>JABFDZ020000082.1:2292307-2302602 GCA_019775955.2 Pollimyrus isidori
CATACCCCAACCAATCACCAAGGGTATGCTGCAAAGTCCTGCATAGTTGTCCACAACACTGCCTGGGTCAAACACATACACTAATCAGACAAAAAGAAAAAAACAAATTCACCCTCCTCCAAATGCCATAAGGACACCACATCTACAGCTAGAGTAACTGCACTCTCTTTGAGAGATGGAACAAGATTTGATTTTTGATGGCAGAAAATTGGACATCCTAATCCTGCTATCAAGGTGATCGTCATTGATTAGTTAGCTGGAAATTAATATGACTTAGAGAAGCTTTTCTGTCAGAAGTGTGAGGTTTGAAGAGGAAAAGATATTAATGTTAATATTTTGAGTGTAACAAAGGAACAGAGAGGGGTCAGACAAAACGTGATCAGGAGAAAGTGTTTAAATTGAGAGACCGATACAACTGGCACCTCTCAAGTCTTCAGGTTAAGTGATTTAAATGGTCATTTTTGAAAAGCATGTCGTAGCTTCATCTTTAAATAGCCACATAATACTCATTAGTAACCTTCAGCTCCTTCACATGCTTCTCAATGTGCCACCTTTATGGTTATAACCCTGTCTGGCTCGTATAACAGGTATAGAACAAGGAAATTCTCACCTGAGAGCCTCCTGCCAAACAAACAAATAGGAGACAATAAATAGAGCGCAATAAATACAGCAGCTGACAGCAACAACAAATAACAGAAGATAATGCCAGTATAGATACACAAAAACAACGCCATGCTTAGCGTTACCAGTCACACACATAATTGCACAATCGATACTGGATCATTATTTAGATTGTTGCCAAGAAGTGGAACTTCCAAGGTCTGTTGTTGTCAGTAAGATATTTATTAGAGACGTCTTGCCTATAAATAAACAAAAAAGCACACACATATCGGTCTTTCCTGGACGGGAAACTGTCCAACAGATGCAGCAGTGTTACTGGTGCCAGATCCACTCCGTTAAGCTGAAGAATAGAATTGTTTGAGTGGTTTGAAGGTAATCTTTTTCTGAACACAAGTTCACTGACCCCCAGAGTCCAGAGAACCATGCTTTGGCCTTACTCAGTGATTAAAAAGAAAAACACCCACTGTCTCTCTCCACTGTACCCTCAGAAACCAGCATCTCCAGAGGCTACATGCCACTGGATGCCCCTGGACTTGGGATTTCTACGATCGTGAAATTACAGCAGGTCAATCACAGTGGACATCTTAAAAGCATGATTTGTGCTGCGCTCAGCAAGATCACGTGCCGGCTGTACTGAGTCTGTGTCATTTTGACCGTGTGTTTTTTCACTCCTGATTATAACCTTCGGGTATTGATTTCTGGGCTTGTCAGCGAAGACAGCCGTAGGAGAAAAGGAGTGATTATTCTTTAAGTCATGCGCTGTGAAACTGGCAATGCAAGAAACCATGAGATTGATCACCTGTCATGCAGCAGTAACATATTGTATTTCTTCGCTAATCTTCTGAGAATGTCTTTGTACAGCCTTTATCATGTTGCCTGTACTTGATTAGTAATTTTATAATGTTGGCTGTGTGTGATTAGTACCTTTGTCATGCTGCTTGCATGTGATTAGTCCCTTTATCATGTTACATGTGTGTGATTGGTACCTTTATCATGCCTGTACGTGATTAGTATCTTTGTCATGTTGCCTTTGTGTGATTATTGCCTTCATTGTGTTGTCTGCACATGATTAGTATCTTTATGATGTTGTATGTGCGTGATTAGTACATTTATCATGTTATTTGTGTGTGATTAGTATCTTTGTCACATTGCATGCATGTGATTAGTACCTTTATTGTGTTGCCTGTGCATTCTTAGTACCCTATAGTAATTCCGCAGTTGTCTGTCAGTATTGCCATTACAAGTGGAGATGTTATTAGTGGTGTGTAGAGAGAGTTCCCTCTACTCAGGGAGCTGCATAATTGCCAGCCCTATTACACTGCATTACATTCTGTTATTAGAATCCCCCCAGTGTTGTATTAAATTGAGAAAGGGCAGTCAAGCATTTACTGTGCATCTATTGTTTTATTGGTTGACATGCAATTCATAAATTCAGATACGAGGCTATTCAGGAGCCAGACAGCAACATGCATTATAAAATAACAAACAAAGAAAAACAACAATACTATCTGGGGTGATATCTATGACATTTTGCATGACTTCAGGCTGCATATTCAGCACAATAACGCTTTACATGAAATGACACCGCAAACTTCAGAAACTAGCCTAGCAGATGGGAGTAAATAGAAAGAGGAATAAGTTTGGCAGTCAAAGGGGCTGAATAGATGAGGAAATGCGGAGTAACACTGGGGAAGCCCATGGTGTGGTGTGGATTCACTCGGCATCCCCAGAAGAGAAGCGGCGGGCTTGTCTGATGCGGGGAGACTTGCAGCAGGAGATTGTGGATGAACACAAGTAGAGCTTGCATTACAGACAGCATCCTGGGACAATGGGGACAATTATCCTGACATACTTGCGTCTGCACAGACTTGCTCTCCCAAAAGAACGGAACTACATTCAGTTGCCATGAAAAAAAAGGGTGTGTGTGTATTTATATGTAAGAATGTAACTTTCTGGCTCAGAGACAATTTATTTTTTTTTAATGAATGAAAAATAAGCATCCCATCCCTGGCAGAGAAATCAGTTGTGTGACGATAATCATTCAGTTAAATCGAGTGAGGCTTCTCTGTGCGGTGGACCTCAAAGCACGCCTCATTTAATCCTATGACTATATTCACCAGGCGAACACAGAAGCACATTTACCCGTCGATTTCATTGCAGGCAATTTCATCAACAGCCGCCCCCCCCTCCCCCCAACCCCATCCACACTTGACAGACAGGAATGTGAAGTTTAAGGGTTTTTTTTTTTTCCCCCCGAAAATGTAGGACCCACAGAACAGGGGGATTGCAGAGAAATCATAATTATTAAAAAGCAAAGACGACATCACATAGACAGGACAACGGCATATTTCCAAACAAGCCACGAGGCCTGATTCTCTATGTTGATACGCCGCACCTACTGTAACAGGAGGATCTGGATATCAGGCCTCTCTTTGTAATTCATATCACAGGACATAAAACTCACTGGACTCTGTCACACCAACAGAGTCTCTTGGTAAGAGATTCCCGCCCCCGATAAAGAATCCAATTAGAGAGCAGCATCAACAGTCTGCTTTACAATTTCTACAATTATCCAGTCTGTGTTTACAAACGATCGTCACCGATATGCAAATTACTCATTATAAGTAAAATGAAAGATTCACAGCAGCACCTAGTTCTCTACCCATTATATTACAGCGAACACAACGACAGCCCTGGCTGCCGTAAAGCGTCTGCCTTAAACCTATATAGATATGATTATAAATATATATATATATGTTCATGTTCTTATGAAGTTTTCTTTGTTGGGTGAGAGGGTTAAGGCAGACGCTTTATGGCAGCCAGGGCTGTCGTCGTGTCGTCAGGCATTATAAATATATAGACATATAAATCTCTGACTTGCTGTTCTGGTTACTTTAGAGTCAGTCATTTTAACCAGAACATATACATGGTATATTACAGCTAGGTGGCTCACAGGTACAACAGACGCATCACCTTGGATTTGCTGCTAGTTATCACGGCATCAGCACAGCTTGCACTCTGCCTGATATCCTACTCTTCAAGTTATCAGTTATCAGTTATCAGTTATCAGTTATCAGTTATCAGAATTTAAAGATCAAGTTAAATCAGCAGATAAAATATTTATTGATTTAATAACTTAATAACACGCCTCTCCGCAGGGATTCAGTGGGCACCACAGTCACCTCACACCTCCAGGGTTAGGGCTTGTGTGTGTATTACTGTATGTTTATATCACATTGTGGGGACCATAAGTTTGCCACAATGTAATAAAAACCTGTTATTTTGAAGTTGTTGGGACTATATTTCAGCTCCCCACAAAAATCTGCAATCTGCAATCAAAAAATTTTAGATGCCAAATGTCTTTTGTCCAGCTGTTTATGGTCAAGGTCATCATCTTGGGATTAGACTGTTCCCCATAGAAATGAATTGGGAGTCCCCGGTATGTTTACAAAACTTTGTGTTTGTTTGTGTGTGTGCGTGTGTGTGTGTGTGTGTGTGTGTGTAGCTGGTTTGCTCTCCCTGGTTTCTTCCTATCATGCTGATAGGCTAATTAGTATCTCTTAAAGTCCATAGTCTCTGGGAGAGTCATAAAATTTGTTCAAGGGTCACTCAAAGATACTTATTTTGTGGTTTACCTTTTACAGACAGGTGTATGTTAACTCTTACCCTAAAGAAAGTCTATCAGCACTGTAATTGTTTTAAACCCATTTTTCGCATGTTAGTTGGTACCAAAAGTTTGCCTTAAATTGCTGATAGCAGCTGAAATAGACACAAGTGCTTAATGTCAGCAGTCATGCATCTTGTTTTCTTTTGTTATTAAACATGAGCACAGGTCTCCCTGCTGCGGTACATCAGTTTGTGTGGCCGTGATTGCGCTAGACACGGTTAAGAATAGGTTCCTGCATGGATCATTGAAAAACCATGTGATTTCAAAGTATCTGACCATTAAAGGACTAGAAAGCAGGGAGAGACCACCTACTCTTTCACTTTTTGATAGAGAGAACTTCAAGAAGCACAGTAGCGATGTTGAAATCCGGCGCATGCTGGAATTAAAATGATGATATAATCTGTAGATTTACAATTATGTGAGTCACACAGTTTAGGGGGGTGATTTTTGTGTTTTTCTCCCCAAGCAGTAGGTGGCATCCACATACATACCATTTGTGTATGTTTATGTGTGGTATGATGGACTGCCCCCGGCCACCCTGATTGGATAAAATGGATGAGAAGTAGCTAATCTGCACATTCACCCATTTCAAATGGTGTCTTATTGCCGAACCAAAGCACCACAGCCTTTGAGACGCCATTTCTGCACAGTGGGAAAAGCAGCACATGACATTCTTCAATTCATATTTTTAAAATGCATGTCTGCATTTTATAGAGCTCAACTCCTGGTTGCAGTCCCCCCTCCCCCCCGTTCTGAGGCCAGGAGGTGCCTGACAGCTCCCCTCCTCTCTCAGGCAGACTGTAGCAATTGGCACACATCACTGGGGCTTTCCTCTCATATTTAATTAGACCGTGATCAGGTGCCAAAACTCCGCCCCTTGCCCCCACCCTATAGGTATCCCGCATATGACGAATCCCCCCCCCACGCACGTGATTTATGATAATCAATACCTCCCTCCAAGATTAACCTGGGGCTACAGTGATGAACGACCAAGATGCGTTGGAGCTGTGAAGTTAGCATGAGGAATCTCACAGGAGTGCAGCAGGAAGGGATCATCTCAGCACATAAATCCGTTCTATCAACCTAAGATTAGAATTTAAAATATTGTCTTTCCTGGTATATTAACAGTTTAGCAGCCCATTCAGAGGGAGGTACGGTTCAGGCAGCTGGGCCAGAAAGTGCCTGCAGTGGCTCGGGGTTATGGGTCTTCTTTCTAGAACCCAACAGCGAAACCATTCCGCCATCCACAGGACTTGAGCATGCAACATTCTGGTCACTAACCAGTTGAGCCACACATGACGTCCTCATGCAGGGCGGCCGCATGTCAGCAAGCCCCTGGACCTGTAATCAGAAGGTTGCTTGCTTAAGCCCTGGCTTCGGCGGACTAGTCACATGTCTTTGGGCCTGTGAGCAAAAATAAATAAATATAGCACAGTTACTATACATTTGGTTTATACACTTGTATCAAAATTTCTTTCACTCAAATCACAATTGTGATACAGAACATTAACCAACAGCCCTACTGACCAACCAGATTCAAGAATTTAACAGGGCCAAGGTATCAAAAAGTAATAACACATAATATTAATTATAGCAAAATAATAAATAACGGTATGAAATAGATGCTTGGTGATGCAGACTCTGAGCTCGACAAGCCTTTAGCACGGCGCCCGACCAAAACGTCCCCCATGTCACTCAACGAGCACAGGACCTCAGCTTGTCACCATGCAATTACCCTTAGCAAAGGCACAGCACCTTCACTGCAGACCCAGGGGGCCGATAAGGCAGCAAGAGGACCACACATTAAGTCATCAGCCCCTACAGCGGCCAGACACATGTGCATTCAGATACAGCTGTAGCAATTCCAAAGGGGTTTATAGAAGAATAACAAGCATCAATCATTTAATACCATATAATAATGTCAAATTATGTCAATTACTATTTGGTAGCGGGCTGAATTCTGAAATCAAATTAAATAAACAATTGTATATCTGCGTGCTTAAATCATACAAGGTTTGTCATCAGAGATTCAAGATGCCAGGTTAAAGAAATGGACATTTAATAAGATTATGCGTCACTGATAAAGATGTCATGACGAGTGATATGCCTCCGAGGTCACGTGACATCTAAGGAATGCATGAAGTGGTGTGTTCCCCCAGCAGAATCATGGCCTCCTCTATGCCAGTGCATCTGAAGAGTACATTCAAGAACAAAAGCTTTAGCTGCCGCACAGTGTGTGGACAGGCTTTAAGCTTAAGGGGTGAAAGTAGGGTGAACCCCCAAGTTCACAGAAGACTTAGGCCATAGAATTCACTCATTAAAAAGTTTCAAATATTATTTCCTGTGCAGTATAAAGAACAGCATAGTAATGTGGCCATTTATCGCTAACCTCAAACTTTTAATTAAGGTTCTGCCACAGAAAAAAACCCGAACTATAATCAAACCCATTAAGGGCCTCAGGAGCCTCAGCCGGAGTTTCCGTGTCTGTTCTGACTCGACTCCTGCGTCAAAAGAACCACGTCCCCGAGACGTTATCGCGCTTCACAAGCAGCCCGGCGAGTCATTATGCAGAAAGCAGCTCACGTATGTCACCTTGCTGGAAGGGAGCCAAGGACAGGCCGGGTGTGTAACCGTGGAGAGCAGGAATGCCTCCTCTCAGGCACAATAAAGCGGTCAGCAATGACTTTTCACCCAGAGTTTTATCCATTAGCTCTCGTCTGTAATTAGCCTCAATATTTACACGTCCATGTAGAACCGGAAACAAGGAAATTTTGATTGGCTGAATCGCGAGCAGCTTTTTTTTTTTTTATCCAGTAGTACTGATGTCTGCTGGTTTAGGCCAGAATAAGAACTAAAGAAGCCGTGATTATGTAAAATGTTACAGAAACATCACACAACAACCTTCTACTAATCTCAGTGAACATAACTAACATCCCTTTTTTTGTTATTTGATTTTGTTATTTTTACTATTTTTTGGATTTTGGGAAACTGTCAGGCCAGAACTCACCCCAGCAGGAGAAGACTACCGTGAATTTTGACTGTGACGTATCGATGTGTTCATACGCAGAGCATCTATACACAATTTTGTACATCAAGCAGTCCATCCATCCATTTTCTCAAACCGTTTATGATATAATTTATTAAACTCATCGTTAAATGAGATATTGTGCAGGTCTGTGGCGATTTAGTGTATTTTGTGCTTATTAAATACAGAAGACAGAAGGTTTCATGTATTTTGTCATCGCTCAGACTTTGCAGAAAGTTATAGGACAGAATCTCAGCAGTGTTAGCCCAATGTCCTCCTTCCTGAATACCGGGAAGACGTGTCACCCTCCCATATTTACCAGTGCATCTGCTTACAGGGGTGGCAGTGAGCCTCAGGCGGTACCACCATTATTTCTCCCCTCTAGCTTTGGCCATTTAACTCCACCTGCGATCCATGGTGTGGAGTTAGCATCTGCTCCCCATACAGTCCAAAGACATGCAGTGAGGCTAATGGGGATCTATTCGCTAGTCTTGTGCCCTGCGCCATCAGGGAAAATCTGCAGTTTTCCCTCAGGTGGGTCTAGACTAATGGAGAGATTACTCAATCCCATAATGCACCTCTGACAGCTCAGTGCAGAGGGGTAGCATGACATTACACAGTTGTGCACAGGTCCTACCATAATCCAGCAGCAGACCCGGGTGAAAGCCTGGGGAACGGCAGCAATTGCTACACTAAAGATCTTTCAGAACACCAGGGACCTCAAAGGAGAGACCATGAATGTCGGATCTGCTCAAATGCCCTCGACCTCTGTTGGCGAGAGAAGCAAAGAGCTGGCAATAACCCCCTCTCACACAAAAATGGAAGACCCTCACAGGTCTGAGGTTCTCAATCATTTCGGCCAGGCCGAAAGCAGGAGAATCTGAGTTTAAAGAGCGGACTTCCGAAGACCAGAAGCTGAGGTGCTAGAAAATTCCGGGAAGGTTCCTGGAAGTTTTAAAATGAAGCCAAAAAAATTTAAAAGGAGATTCAGGGGTGCCTTGGCGGAGGGGGTGTAATCAGTGGCAAAATGCAAAGTGCAGATGAAGGCCTCCCCCAACCTCAGCTCAATTTATATAAACAATGAAAGATAAAGTAGGTGCCTATGTATCCATGCATGAGTGTGCCCAGGGCAGCAGAATGTGGGCTGATGGGCAAAATTTATCATGGTCAGCAAAATGTATCACTCAGCAAAGGTTATTGTGGGGACCCCCCCGCCCCGGCCAACAAATTCAATATGAAGGAGCCAAATTTGGGGACCCCAAAGTTCAGTGTAAAATTTGAATTCCAGTCCAACCCTGGTTGGGAGGTGTCCTCAGCAATCGTGGGATTGCTGGGAAGGTGCTGTTCTGGTCCAGTCCACTTGGTGTGTTCCCAGCCCAGATGCACTACGCCCATTAACAGGGAAGCTTTTTCACAAACTTGTCAATCCCTGTTACACATGGTTCTATTCACCATCACCGGCCCAGACCCATGTTCTGGCAAGCACATGTTCTCGCAGATGGAATGCAGTCTTCTGCAGTATCTGACACAGAAATCTCAGGAGGCTTCAGCTGCAATGTGGTGTGGGTCAGTAAAGCCATCCATTATTGGTTCTATTGGGTTTCACTGGCCAGTTGCCAAAGTAATGGTGAATCACTGGATTTTATCTGTGAAGCATCAGGGAAAAATAACCGTCCCAGAGGGGTTGACGTTTGGGATGCAACTCTGGAAGACGGCGATAAGAGCCGGCAGAGGAGGGACACTCTCCGCTTTAGCACCAGAAAGCGTATTTCCACGTGACAATGGATTGGACTAAATCCTTTTAGAGGAAGGGCATCGGAAAGAGGACAGAGCTCATTAATCTGCATCATCGATCATCAACACTTGTTATCCAACAAAAGATCAGCACATCTCTTACGGACCCTCTTTTCTAGGCAACGGAATAATGCTCTGCAGATCCTATCAACACCTGACATGCACACAAAACCAAAAGGTCTCTCGTCGCCACAGAGCGAAGAGCGACTCTGATGTCTTTATTTGAAAGGGCAGAGGCAATGACCACGTGCATATATTTATAGGTGGATCCATTCGTTACCGGTGGACGGATAATGAACCTAGATCTGTCACAGCCACTGGGGAATCAGATCAGCCAGAGGAAACTCACATGGACACAAGGAGGACAGGGGAGCGAAATGCTGGAAGCAGACATTAAACTGGCCTTACAACAGGTGCTGGTCAGGAGCAGCCATAACCAAGAACCCTACACCTTAGAAATACAGTGGTACCTCGGTTCTTGTACTTAATCCGTTCCGGACTCCGGATCGAATGCTAAAAAGTTTGAGTTATATATACCTGTAATATAATAAATATATATATGGAAAACCAATTAATTCATTCCCGGCGCCCCCAAATTACACCTAAATATGTTTTTTTTAGCATTTAAATACAAAATGAACAGGATAAAACAAGAAGAGCATTTTTTTTTATGGTTACTAAAACGATAAAAATCACATTACCACTGTCCTGCCCCAATCATCTGCTCCTTCCGTGTGCCATACCCCCTCGTTAACTTTGTACAAGATCCCCATGAGATCAGTCCTCTGTATTAAGTCCACGTTTCAGTTTGTTTCCCCAGTTCGGTCATTGGGTGCGTTCGACATGATTACATTATGGTTTAAAGCAAAGCATTCTGATCCTGATGCAATGCATTACAGTTAGATGCATCGCAACCTCTCACCCGGTTGCACAAACTGGGACTGCCTCCGTGACGACACACCTTTGCCCTTATTGGCTGAAGAATTTAGTTACACACCTGAAGCTTGTATCCCAAGGAGTTCCGAAGCATAATCTGCTATTTCTCCCGAATATCACGTAAAGCAGTGAAAACTGGTTTCAGTTAATTTACCTGGTAAAATAAAGCTTAAAAAAATGACATAAATGCTCTAATAGTACATGTAAGTTAGTGGTTTATTTATTGTTAGTTACTGTAATGTTGCGCTGCTT
>JABFDZ020000082.1:2331493-2342224 GCA_019775955.2 Pollimyrus isidori
AAAGACCTGAATTCAAACAGAGCATATGGACGACAGAGCTCCTTATGACGGTCTAAAGACCTGAATTCAAACAGAGCTCATGGACGACAGAGCTCCTTATGACGGTCTGAAGACCTGAATTCAAACAGAGAATATGGACGACAGAGCTCCTTATGACGGTCTAAAGACCTGAATTCAAACAGAGCACATGGATAATAACATCTACTTTTATCAATATTTGTATTTATCTCACCAATGCAATATTTGCACTACATATTGTCATATTCACACATTAGTTAATGACCAATCATATATATTTCACATGTTTATTTTTATACTGAAATGCTGTAGTTGAATATGGTATTGTAGTGTCAATTTTTGTCATTTTGTGTTGTGTACTGTGCAGTCAGGAGTCACAGACAATTTCCTTTGCTAAAAGATGCTAAAAGTATTCTGACTGGTCCGTAAAACTGGAAGAGCCAGCCAATGAGAAGGGTCACATGCCTTTATCAAAGCAGCGGTCTGCTCCCCAATGTAGTCGATCAGCTGGAGGTGAGCCAAAGCCTGCAGAAAAGCAAGAGAAACGTCAATGGACCAGCGGATGTTTGGTAAGCAGTGGTGATGGTCAGGAGTGGTCCTCCGGGAACACGCGCACAAACAACACAATACGCGGCTGACGTCAAACGCTGGGCTCCACAGCAACGAAAAAAAGAGGACGTTCTCTGCCCACATTTACTGCTGCTGTGAGGGGCTTCTGCTCGCATCAGTGCTGTTTTCGGGTGGGACAGTAACCAAAAAAATAAAGCAAAACTAAAAGATTAAAATGACTGCTGTGTTCTAAGAAAGCATTTTTCTGGTTGAGGTACGAAGAGTGCTTTTCACATTATTCTGCTGATTCTGAAACAAACAGGTCATTCAGTAACATTTCAACAATAAAACACTGTCTTTCAACTAGGGAAATTAACTTCTTTTAGCGAAAAGCAGGTTTCAGATCCCTAAGTATTCTGTTAGTGTGTCTCGTACAGAAAATGACAGCAATTATGTTAGTTTTCCCCTACGTTATGCGATTTTAATATCTGTGAGTGCTGTTCTCTGCAATAATGACATTTTCCAGTGCTGCCCAACTCCCAGGAGCTGGGTCCATCCCAGACATACCTCCATCAGAACAAAGAGCGAGGCGAAGAACAGCAGCGTAGCCCACTCCACCCTGTGCAGGATGATCTCAAAGTCCTGGACATCTGCTAGAACCAACAGCCACAAGGCCCCGAGAATGGCAATCCAGCCTGGGAGTGGGGGACAAGCCAATTGCATCACACCCTATCCAGCACCAGGCCAATCATATAGTCTCTTGCATGCATAAAATCTCATCAATGACTTCAACAATTCATCAATGAATTTTGGAAATTACTGAGACAGTAGAAGATGGTCAATAGATCACTTGAAAATGACCAGCAATGTGTTTTATGAATTAATCAGCTCAATTCCTGCCGCCCACCATTAGCCATTTTTAATCAAGGTCATTAAGCAGTTCGAGAGCCGACAGACAGCAGGCCAGTCCTGAGACATCTGTGGATTAGAGCTGGACAAGGAAACAACTGCAGATGGTTAACGGGAAAACTGTGAACGCACAGGCCTCACCCTTCAGGGCCACGTCAGACCCACTAAGGGCAGACTGGAGGATCCAGCACGGCGTTGAGAGCAGTGCATTCTCAGCCTGCTGTCTATGTTACACACAAATAAATGCGTGTCTGTGTGTGAGACACTACCTGAAACAGGAAGTCTCTGGACAGCGTTCCAGAATTGACGAATTTCTGGAATATCGTTCTCAAATCAAATTCATGCCCCAGAAGATGATAGCCTATTCAGAACCAGGGGGTCTTTTGGCAACGGGAGAAAATGCAGGATTGCTTCCTCACAGAGCATCTCCCTGCATGTCTATCCATCACCAGCTTGTATAACCAGCTGTGGTTCAACAACATGATGCAAATCAAAAGCTTCCTGCGACGTGAAAGGCCCATATTCTCACAATAAAAGAAGAAAAATTTAGTTATTTGAATAATATGTGACATTATATGAATCATTTTTATAAAACCAATAGGATAGTTTACCACTGAATCACAGAAAAGAACAGGATATCACTGCTACCAAGAGACCTACAGTGCTGACTAAATATTAATGTTAATCCCCGTCATGAGGGCCCCCTCCCACCCAGCCTTAAACAGAGGTATTATCTGTGAAATGTGTGCATGAAATATTTCTGCATCTACACAAGAGCAAGGAATTCATAAAAGGTAATCGGTGGGATGCCTAATTCCCCATAAGTTATATAAGAAGTAAAGAGACAGCCATCACACAGCGGACAGCCGGGGCAAAACGTGGCCATTGGTCATCAGGCAGGGATGAGAACAGTGTGCTCACCAGGGGCGTTTCTAAAGCCCCCCAAAAAAAATGGCCTAGCGACGCCCATGGTGCTCACCATCGGTGAACTAGTGAAACTGCAGTCTCGCTGCATGGGGGCTGCACTTCCGACTTCACAGCAGAGCACAAGGCACTTACCTGGGGAGAGGTTCTGGGGCCTAAAGACTGCTGGGTAACTGAGGGTGGGGTGACCACACATGGGGAGGGGAAAATTACAGATCAGTGGGCCAGCTAGACTGCTGGTGTCTTCATGGTGAATCATACACTGTGTGAACAGTACTGCAAAATATGTAGTGAATATACGAAGCCATACACGTAACTTGATTATTTATGTCCTTAGAGGATTCCCTGTTTCTCTGCTTTCTTTAGTGCTCGGAGGAAATGTGCTACAGTCAGTAAATTTGCTCTGATTTCATGCTCTGATCCTTAACTCAGAAGGGAAGCCGTATATGGTCACAGAAATAAATGACATATGTACCACGACAATTAAAGTGAGACTGTGGCCGGGTTAGGAAACGCTGCTGTTCAGCATGATTTTGACTCGCAGCTAAAGCCATCACGTTTACAGGGACTCCCCGCAGTTCCCATGATGCACGGCGTCAGCCTTACAGTACCCGGTAACACAGAATCAAACGTACAGGCACCTGACAGTTATCTGTACAGCATCCGGTCTATTCATCACGTGCCATTTGTCAGCTACAGCGAATGCCTTGGTCTTGCTGATGTTCACTTAAAAGCTCCTGCTCTCTATTTAGAAGCGCAGGAAACGCCCCTGGTCCCGCTTTTGTAGAGCTTAACATGAACGTCATGGGTATGGGATCCCGCGGGGTCCCACAGACCTCCTCTAAGGTGGGGGTGACAGCTCTGGCAGCCGGGGACGTCCTTCTGCTGATATGGGGGCTCAGCAAGGGGGCACCGCGCCCGAGACGACAGCATGTCTGTTGCGCTGAGCTGCCCAGTGGCCACCATTATGCGGGGCCCCTTCTACCCACAGCACATCTATACAGCTGAAAGTTTGTTCATGCTCACGGGCCCAAGGAAACGCCTCTTCCGAGTGCATGTCCTTCACCAAAGGGTCACATGCTGCCCCGAGGCGGCGCTTGAGAAGGTTAACCAGGTTATACACTGTCAATGGATGGTGGCCCGGGGGGACCAATAATCACCATTATGGGGGTGGATGTCCCATAATATTTTTGACTTCTTCCACCACCCCCCACAATCAATAGACTATTAATTAACTATTACATTATGTACCATCCCACCCCCCCGCCCCATATCAAATTCTCTCCTAGGGCACTGGCCATGAAAGAAGCCAGTTGCTGAAATAGAGATTAATAATGGATGGATTCTGCATCTGACCCAAGGAGTGACAAACCCTGGACGTGTCAATAAGGGAGCAAAGCAGATATAACCCTCCACCATGCTGGGAGGTTTAAAATGAGGTTTCATTCCAGTCATACTGACACCTGCGGCATTAAATAGAGTAGCCCTCAGACCTGACAGAAAGCCCCGAATAAGCTCAGGAGGAACTTCAGAAATCCTGAAGGTGGGCATGAATGTTGCATTGTAATCACCAAATATGCAGCCTTTACCCAGCATGCTTCGGTGTTTCAAATAAAAAATGTTGGGTATCAGGTTATTTTTGCAATTTCTTTCAATTCGACACATACATACATTTCAAGATGCAGTCAATGTAAAGATCTGAGCAAAGGACCAGTCTTTATCCAAGATTAAAAGCCCAGATCTGCCCGACCCTCCCCTGGCCCAGTTTTGGCAGACACAGGAGGAAGGGAAGAGCGAAGGGCTGCATTGTCATTGGAGGCAATAAAGTGATAATTCAGCAGTGGCCAGCGGGATGGCAGAGCACAAACACAAGGTCGAGAATCAGCCGGAGCAGCCATTGGGGAGAAGAGCTTGTCACTGCCTAAAAGAGGCCAACAGGGGGCGTCCCCACTCAGCACTTCCATAATCCAGCTGTTCGAATGCCTAAGCTTCCACCACAATCCATTAACTCGGCACACAGCTGTCAGAAACCCGAGCGACATAAAACTAGCTGTAAGGGCAAGTACATGAAATATGGCACCGACGTTACGTAGGACTTTACCTCTGCAGGAAAACCTTGTAATAACTATAATTAGGACCTATATGCATATGATTTCAAGATTTACTGCATGCATGAATGAATCCTAATGATGTTTACTATTACGTCACGTCGGGCTGCTGACCTCAGCAGCAGAACACGGGGAAAAACAAACATGTTTGTGGGCTCACAGCTTTCGCCACCGGCGGCGACAAATTTATGAATTCATGTTTACAAATTTAACCCAAAACTTAATTGGGCAGAACCCACCCTGCATTGCTGACTGCCGACAAAAAATAATTGTATTTTTCCACTCCCATCATGGAACTGGGGTGTTGTTCGAGATTTGAGGGCACCTGGAGGTGTTCAAAAGTCTTGGGATGTACACATAAAGCTCTTTGATTATTGATTTTCAAGAATATCCTGCCAGGACAAAAATATCATAAGTTCCTAATATACAGTATTTGCCACATTTGATAACCTCTAATTGTATTTCGGTCATTAGTTTGAGTGCTGGAGAAAGACGTCCCACCACACATGACAAGCCTGAGATCTCTAGCATCTTTCCACTAAAAGCAGGAGCCCCAAATCCATCACTGCTGTCTGCACGACCTGAACGGCTGTTCAACTCACCGAGATCGAGGTGTATGCTGGGGATGAAAGAATTGAGAAAGAAGACACAGATGACAACAGCCAGGACGGAGACACACTTCACCAGCAGAATCTTGTCTGTTATTCTGTGCTGTAGAAAAGCAATTCAAACTGGATTAAGGCACTGTTCTGCAGGCTATACCGTGCTGTGTTAAAAACACTGGGGGCCTGAAAGAAGGTATAGAACATATATATCCCCCAAATATAAGGGGACTGTTGGCATCCATATTTCTGCCCATCCACTTTGGACACAGTGTGGGCATGTGATGTGGACAGTGAGATTCTACTTTATTTGCCATTTCGACGAGCTCATAGAGATTCTTACAAGAAAGTGAAACTTTGGGTCAGGTCATTTATCCAGCGACCTTTAAGCGGTTTTGGCTGGTTAAAGGCCTTGTTCAAGGGGCCCAGCGTTGATTTGATTATGACCAGTTCAAAGGGGAGATGTTTCGGATACAGGCGCACACTTCTAAGCCGAGGTGATATAGGGAAGTGGGCAGAGTGAGAGGAATTCTACACCAAGGCCAAGCAGAGAGCTGGGGTCGGATTCGAAGGCCCACTCAGATGTATCGCACACCTAAACAGCATAATTCACAGCCTCTCCAGTCTCCATCTACTCTCTTTCCTATGTCCTTTTATCTCTGGGGCTTGCTGTCCCAGAGGAACCTATTACACAGCAACAGTGAGAGACTGGACGAGCTATCAAGCGAGGGGAGAATCAGAGTGTTAATGCTATGTTGCTAATGTGCGATGCTGCCTTTGATCCCTGGCAGGATCCCCGCCAGGAAGGCACACGCCACCTCGCACCGCTATGGGATTACAGCATCACATTCAGCACATGCTTACTTTCTTCTGCAGTTCCTGGATGTTGTTCTCCCAGTTTTTGTCTTCTTGTGAGATTTCCCTGTTAATGACAGCAAAGAGCAGTTAGATTTGCTAATACTATCCTTGAGGCCGTCATGTATAATGCATTATATACCTTCATAATGCATTTTAATGGTTGGTATAAACATGAATTATGTTATGTATGGTATTATGAAAGTATGTATAGTGCATTATAGACAAGCACTTCATAAAGCATTCATAATGCATAATAAACATGGCTATAATGTGTTATGATGTTTTTAAAATATTTATAGCCATGTTTATAATGCTTTATGAATGCATTATGATGTGTTATGAGTGCATTCATAGATTCTTATAGACACAGCATTCAGTGAAAGTCTTATTGAGGACTTTTTTCTGCCCTTTCTCAAGCTTGAATGTCTCCACTCCAGAGCTCCATGAAAAGGCCTGTGATGCAAATCCTCAAGAAATGGGATCTAAAGTACTGTTACTTTTAAAAAGGAAAAAGGATTCAAGGATTCAAAGTGTTTATTGTCATATGTACAAAAAAAGTAGCATTTCTCTATAATATAGGATAATTTGACCCATTTTTACACCTAATTGTGATAAATGAACACATTTTTGCTTGCAAGGCGGGTCTCAAATGCTGAGTAGGACCCCCATAAATGGAACTTAAGGTTTAAATTGCACTTGCTCAGAGTCCTCATTAACCAGATGCTCATATATTGGGCCGAGATGTACAGTATTGCGACAACATATGGCCCATGTTCTATCACTTTACTCAAATGTGTTCATACTTGGAAATATCTTACAAATATCACCGTCTTTGGTGCAAGGAACGTATACTAAGGTTAATGATCCCATTACCGAAAAACACAGGACATGTTAATTGGTCTCATTTGAAGCACTGACGATGCTGCAATATCATTCCTGGAGTGTCTAATGCATTACCCTGATCCAAAACAAGACTCATTAGGTGACAACAAGCTTCCACTGAGTTTGTACTGCATTCTGCATCCATGTGTGACAAAGTAGTGAAGTTGGCCAGCAGATGGTGCAGCGGTTAAAGACCTGAAGTTGAGCAGAAGCTGCATCAGGGAAAATAATCAGAATCCTGGGTCAGGCCAAGAATGACGACATTACGCACACAGACCATTTAATATCTCAGATTAAAGCAACTTGTTCAGCAAAAATGATTAGTGAAAGGCCAGTCACCGTTGGAATGTCTTCAGCTTGTTCCGCAAGATATTTTCCAGGTTGTGAACCTTGTGCATCAGCAGGCACTTGACGGCCGTCTCCTCGCGGCTTGCCGGGTTGATGCGCTGCGCTGTCTGCTTCCACACCAGAATCTCGTGCTTCAGCTCTGCGACGGGTGTTCAGGAAGAGGGCAGGAAGCACATCAGCAAACACAAACCTTGGTAGCTCAATGTAGTTCAGCAATGTCAATTAACGCTTCACTATAGAAGGCTGAAAAAAGTCAATGATCGAAGTCTAAATAGAATTTCACTATAATGGAAACAGGCTTTAAAAGGATGTTTCTTAAAATGGTCAACCAAAGACTCAATCTTTACCCCATAATTCCATGACCTGTCATCAAGAGATACTAGGATGTAAATGGTGATTGGGATTCCTGGCAGCCCTTTATGTTGATACAGTACTATATGTGCAGCTCAATGAACAGGAGAATAATTTGCGAGCCTTGGTCTTTGAAAATACAAAAAGTTACAGTCAGCATGCAACTCACGGAACATGACATCACCACTGTGGTAAACCACCCCCCACCCATCCAAGAGCCATTTAATTCCAGTCCAGTCAAATCTAGGAGGGTTGAGGTAGACTTCTGCCACACAGGTGGGTTAGGACAATAGGGCCATGGCGGCTGCCTCTGCAATTCAGAGAGACATACTTATTCATGTCACCATCCTATCCTTCCGGCTGCTCAAACCAGCTGAGCAAATCAGTCAAGCACCTGGTCCAGTCAAAGGCAGCGAAAAGAAGGCAGATGAGGCAATTACACTCTCTGACAGGAAGAACATCTATGTGGGGTCATTGAAGCAGCAAGGCCTCAGGGGGAGATTAGCAGTCTGCAGGACCGTCCACTGTGAGCAAAGGGGCAACGGAGGGAACTGCTAGGCCTTATGGCATCCGGCACTTAAGACATCGGTTCTCAAATTGACAGCACGGTTGCTAAAACATCTGGGCCAAACAAATTATTTAATGTTTATTTGGATTCTTCTGGGGTCTTAGGCTCATGACGCACCTGGAGAACGGCAGAAGTAATGACGATACATTGACCGTATATGAACAGCAAATGTAAACTTGGAACATCCTGAAAGATCAAATAACCCTAGTAGTTACTGTAAGCCTCGCTGTGCTTGTATTCAAACACAAGGGACTTGAATGTGACAGAAAACAACTCGCTATGGTGTCAAATCCACACGTGTCACACAGGGACACAAAGACAGAGCCTGCTGCAGGTCAGCATCCCATTAATGCCACCAGTAAACCTAGTGGTCAAATTCTGTGTCCTCCTTTTGAGGTTCCCATGCAGTTCATCACTCCGACAGCTTGCACACCTCCTGGGAGCACATCCCGCTCACCCCTGCCATCGGACCCAACGCTCCAAGCCTCTGGCCACCCTCTAGATAAGGGGCTCGACTCAAGAGGCCCTTCGCGTGCTTTAACCTGAAACTGTGTCACAGACCGTCAGGCTAATCCGCAAATCCAGCTACTTAGCCGCTACCCTGACACAGAGCATCCTAAAGGCATTCTCCAAAAGGGCTTCATCCCAATTTAAAGGGAAGAACATTTTGTGGGTCATTTTCTATTTAAAGACGTGTGTGTGGTGCCAGCTTCTGCCCCAGTGGGATGGATTGAGGAGTTAATTGGGTTTTTGGCAGCACTGCAGACCATTTGTAATAAAGGTTGTTATCAAGGTCTTACGTGAGGCTGCTTTCTAAAGCCCGGCCTGCATAAGCCCTCCATTGAACTCATTACATCAAGGGTGTCAAATACATTTTATTTAACGGGTCATGTTGGACACGATCCGATCCAATCCAATCTCAAGTGGCTCAATCTATGTGTAGTAGGCTAATAACACAGCACCTTTGACTTTTGGACAGAGAACAAAATTCTAATCAGTTGATCGTTTTTAACTGCAGGGAGGGGTGGGGGGGTCCGCTTCAATTTCGAAATGGGGGTCAGCTATTCTCACAATTACGGAAGATTGATGGTGCTTATCAAACTATGATTACCAGTAAAATGCACAATTAGACTGTTAAACTGTGGCAGCACCAGTAAACCAAGATGACCCGCCTGAGACCTGAAACTGCTGTCCGGCGCAGTTCATGCAGATGATAACTACGCAGCTTTTCACTAAGTCCTGACGGATAGGAAAAGCAGGAAAATAGGAGAGATCCGAAATCCTGTCTGCAACCACATTTCTCGTCAGATTTCCTGGGATGTGTTGGAGCATGCGATTCCTGCGGCAGCTACGAGCCAACGCATCCTCACAAACTTACCAACCCTCACTGCTGCACCACTGGCCTCTCAGATACTTCTAAAAACATTTTGCCTGCAGTTCATTTATCTGGTTTGTTCTCTGTTGCCCTCACAAGCTAATGTCTCTTTCAGCACAGCGAGTCTAATGGTGGCACCCAATATAATATTCCTGTGACACAGTAGTGCCCCCCCTGTGGAAAACCTAAGAACAGTGGGGTTTTTTTTTTTACACTTTTGAAATTATAATTCGGCATTTTTCAATTCAATGAGTCCATTTTCTAAAATTAACTTGGTTCATTTTAATTGTGTATTCAGGGCAGATATGAAGTATACCGATTGAGGTTCTTAAGTTCACGTGAGCCACAGGAAATGCAGAAGCAGGCCGCAATTAAAGCTGCAGGTCTTCAGTTTGACACTCATGGACTGGCGGAGGCAAGGCTGTCTCTGCCCACAGCCAATCACCACAGAAAAAACAATAAGTAATAGATATACATTTTTTACAGGACAAAAGGCAGCCAACTATTTTTCCCCCCCAAAAAAGTACAAGCTTGCTGACTGGTAAAATCACCTCAGTCATTGTCTTAATTATATCAGTAAAGCATCTGTTTAAATTTCTAAGTGCTCCTTAAAGATATAGGTGAATGTAAGAGAGGATGGCTGATCTTAGCGGAGGCAAAATGAATGGCAAGTGAAATATGATAATGAACTCGTGCTGCGAAAGCAAAACATAAAATACAACCAGAAAATAAGACGCCCCAACAGTGGTGCGATGATTCAGAAAGGAGAGCCTAAAAAACAGAAATAGGGGGAAAACAGGTTTCCAAGTGGACTTCTGTTACAAAAGTAAGAAAATATATGCAGTTTGTGAGGAAAGATGTGTGTCGGGATAGTGCAGTGTTACAACTCACCCACGATCTCCATTGGTTCCCGGTTGTACAGTTTCTTGTTCCAATACAGCAGACGCAGGAAAGGAAATGATGTCAGAAGCACAAGGCAGATCCCCAGGAACATGTAGCCCGTAAAGGCAGCAAAGTCAATACCCTGCAGGTAGAAATGCACAAGGGTCAGTCACCACCGCTGAGGCACGCACTGGGGTGTCCAGTTACCGCCGCCGAGGCTCAAACAGGCGCCTCAGTCACCGCCGCCAAGGCTCAAACAGAGGATTCAGTAACCACCACGGAGGCTCGCACAGGCGCGTCTGTCACCGCCGCCGAGGCTCGCACAGGCGCGTCTGTCACCGCCGCCGAGGCTCGCAC
>JABFDZ020000082.1:2370728-2380756 GCA_019775955.2 Pollimyrus isidori
CCCCCCCCCCCCCCCCCCCCCCCCCCCCCCCCCCCCCCCCCCCCCCCCCCCTGAGGAAGGTCTAGTCAAGTTGGACACAAGGGAGTCAAAAAAAAAGAAAAAATTAGTATGCAGGAGCGAACTTCTCATGATCCGGCTAGTGACTCATGTTCAGGGCTGGGGGCGAGAGTTAGCGTCAGTGAGCAGCCCACTGCCACCATACTCCCTGGGGGTGCAAGCTGATCGAGAGAGTCCAGCCAGTCATTCATCCAGATAAATGCATTTCATTTCATTTTTTTTTATATTCTTTAAAGTACATGTTTCCAAAATTATGACATATTAATATGAGTAACACATCCCACATTTTAATTTAAAACTTTATAGTATTATTTAATTTCATTAATATGTTCAAAAAGCCTGCGATGGGTTGGTGCCCTATCCTGGGCTGTTCCCTGAGCTGCATTGATCTGACCAGTGGGGAGGGGGGGGCAATTGTACCCCTGGCAAAATTGCCTATGATGCTGTACCTAAACAAATACAAAGCTTAAAATTCAGACCATAATGTTCTTATACCCTTAATAATATCCCTGTTCCAAGAAGACTTATTGGAGGATGGATGATTCAAACACACATACATTATGCTTAAATGTTGTTACTATCACTAAAATATCCTGAGTAATGATTGTTTTCATATAGAACCATTTCAAGATTGAACCTTCATTCCTCACTGCTGGCAAATGCAGCACAGCAGATGACCGTTGAGCGATTGAGTACCTCCGTGACCACCGTGCTGAGAGCAGCATGACGGACACGCAGACTGCCTGCTCTTACCATATGGCATCTGGCATCAACGAGCTCCAGGTTTAAGCCAGAGACAGGGGCTGCTTCCTTATTAGGATGAGACACATCATTAAATTCATCAATTTTACCAACAGACAACAGAAATGGGGGCCGAGCCTCCTTCGGCTAATTGGGGAAAAATGGAAATATTCATTACTGCAGAGACATGGGCTCACATGACAACCATACCCATACATATCAGTGTACAAATAAAGACACATGAAGCGGCGTTCATTTAGGTCTCGGTATGATTCCTGTTAACTGCATGACTCTGGATTAAGAGCAGCAGGTAGATCAATGGCTTAGCCACACGTTAGCAGAATAGTGGCCTTTCAGGTCCGAGGAAGAGCTTTGCTTCATGGCCTTTTAGGAAAAATGTGTAATGGTGTTAAATAAATAGTCACAAATCCTGGCAAGGACAAGATGACTGCTGGTGCGGTGCAGTGCAGTGCAGTGCAGGGGCATCCCCCCCCCCCCCCAATACTCTCGTCATTTAGATTCGGTCTTGCTGGGCCAAAACAATCCACCATACACAAGCAATGCTCATTTTCAGCACTGATGCCTTCTAATAAGAGCCAATCAAACTCAACCCCACAGATTAAGAAGCTATTACAAGTGGCAGAAATAATATACAATGAATCATTCCTGAATAGTCCAGGTGGGTCCATTTGGAATAGAATAGAACATATACTAGAAAGAACAGTAAATTGGAGACAGGGGGCGCCATTTCCATTCTTTGTGAAATTAAAAATGAGTAACATGCACTGATTTGTTTCCACCTGTCTGTTTCACTCACCATCACCCGCTGCGTTTTAGCCACTATCCAAGCCTTGTGTTTGCATCTTTTATTCCACAAAAATATCCATCTGTTATTACCCAGAAAGTCAAAACCAAACAGCCACAAATAAGTTTTAGTCTGTATTATCCTGCACCTTCTATCCATCTCATCCCCCAACAATTCATCACAAGCATACACAGCTCTTATCTGGAATTCTTGTTTTCCTCGCGGCAGAAAAATACTGTATTGTCTGAAACAGTGCAACAGACTGAGACCAAGAAATATGTGGTTGACAACCCAATCAACACAGAGCTTTTATTCTTATCATGCTTTGTTTTGGAAAACCTAGAAAATACTTTATTTGTAGACATAGAGAAGGCCCTGAAAGAGCGGAATGTGAGAACAGAAAACAGAAAAAAAGTAATAAAAGAATCAGAAACTGAATGCTAGTGTTGTAGTCAAGGCCGCCTAAACCAAGACCAAGACATTGCCGAGACCGAAGGGTATCAAGACCAAGACCAAGACACACTAAGGCGAGACCAAGACCAAGACCAAAAACAGACTAGGGATAGAATTGACATCACATTACTGTGCATTACAAGGCATTGCTTGTGAAGTGTCATTCATCATTAAATCAAATTCATGTTGTTATCTTTTCAATCATATTGTCCATATGTCTCATTTAAAATCTCTAAGATTTGTCATAGTTATGAGGTCTGATGGAAAACAATATTCTCAGCAATCCTCTCCTATAACTGTTTTATCAGACCTCGTCAAGGGAAAGAGATGGGATGTACCAGAAAGATGTTCATTCATATATATACCAGGGACAGAGGCCTCGGGCAAGCTATGAATACGGCTATGTAATCACCCTTTGCTTTGAATTGAAGAGAATGAGCCTCCAGATTGACTTGCACCTCCAAGACCATGCCTTCTAATGTATGTAAAATACCTAATTTATTCGAATAACTATGGTATAGAATTCATGGACATTTTCGGACATTTCTTTGCCGACTTTGCTATGATGCGATGTGTATGACATGTGTGGACTGAAGCACTGGCAGTGTCCATTGAGAAAATGTATACAATGTGACGTTTTTAAAATAGATGCATCTGATTGTTTGCATTTGAACTGAGGCACGTAATAAATAATGATACTGTTCTGTGAGGATGTGCCGTTTTCTCTTTTTTTCCCATCCCATCGAGAATGCTATTTCCGAGACCAAGACAAGACCGAGACCGCAAAAAACTGGTCTTGAGACCGGTCTCGAGAACTACAGCACTACAGAATGCAGAGTAAAATGGAATAAACAAGAAACAAGATTTGCTTCTAGATGTCACTCACTTTCGAAATTTCTAAATAAAAAATTACTTTCTTTAGCCATGATGAGTCAAGGGCGAGCCTTGTATCGAGGAAAAATAGTTCTTACGAAACCAGGGAGGAAAAGAAATCAGAAGATATTACATGGTCAAGTCGGTGTCAGGTGACTTCACAGGGAATTATCTAACCTTGAAGCTCTGCCAGTTACAGTCTAAAGGGGCAGCGGATCACTAATACAGAAGTACAGGCTTAAACTGCAGCATCTATGTGAGCATGAGAATATTCCACTGCTGTGTAATTTAGTAATTTGAAATTTCTGCCATGTCTGGAGGGTTGTGGGTTTAATTCAGGGGTGTCAAACTCCAGGCCTGTGGGCCAGAGTCCTGCACATTTTTTGGCTTCCCCTCATTTAACACACCTGATTCAACTTCTTGCAACATCTTGTGCTAATCACCACACAGAATCATTTGTGGTGGAACAAGGAAAGAACTAAGATACACAGCTGCCCCCCCCAGACTGGAGTTTGACACCCCTGGATTAAATGCTGTGGTTATTAGAACAATTATGTCACTGATGGGCCGTTGATGAGCACATCCCTTAAGCCAAGCTGTTGTTGGCAGACTGTCTGGCATGGTATTCACAGGGACGGTGCTTAGTACAAAGGCATCTTCTAAATAAATGTAATCAATCACATAACCTCCAAAGTTCAAGAATGAGTGTGAAGAGAGCCACTGCTTTTCAAAAATGTGAGCTTTATGCCCGTGCAATACACGTTTAATGTGGGTTGAGAGTCTTTGCTTTTCATCCTGTTAGATGGGAAGAGACACCATTAACACAGACTCACAGACAGAAATGTGGTCTGCTTCTTCAGCTGGAAGGAATGGAGAAAAAAAAAAAAAACACACTGAATGAGCCCGTCTGTCCATGATCAGATGCCGTATGACCGAGGATGCAAACAGTTTGTCAGTTTACAGACGGTAAATGACTGTAAAACCTAAAAATACATGGTCTGGCAGTAAAAATACAGTCTTGTCAGTAAAATCAGAAATATAAGACAGGTGGCTTAGCTTGTGATAATATGGAGAAACTATTCAGTCACACCAAACTAGTCATTCACACCAGAAACAGCTGTACTTTTAACATATGTTTGAAATCAATCATATACTGCAAGGTTATTCAAATCACGGTCCTCGAGGTCCGAGTACTGCTGATTTTCTAGCCTTCCTTTACCTGTGAGCCAGGTGTGAGGCCTCTGACCAATCAGAATCATTAATTATTAAACTAACTACCTGGCAGAACTGAAAACAATGACTGGATTTGGAATCGAGGTACAGATTTGAAGAACCCTGGTACACTGCATCTAGAACCAAAACAAAAACTATATGAGTCAATGAAACATGGAAATTTGGAGCTGTCCTTATGGGGGGGGGCTTGGTGATCACGAGACCTGCCACCTACCTGTCCTCCTCGTGGGTGGAGTCGTAGCTGTCGGTGTAGATGACACAGTGTGTGGTAGTGCTGGCCCCGTTCTGCCGCACCTTCTGGGTCTCCGTCATCCCAGAAAAGCCCTCCAGCAGACGGAACTCGCCCAGGTTCCCCAGCACAGCGTCCGGCTGCCCACGCCCCGCCCTGACCTGTTGGTCGAGCGCCCCTGTCTCAGACATCTCCCTCTCCCGATTCTTCTTATTCTCCAGATACATCCTGGATCTAGAACTAGGAAAGGAACTATTTATTATGAGATATCAGGGACAAAAGCCTAGGATAAATCATGAGTAATAATAGGTTGAATGTTTTCTTCTTCACCTGAGTCGATTTTTAAATGCCATTGGCTCGCTAACACTCAAAGAAATAACCTTAGGCAAGAAATAAATGGATTTTCATTCTTATGTGTAATATACAGCCGCACGTAAGGAAATAAACAGTGGCAAAAATTAAATTGGTTGTAATTGCATTTTTGCTGTGCGTGTTTCTGATGTCTTGTACCCAGACTTCTTGACTACTTAAGAGTGGTAAAGAGCGACGTCTTGTGGATACACAAAACAACTGCACTAATACATTTTCTATAAATGCTAGCACAAACTCGTACATTAACGCACAGTTCTGATGATCTTCATGTTATTTGCTAATGTATTTTTTCAACCGCAGATCACAAAGTCTTCTGATAAACAGCTCATAAATATTGACTAAGTGAAAAAATTGAATTGGCTTTAATAAGTATGTCACTGGCAGAGTCATGAATCTTGCAGCATCAGTATAATCCGTCCATTCATCTTCTAGTCGCATTTCCTCGCCAGCATCAGTGTAATATATACATAATGCATATCATATTTATTAAATGCATATAGTCCACTGGGTGAATGCTGCATATCTTATCAATGGTTTAAGCAAAACATACGGGATGTAAATTCCAGGGAACCTGCAATGGACCTTGATCCGAATGAGACCCAACGAGAAAGTCATCCCACGCACCGTGTGGGACCAGTGGCATCTGCCCCAGGGGACGGGAGCGCGCGTGACACGCCCACACGCGGCGCAAAGCGCGTTATTTTCCCTGTGGCCCGTTCATGACTCAATTATCCTGAGAATCCTCTCAGTACCCCGCACGCGGGTAATATGGGTTACGCACAAATAAGGCTTTAAAGCCAAAACCTCTCCCACGTTCACGTGTTGCATTACATATGAATTAGGGAAATTCTGAGAATGCGACTGACAGGTATTATAGCAACTGAAAAACCAATTCAGGACGCTGAGATCCATAGTCTTAACTATATACACATTGTAATTTCACCTGCAAAACAACCCGCTGAGGGTTGAAAAAAAAAAAAAGGTTCCGAGTGTCATGGCATAACAGGAAACAAAACCGTTTGTGCTGCGTTTGGATTTGGAAGCGGCTGCGAACTCTTAAGGAGCTTTTCACAGATTACTGCTTTAGTATGGTTACAGGATTATAGTATTGGCATTGTCAAACACCGCAGCAGTGAAGTCAATCGGTATCTCAAGGCTGAGATGGCAGGGATTCAGTATGAATGGTAGATTTGGATGTTAAGTGAAGCAAATGACCGCGGTCATGAGACTGTTTCATTTCTATCACCGAGTGAATCTTTAGTAAGATTTTATCCGAACCCATCGATTTAAAAGAATATTGATCTATAACTCTAAAATAAAAATCAATGGCCGTTACCTATAGCTGAGCTTGAATTTGAATTGCAACGTTTTGCAAAAATAAAAAAATTGCTTCAGAACACACTTTGAGAGGAGTCTAACTTCTTATAAACTGAATGAACATGATATTTAGAAATTCAAGTGGCATTATTATATGGACTTGGACTGTTTTCCCGAAGCTCCTGCACATTAACATCAGGACAACTTCATTGATCCCAGGGGGAATTCTTGAATTCTTTGTAAATCTGACATTTCATGGTTACACGCATCACATGCAAAATAAATTCATTGTAGCATATGAGAATGTTTCCACCATTTATGAGATTCAAACCCTAAACCATGGTGGTACAAGCCAATGCTGCCTATTGACCTGCCCATTGCCATTACCATTTAAGGACTGAAGTTTAATATTCGAACCCAGACCTTTTCCTGAGTACAGTTAATAATGAGAAATGCAGTTTCTGCATGAAGCTGGAAGTCCAGATCAAATCCTAAAATGTGATGCAAATCCAAAGTAAAATCCTTATAAAGCTGATTCGCTGCCCCCAAAATAATCAGCTAGTGTATTAATTTCTTAAACCACGTTTAGAAATTCAAATACAAGGAAAACTCAAACAAAATTACAAAAGAAGCTACTCTCACAATGATTTTTCTCCTGAAAAATTGTGTCCAAGAGTTACAAAGCAATAATATGGTGATAAGGACCTAGCAACCACCCCATAATAAGTTAAAATAAAACTAAATGTAAAACTTGCAACTGGAACTTTTCAGATAATTAAAAATATTATTTATTTTCTGAAGTAAATCCCAGGGTAGATGCAGCACATTAAAATCATTATGATTTGTAATTGAAACAGAGTCTGATTTTCAGGGCTCAGAAAACTAACACTTACTAATTCTTCTTTCTGTTAATATAAAATGCACAAACCCAGGTTTAAATAAATAACCATGCTGGTTTTGAGAGGTCACTTGGAAATAAAGTTGGGGGAAAAAAGGTTTACCTGTTTTTGCTGACGACGACTGGGAAGATCTGAAACTACGCACCGAGAACGTTCCGTGAAGGAAAGCACCCTGTATGGTGGACTGAGCGCCTTCCCTGTGGGTGCAGCTCCCCCCCCCTTCAGCAGGCGAGCTCCTCTCTCACAGGGTCCCACAGCAGGAAGCGGCCCCTACTGGGGCTAGCGGCATCTTTGAGGAAGTCCCACCCCCACCTCAAGTGCCAGTGATAGCTAGACCCCCACCCTCAGTACAGCTCCCCTTATACAACATGTGATTATAAATTAACAGACAAGCAAGGGAGAGGCTATGTTCTAATACTGGACTGGGTTTCAGGTGGGGGGGTGGAGTAGGAGGGTCGTGCGTTCCATAAAGTCAGTGTACCGTTTGATTTCATATTGTACTCTATGGCTAACCTCCCCCCCCCCTTTTTCCTTATACAGTCTGATAAACAAATCATCTTAAATGTTTTACAGTATCAGTACAAATGTTCATGGTATAATGTTACACACACAGTCAGACAGACACACACAGACGAACGCATGCAAACACAGGCAGACACACGGACAGACAGACAGACAGACACTCTCTCACACACACACACACACACACACACACAGAAAATGTTCCCCTCACTGGCCAGAGATACATTAATCCTACTAAAGGGCCTCAGTACAGAACAAGGAGGACATGGATTTCCCCATAACTGTAGAAATTTGGTATAATGAAGGATTATTATAACAGCAGCTCTGAGGTTAGTCAAAAACAGGTCCGGAACTGAGCATTCCCCGTGCACTGAGCTACCTGCCGAATACCTGCCATGAGAGAACTCTGCTGAACAATTGATTAACGGTAATTCAATTCAACGAAGGCAAACAGAGGTAGGGAGAATACCAAAAAGGTCAGCTGACCCCTAGTATTACAATTTCTCAGCATGCACACAAGTGGATTCCTCAGCGACCCCACTCCATGGGCTTCACTCTCTACAACAAAGAGGCTCTTTGATAGGCAATCGCTGTCTGCTTGACCCGCTCCCAGCAGCGTGCAGTGGTGCGCATCACGGACAGTGGGGCCTGGGGTGTCACATGTCAGGCGGCCGCTCCAGCACAAGGTGACTTCCCAGGAAAGTGGCCGCTTTCGATGCAAGCCCGCGGGGGACTGTGTGACCCCGCCCCTCAAAATGTCAGACATTCCTCTAGAAAGCACGAGTCTTACAGGGAGGAAAGTCAGCGCACCGTCAGCCGGTCTCATCGCATGCTTATAATTCATTGTTAAATTAATTCTGAAAGACGAAACATACCTTTCAGTTCTCATCCAGCCCAGTGAATCTGCTGGATTATATGTGGTTGCAAACTGTGATCCGACAAAAGGTCAGTGAGGAAAATGCCAGCGTGTGGGGGTGAGGCAGATCGAAAGGGCCACGACCCAAACCTGGCACACATCTGGCGGCACCTGAGGCCCCCTTTTACAGGCCGCTGGCTTACGGACAGCAGATGGAACCAGTGGGGTGGGGGCACATGACCACTGGAATACAGGGGTGTAACATCTCAGAGAGCAGCAGCAGAGCCGTGGGCTGGGGTGTAGGCTGCACAGCCACCAGGCAGAGCTACAGGGACTGCAAATAAGCTACAGTCCATTGTCACAAGCGGACAGTGACAGTCAATGGCAGGCACTGCAGTGGAGAAAGCAGTTACCCAAAGGTTCAAAGACTCAAAACGCATTGAGCCAGATCTGTAACCTCTCCCCATACATTTCCCAGTTTGAAAGGTACCCTCTCACCAGCCTAAACATACACAAGTCAGCCGGCCTCTCTGTCCCGGGGCCTAAGGGGGGGGGGGGGACTCCAAAGGCTGCTCCATGCATCCTGAACACGACGGCGAGGATGGAACTGGACCAAACCACTCACACCATGTCCTCGAAGCACCTGACTTGCTCCCACAGAATGTATGCAGTGATCTCGCTCCGAAACGACAAGTTAATTCTCCAAAGAATGCCCTTGATTTTTTAAGCCAAATTAAGCCAGAATGTTTTTTATATATATTACAGGGAACTAATAGTTTGAGCAAAGGAAAACTGTACATTCTGAAAGAGGACCAACGTGGGGGTGGCGTCCCTGACTGCAGTGAATAAAATAAAAATAAAAACAGTTACGTATAGCTTATAACCAAATCTTAGCGCGATAGCAGTACCATCAGCGTGATACAACCATAGGCAACGTAACAAGGTTGGACTGAGTAAAACATATAAAATTCATCACGAAGCCACTACTAAACATCGCAATGAAGTCACATGGCCGACAGATGCAGAACTGTTGGCGATGACCGAAAAACCTATGGCTTGGACAGGACTTAAGGGCAACGAATCAAGCTTGCGGAGAAAACGTTTGACGACGTCTTTTGCACTGAAACCTATTTATTCACAAGAAATGGACACTGATCATGGATACATGGCACAATCATAATATATACATTCCCCAAGGAGAACAGTGCGTAACACAAACGGTAAGTGGACAACTACAGTGACGGACATCTTTAAAACGACAAGGCGTGGGGGCTGTATCTCAAGCGGCTCGAGTGAGAAACACTGACAGCTTCATAGTCAAAAAGGGTGTTTTAAAGAAACACTGCTATTACCAACAAAAATATATATTTAAAATACTAGTGTTCTCATTGTATACCTGAAACGTACAACATATCAAGGTCAGGTAAAAGTCACAAACGGGAGAAACCCTGACAATTCTAACCACAGTGCAAGGCTAAATGCCCTAATTTGGATGCCCGACTGATGTTGTTTCATTACCTATAAACATGGCGTTGGTAAACAATGTTGATCTCCGCAGCCTCTCCAATCACCCACCATATATATATATATGTGTATGTGTGTGTGTGTGTGTGTGTGTGTGTTTGTGTGTGTATTATATATATATATATAAATGCCCTAATCAGGGCATTT
>JABFDZ020000082.1:2389178-2400745 GCA_019775955.2 Pollimyrus isidori
GCTGGGGCCAAAAGCTTGTCCACACGATCTGGAAGGTCTCCTACCTGGGCACCAGGCAGGCAAGACACCGTACGGGATCCTTTATCACACGTGCACACATAACTGTCTACACCCCTAACAACTGAATCCCCCACTACCACAACCTCCCTTTTCCTGGGGGGAGGGGGCTCCTTAGTGCCCAAGGGCCCACTTGCCTCCCCACAAAAGCCACAAAAATCCTCTCAGAGCAGGCTACTGGCAAAGCGGGAAAAAGTGGAAAATGTCGTCCCAGCCCCGACTGGTGATGAGCAAAGCTCAGGAGCAGCTGTCCTTTTCCGGCGCTGGGTAACGTTAGCGATGTTAGATATTATTAGTTATTATGGCCCCGCGGGTGTTTGTTATAAAGTTAAACGCAAACAGAAAACGCCGCTCACAAGACACCCGCACCTCACTGTCAGTAAAAATCATGCAGTCAATTTAACAGACAGGACAAACAAAACACTCACGCCGACCGAAATAAGAACAATAAATAGACACAAAACAGCCACCCAAACACTCCAAAAACAATCCCAAAACAATCGCTGCAGCTCAACACCACTCTCTCGCTGCAATCCTTCACTTCCGGTTCAATCAGCTCCTGGCCAGCATACTCACCACGTGTAGACGGAGCCAGACCTGGTGAGCGCCACAGAAAACTGGGAGCCACACTCCACCTTGACCACACCCAGCCCCGTGAGGGAGTCGATCTGCCAGTGTCAGAGGAGCGGAGTTCGTACATCACCGTACATCAGCATACACTGATTTACATGGCTTTACCATATTACTACAGACCATTACTACCTAGTGATACTGTAGTGGTGCATGCATATGCATAAAAACCATTTTGGGTCACGGCCGACATAAGAGACCTACAAACAGATAAACGGGGGGCATTTACAGCTGACTGGAAGTGGGTCACCTGACCAAACCATCAGTATTAGGATTGAGCTAAAGTGCCAAATGCTTACCAGAATTAACACTAAAAGGAAACAGCTTTGTAATCTGAAATAAGATGTAAAAAAAAATAAAACAGCTATATGAAAGTTGTATTACATTTGAAACTAAAATAAAACAAAAGGTTAATGTTAGTATTATTATTTTGTTAATATAATGTTTATATAATGTTATTTTGGGTAATGGCCCATTTTATGGCCATTAATACATTGATACATTTAATCTATACATAAATAATACTGGAAAATATATAGATGCAAGTAATAAAACCATACTGTGAACTAAAGTGGATTTCAAAATAAAAATTAAATTAAAGCCAAACCTATATGCACAGCAAAGCTCACCTTCATGGGCACCTTGCAGCCGTCGCTGCCCCCACGCCCCAGTTTGCCGTAGTCACCATCCCCCCAGGACCACACCATGTCATCATCAGTCAGGCACAGCGTCTGGGCATCGCCGCTGCCGCACGCCACGTCGATGACGCGGTGGCCCTGCAGAGCATCCACCTGGAGACACACACAGAACAGCCACCCTGTCCGTCAGAAGCCATATGACAAGTTACTACATTAAAGGGACGCAAAACCAGAGCAACACTAACGAACAGAGGAAATACCACCTAGCTGCACATGGCACAGGAATCGCCCCATGGGACCCCACACCAAAGAGGAGGCCACTGGGCCTGGCATAGCCACGCCGGGGGGTATGGGTGCACTGACAGCCAAATAAGGGCACTTGTTCACAGACAGTCATCCATTATTTGGACCATAAGTCAGTGCATCTAGGAAGCACAGCCTGCGAATGGCGGCCTGTGTGTGTGTGTGTGTGTGTGTGCGCACGTGTGCCTGCGTGTGCGCATGTGCGCCTGCTCCTCTACTCCGCCTGATGCCCAGCTTCCCGGGACCGGCTCCAGATCACTACAAGCCAGATCGGATCAGCACTCACTGAATCTGGATGAATGGATGCAAGTCGCCTATTGTCCCAGAAGTTAATCGGCCACTAACAACCTAAAAGCCTCCAATTACTGTGACTTGGACAAAGCCCCAGTTGGCCCAGCACGCTGGGCTTCCACGCACCAGTTTGGGCTTCAGCTGGTCCTCACTGTCGCCGTGGCCCAGCCGGCCATAGCGGCCCTTGCCCCAAGTGTAGAGCTCCCCGCTGGCGGTGATGCAGGCGCTGTGGGCACCACCAGCCGCAATGTCCACCACCTCCACGCCACGCAGGGACTCGATCACACGGGGCCGGTCACATGGGCTGTGGGGTCAAAGGTCAAGGTCTGCTGTAACATCACATTCAACTCAGTTACCAACTAAATGCGTGTTAAAAAATACAATTCTTATAATCTGACATCTAAAGTTTTTCAATAATTAAAGTGATGTATTGGTATAAAAAGTTAATACATTTGTAGTGACCTGTCCAGTAATTAAACTCTGCACTGCCACCTGCTGGCTGTCTGCAGCATTGCATCAAAATTTAACTCTCAGAGGCTTGCATATAAGGTTAAGTGCCACTGCAAATCCTGACCTCCTGTTGCCGTGGCCCAGTTTGCCGTCCTCCGCTTCCCCCCAGGAGTAGACCTCGCCCTCGGAGGACAGCGCTAGGCAGTGCTTGCCCCCGGAGTTCACCGCCACCTTGCGGATGAAGACGTGCTGGATGGACTCCAGCAGGGTGGGCGTGGACACAGACTCGGTACCACCGATTCCGAGCCGGCCCCCGGCGCCGTAACCTGTGGCATACAGCTGAAGGAAAGGGTGGGTGGGGGGTCAAGGCACCAAGCAGGGAGCGACTGGGTGCTTCTCCAAGAGGCATGAAGAGTTAAACTCCATCACACCAACAATGGCTCCTTTATAAGGAAACCGCTCCTCACCTTGCCATCGGCCGTCACAGCGAACAGAGTCTGCTCCCCGCCAATCAGCTGCACGGGCCGCAGCAGGGCCAGGGCCTCCGTGGGCGTGGGCACCTTCACCTTGGCACCCTCGATGCCGCCCAGCTGCCCGCGGTGGTTGTGCCCCCAGCCGTAGATGGTGCCGCTTCCGCCAGCGGACAGAGTCCAGTCGTCGGGGCGCCTGTGCACGGAGAGGGAGAACGGGGCAGATTGCTGAGAAGTGATGAAGACGTTCCTGCAGATTCATACAAGGACAGAGACGCCAGGAGCCTCCACACCTGTTCATCCACTGCACCAGCTGCTCGTCCTGCTCCCGCCTGAACTCCTCATGGTTCTCGTGCAGCGTGTTCATGCTCTCGTGATCCGCCATTAGCTCACGGATCTTCTTAGCCACCTAGAGACCCCGACGATTGAAAATGGGGGGGTCACATGACGCACAGTTCGGGGTCGGGGGTACGGTGGGGGGGGGGCGGCAAATAAAGTTGGGTCGGCCTCACCTCATCCAGAAAAAGGCGAGGCAAGGGGGTCCTCTTGTCCAGAGCCACAGCCACCCTAGATGCGGTGCAGTACCTCCGGAACCAGGCCCACTTGTGCGTTTCGGCACAGCATGGCAAGGTGTCTAGCTCCAGGTCACAGGCCAGCGCCACCAGTACCTAACAGAAACCCAGACAAGGACGGCAATCACCATAGCGAAGAGGGCATTTTTCATCTCAGATGTGTATCTGCGCTTCCACTGGTAACGCCGTCGCCCCCCGGTGGTACCTTGAAGAAAGGGCTGTGGAGCAGCTGCTTGCCCCCCCTCACAATAGGGTCCTCATATTCATACTGCCTCTGCAGAGCCTCAGGAAGCCCCTTCACCAGCGCTGCCAGAGCACTGCCCGTGAAGCTCTGAAACAGACACCAGAGTCAGCAGGCAAAGGCAAGGCATTGGCAAATTACAGCCGGCATGCCTCAATCACAAATGCAGCAGCCAATCACAGCCGACATGCGTCATTTACAAATGCAGCAGCCAATCACAGCCAACGCGCCTCACTGGGATATAGAACAGCTCAAGGCCACAGCATCAAATTCATAAAACAATGATAGTGTGATGATGTCATATTACAGCCTTAAACAGTTCTTCCCCTTTGAAATGGATGATTATTCTTTTTTTAAATAAGGTCATGCATATTGAATTTTGTCCAATTATAAGATTTTAAGCTATTAAATCTACAATTAACTTCAAATTGACTAATTAAACCATATGGGCCACATCTGATACGCGAGGATAGTCAGGAGCAGCTGCGATTCCAGGTTGACATCCCAACATTTAAGGAAGACCATCATTCACGCGCACACACACACAAACACATGCAGGAACTTGCCACAGATCGCGCCTCTCCATCGCCATCTCCCAGCAACCTGTTGATGTTGATCGACTGGCCAAACTCGGTGGTGAGCAGTTTGCGGAGCCTCTGCAAAGCCCACATGCGATGGCCGGCCGCTGCGGAACCAGAACCACAAGAGCGGGAAGATCATATTGACGGGGGGGGGGGAGACTCTGAGCCAGCCACACCCACCCAGAGCGCGCCACACCCGCCCAGAGCGCTCAGCTGCGCACAGGCAGCCACACCGGCCCAGAGCGCTCAGCTGCGCACAGGCAGCCACACCGGCCCAGAGTGCTCAGCTGCGCACAGGCAGCCACACCGGCCCAGAGCGCTCAGCTGCGCACAGGCAGCCACACCCGCCCAGAGCGCTCAGCTGCGCACAGGCAGCCACACCCACCCAGAGCGCTCAGCTGCGCACAGGCAGCCAGCGAGGCAGCCAGGCGTGGCACGATGCTCCGGTTGGAGGCCAGGTTCAACCTGAAGTCCAGCAGGCAGGTGACCAGATCCATGGAGGGACAGGACAGGATGCAGCGGTCTGAAAGCAGATCCTTGGGTCCTGCACACAACGGGACATTCGCTTAGTCACCCTGCCAGCGGTACGAACGGCGCAGGAACGGGGCGCAGGGCCTACCTGCCGCGGGCATGATGGGATACACGGTGAAGCGCCACCCCCAGCCGTTGACGGAGCCGTCGCTGGTAAACTTCCACTTCAGCTCGTCCCCTGGGATGCGCAGCTCGCTGGACCAGTCAGACCACTCGCGCCCTGAGCAGCACAGCCCCCAAATCAGGACATCATACTCCTCTAACCAATAGCCGCCACCTTCAGACTAGAGTTAAAAGGATGGTCACCTGATCGGACAGACACGATCCTATTGGCCCCATCCATAATGGTTAGTGGGTCATGCCGCCTTTCGGTAGAACACTGGCGATCGAACTCTACCCTCAGCCCCTCTGCGCCTGGGATGAGAGGAGGGTGAGGGTGGTTAGACAGCAGGAGCGTGATGCCAACGTCGCCCGTGGGCACTGGCTCCCGTCGGCTACCTGGGATCTTGACCGTCCCGCTGGTGGAGGTATCATCGGTGTAGGGGTGGCTGCTCTCCACCACCACAGGCTGAGAGGACAGGCGGCCACTCTGGGAGTCAGTGGCCACGTCCTCCAGCTCTGTCACGCAGAGCTCCAACAACACGTCGGCCACCTGCAAGCGCCAGGTCGCACGCCGGCCAGCAGGGGGGGATATTTCAGTCAGCCTGTGACATTTCATGAGCAAGCTACAAAAAACAGCTATAAAAGTCAACCAGCTATAAAGAATACAAGACTACGGTTTAAGATGACATTTATAAAGACAGACCCTGTTGCACATGCACGCACCCCCCCCCGAGGGGGCCCCATCAGATCAAGCAGGAGAATGCGGACCTGCGGGTATGCTGTGCCCATGCCGGACAGCACGGCCGACAGAACCTCCTTGCCCCGCTCTCCGGAGCGCAGGGACACAGCCAGTTTGAGCAGATCCACCATCACCCGTGTGTCGTCGGGCACCAGCAGGCTGGTGAACTCGTCCAGGTACTGCGGCTCAGGGCCTGCCGCTTTGCTCTGGCTCTCGGAATCCTGCCCGGGACGGTGGTAGACTCTTAATTTTGCAGAGTTATGAAAAGCTGGTAGGTTCATGCATGGTGTGCAAAGCGGCCTTCGCAGACAGTCCCACACGCACCTCTTTGGTTTTGGTCATAGTCTCTGCGATGATACTGGCGGCGCCGGGGTCATCGGTGACGGGAATGAAGGGGCGTGAGGACGCCGCTGAAGCAGAGGGCGTCACCGCAGACGAAGGGGTCATGGCGTCCTCTGAAGACGTCACCTGTCCACACAGCCCAGTAAAGTCACCACGTAAACCTGAACATTCCTCAGAACCAGATGGATTCGGATCTGGCCCAGAGATGAAGCCCAACGAGCCCCGCCATGCTTGGCTCGGGGTTCACATAAGGGCGCTACCTGCAACCCCCATCTCCGGAAATGGCACGAGGCTGGTTTGTAAAGGCAGCCATTACCTCTCCTTTCCTCTCCTGCCAAGGGCTGGGACTGTGCCGCTCCTCTGACTCGGGGACCAATGGGGAGCGCTCTGCCTCATAAGGGCTGGAAGCCGCGGAGGAGTCGGACGGTGGCACGGGGGAGCTGGAGGGACACTCCACTGGCATGATCATACAGGCGGGCATCAAGGCGCCCACCACAGCATCTCTGGGGAGGTGGGACAGAAAGAGCATGCTGAATGCGGCGGCTACACAGACCCCCAGGCCCACAGGTTAACGGTACGGCGGTACAGCAGAGCAGCGGCAGGGCTCACCTGGCATACATGATCTGGAGGGCAGACAGCACGTGGGACAGGGCCTGCTGTTTGGCCGAGCTGCCATCCAGAGACAGTAGGATCTTAGCCAGCGACGGCCGGTGGGGCTTGGCATTGCTGTGCCCGCTGATTTTGTTGCTGGCACTCGACGAGTCGCTATCTGACTGCACACCTGCCGATGCATTGACCAATTGGCTGGTTAGTTAAAACTGACCCCACCGCACTCTAGAAAAGCCCCGATTCCCTCACTCCACAGTGACAGAAGCAGCAACAGCATGGAATTTGTTTACACTCTGAATTACCAGCAGCGATACCAGGTAGATTCTTAGGTGCAGCTGGCACTAGCTAGGCGCACCCGAATTAGGCGGGGTCCTAACCCAGTGTTACCTGGGCATACCCAAATTCCACGCGTCCTACCCCGTGCTGGTGTGGCATACGAAATATTTATGCACTAAGAATAATTCCATCCTAGCTGCTCTGTGCAGGATCTCCCACTGCTGGCTCCTTCCTGCTCCAAAGGGAGCTCTTCGATAATCAGCCTTGACAGATTACCTTTCAATCATGCAGTAGCTATGACAGACCCACGATACTAATATGTGCTGAAAGGAATTAAGAGATTTTCGCCTTTAACCACAAATATTCAACAGATCTAACTAAAAAGCAGAGCCCCAGTCATGATCAGTTGATTTAGTGATTCAACAACTTAATCATGGCTAATTAAATACAGCCATAGGAAACACTGTTAGACTAAGTAAACACAAGGGAGCATCAAGACTAAAAGCCCAACAGCTGCAGAGGCTGGGAAAGTCTTGAGAAAACCTGCAGAGCACAGGCAAGGCGCTCACCCAGGTAGGAGGCTCCCAGGGAGTCCCTGGCGGTCTGGAAGAGGACGGGCTCGTGCACAGAGGGAGTGGTGACGTCCACAGTGGTCCAGGCCACGCTGTGCGAGGAGCCGCAGGCCACGCGCGTGATCTTCTGGCCCTCCAGGCCTTGCACTAAGGTGGGCTTCCGGTTGACCGTGGTGGTGCCATTTCCCTGCTGCCCGTGGTCGTTGTCTCCCCAGGCGTACACCTGTCCGGACGGGAGCGCAAACATTCACAAAGGAAAGCTCAGCTTGCATGCCCTGCCCGTTCTCTCCCATCAGTGTCCCAACGCCATTGACATAACGTGGCATGTTAGTCATTACATTTGCCCGTTTTCCCCACCAGAGGAAGGAGCAAGTGCATTAGCCTCATCCATCAGCCAGGATCTAAAGACCAGGATTCCCCCAACAACCATCCAGGTTTTTGGCAAAACGTGCATTTCGTTCACAGTCGTTAATCATTCACGTCAATGGCTAGGAGGACACTGAGCGCCTGAACTCCCACTTGGCAGAAAATACATAGATACATGACACTGCAATTTCAAGATGAAGGCAGGGTGGGGGGGCAGGCCCACCTGTCCGGTGTCGGTGACAGCCAAGCAGTGCAGGGCCCCCACAGCTACATGGATGATCTTCTTCCCTCGCAGGCCCTCGACCATTTGAGGCTTGCGCACGTGGACGTCCGTGCCGTGGCCCAGCCTGAAGTAATCACCCTTCCCCCTGATCCAGCACAAATCAATGAATCACTCACCGCGACAGACCACCATCTGGCTAAACTTCAGGTACGACAGGGAAGTTCACAGCTTTGTCCCGATCGCTGGATCGGGTTTCTGCGAAACTCACCAGGTCCACACCACACCGGACTTGGTGAGCGCCAGGGAGAACTGGGCCCCACATTCGATCTGACACACTCCCTGCCCGTTGAGCCTCTCAATGTTCTGTGGGATATTGCAGCCCTCGCTGCCGCCCCGTCCGAGCTTCCCAAAGTCCCCGTCGCCCCAGGAGAACACCAAGCCTGTTGGGAACACGCAAGCGAGAGAGAGCGCCCTCAGGTTGAAGTACCCGAAACTGATCCCTCCCACCCACAGTAGCCCAGAGGACTGAATACCTTCATCAGTTAAGGCCAACGTTTGAGCATCCCTACTCCCACAAGCCACCTGCACGACACGATGACCCAGGAGCACCTTCACCTGCAGCAGACACAGAAAGCAACTCATGTCACACTTCCCAAGTGTGTTTAAAACACCACAACACACAGCACCGCCCTGGTGGTCAGCAAGGGATTGGACAAAACCAAGGACCACCATCCAGATTCAGAGGAATCAGAGAGCCAGAGTTGCATACCAGTTTGGGCCTGAGCTGGGTGGTATTGTCACCATGGCCCAGTCTCCCATACTCCCCCAAGCCCCAGCTGTAGAGCTCCCCACTGGAGGTGATGGCTGCACTGTGGGAGCTGCCGCAGGCGATGTCCCTGATCCGCTTGGTCTTCAGGGCCTCGATGAGCCTCGGCTTGTCACAGTTCCTGGGCGAGATGCACGAATTGTTAGGCTCATGCACTTGGTGGTGGAGATAAACGTGCCCCGGCAAAGCCCCAGGCCCTGGACCGCAATAATGTGCTTCCTCTTTGATGGAAAGTAATCGAGGAAAGATAATTCAGTCGACAGCCTTGAGATGATCATTGATAATACCTAGAACTAGGGGTGTAATGATATATCGCAGTACGATAGATATTTCACGATGCTAAAATGTTACGATATGTATCGTAGAGTGTTGGCGATACATTTAGAATATGATGGCAGTTTAAACCTTTAAATCTTATAATTCTAAAACCGGTCGCCCGGACATATTTGATTGTTTTAGCTGCAAGTGTCATAAAACCTGCTGTATGTGCCGTTATCCCATTTTTTCACCTAAAATGTCTGATAAAATCATTATTCTGCAGAGCTCCGTCTCACTCATTCACTTTCTCCCCCGTCAACCAACATTCAGATTCCCAGGGCTGCAGTGAAGCCGTGTGGTGGACTACCGTAATGACACTAATATCACTGTGCAGTGATATTAAGTGCAGCTTCTCTGCTTTCAGAAACCGTAGAATTTTTTTTCTATTGCACAAATGGTTCAAGAGTCATGGTAATTTAAAAAAAAATAAGTAAAAATTTAAAAAAACCTGTGAGAGGTGACACCTTTTCATTCATTTTGAATGTTTTTTGTTAATGTTTTTGAAATAAATCTGCTATTAGGATTTCAGTTTCATTTTAAAATTTCTGTTCAAAATATCGTAATACATATCGTATCGTGAACCCAAGTATAGAGATATGTACCGTATCGTGACCTAGTCATATAGTTGCACCCCTACCTAGAACATTTTTTTCCCCAGACATGAATGCACAGCGCACATTGTATACCATCATCCAATGTTACTATCAACTTATGTACATGCAAAGCAGCAAAGATAGATCCATTTTGATGCTGTTCTTTTGCCACAAGAGCAGCCAGGAACAGAGCAACACCCCGAATCTGAGAGGGACTGGGATTGAGTCGGACTTTACATGCGGCTGAAGTGGCCGAGCTTCCCGTCGTCTCCTTCACCCCAGGAGAACACCTTGCCGTCCACCGTCAGGGCCATTGCATGGCGACCACCTACGGACACAGACAGCCGGGGTCACGGCAGGCCCAGGCGAGTCCCACAGAGCGGGCACGGCAGAGGGCACCCACCTGAGTGCACCGCCACCTTCTTCACCACATAGTTACTGAGGGCTGTGATCTGCCGGGGGATGGGGATGGTGCCGCTGGACAGGCCAAGGCCCAGACGCCCGTTGGTAGCCTCACCGCAGGCATAAACCTTCCCCTCCGCTGTGACTGCAGAAGTCAGCAGACAGGCAGCGACTATCAGTCACCACTGAGGACACACTGTGCCAGCAACACAAATCTGGAGCTTCAGTGAAGTGGCAACAGAACTGCAGCCCAGGGCCACACGGAGCTGGCCTGGAGGACTCACCCGCAAACAGGCTCTTGGAGCCGCCTGCCACCTGCACCACATTGAGGGCGGAGAGGGTCTCAGAGAACGAGGGCACCTTGATCTATGGGGCATATGTAGGATGAGCCCGGGCCGGCGGCAGGTCGCGGCAATCTCCATGACAACAAGATGGCTGCAGCAGGTCTTACCTTGGATCCCTTGAGTCCGCCCAGCTGGTCTTTGTCATTCAGCCCCCAGACAAAGACTTTCGTTCTTATCGTGGCGGCTGATTCCAGACCAGCGGATTTCTTCCGTGCCAGACTAATATGAAGTGAAAAAAAGCCTCTTTCAGACAGGCCGTACTTCTCAAAGCAGAAATCGCCATTGGAATGCAGCATAGTGCACCCTCGAATACTGCCTGCCATTACCTCCCAGTGCTGGTCTTGTCGTCATCGTCCTCCTCGTTATCAGAGGCCAGGAAGGGGACGGTGGCCAGATCCTCATCGTCGGCCCGGATGCGCCCCGCGATGCCCAGCCCATGGATCTTGCAGTCGATGCCAGAGCTGCGGCACTGCTTGATGGCGATCTCCATGTACCTGTGATACTGGGATCCCACGAAATATGACGTCAGCGCTCCAACAGTAACAAATCAAGCCTGAACCCCGAAACTCAAGGGTAACGATGACACCCAGAAGAGTGAACTTGTACTCAAACGGGTCTTACCTCTGTACAGTCACTGAGGAGGACAACTGTGGTGTCTGTGGGATTAATGTTGATTGTCTTCAGCTCTATAAGATTGTTCAGAGAATTTCCACCTGTAGACAAAGCAGCCACATGCACAGACTAATGCATAAATTCAGAATGAGAGACTGCCCGCCATAGCACACAGCACCAAGCCTAGCCAGGCCCCACCCAGCCAGGCCAAGCCACCTCCTGGGGACCATCAGTACCTGATACCACTACAAGGGATGGCATGTAGCTGCTGTCCGCTGGATCTACGATCATCTTCAGCCTGTGGACCAGAACGTCTGGGAACAGCTCCAGGCGGATCCAGTGCTAACGGAAAAGAATCAGAAAACTTCATTCAGTACCAAAACCCAGAAAAAAAAAAAAAAAAAAAAAAAAAATAATACAACAAAAAAGCAGAACGTCGTGTAACTGAGGGGGTACTAACACTACGCGGTTTGAACCGT
>JABFDZ020000082.1:2400755-2411605 GCA_019775955.2 Pollimyrus isidori
TAAAATTACGCCTGTGGACCAGAACGTTTGGTAAAAGCTCCAGGGGGATCCATTGATAACTTAAAATAATCATAAAACTTCATTAATTACCAAAACCCATAAAAAAAAAAAAAAAAAAAAAAAAAGACTACATCAATAAAGCAGAACGTCGAGTAACTGAGGGTGTACTCACACTACGCGGTTTGAACCGTGGCCGAGTGCATTTGACCACCAAAGCACGGTTTCGTTGGACTAGTGCGAGTGCTCCGAACCGTGCCTGGGCGCGGCTCGCTTAGTGGTCCCTGGCCCACTTGGAAGGCTCAGTTGGACTCGCATGTAGTGTGAGCACTAACCGTGCTGGAGCATGAAACAGGACGCGTGACGTCACTTTTTTGCGACACTCCAAAACCAACATTAATTCTCACCTTGTCGATGCACAGGAACTGTACTCGGTAATCAAAGCTGCAAAGTCCTTGCTGTACTTTAGCTGGTACCTTGCAAACCTTGTCAGATGAGCAGCACAACTGCGTGAAAATTTTCGTGCCACAAAAGCAATAGACATGTTTAGCAACAGGCTGTGAGGGGACTGTGGACCACCGCAGACTAAAAGGACACAAAATTACCATCAAAGTAACGAGAGCGATGGACTCGGAATTCAGTGAGAGCGCCGCTCTTCCTGTTTATCCTGAAACCGTCGCACCATAATGATGTAAGCATGCTCCGGCACCAATGCTAAAACCCTATGTGAGTGCAGGCCTGAGGGGGAGTGGGGTCAGTTGTACTCGGGTCCAGTTCACGGCAACCATGCCTAGTGAGAGTACACCCAAAGCTGGCTAGTTTTATAGCCCTTGACCTCCCAAGCGTATCAAGTTTGGTCGGCAGACAGACTACATGACCCAGAATGCCCTGCACAGCCACCTTGCCCTGGGAGCCTGAGGACTGCCAGTACTGCTCGCTGGAGTCAATGAGGCGTGACGCCTGGTTGACCGAGGACGAGACACTGAGGCTCTTGACGGCACGTGACCAATCCTCGATCAGCATCCCACGCTGGCCACCCCGGTGCCTTTTCAGTTGCTTCCCGGCGCGGCCACAGAACGTGGGCGACTGGCCTGCAGGGGGCGACGAACACGTCACAAGATGGCACACACACAAAGGCACGGAAGGCGAGGAGGACAGCTTGGACCGAACCCACTGACCGGGCTCGTTGATCCGGCCGAACGAGTGCCTGCTGTTGTGCTTGCGAGTCTTGAAGCAGCTCTCGCAGAAGTCGAAGTCGTCGCAGTTCCTGCACTTGAACCTGGGCCCGTTAATCGGGAACATCTGGCAGCCGTCACACCTGCAGGAACAGAAACATGGCAGAGGAGACCTCAGACACTGGGTCCCCCAAAGATGTGGAACCAAGTAGTACCTGATGTAAGATGCATGCGCACAAAAACTGCAAGGACAATGAGAGACGGCATGGACAGGGCCACTCTGTGAGGTAAGACCACTACACCAGTGTTTCCCCAACTTGGTCCTCGAGGACTGTCTGCAGGTTCCTGAGGGCCACTTTGGAGACACTGCACTACTCCATAAATCAGCACATTACGATCCAGAAACGGCAACAGACTGGCGGGCAACCAAGTCGGGGCTAATTAAAGATTAATGCCACACCGCATACCTGACTCCGGGATGGATGCTGGGCACCAGTTCCATCTCCGACAGCAGCCCAGTCCAGTGTGACTGCTGGGGGAAGTCAACGATGACGTCCTTCCCATTTGCACTGAAAGCTGAACGCAGCTTGGGTCAGGCTGGGCCACAGCGCTTTAAAGCGGGCACCCGGATGGCCACACCTGATGGGTCTGCACGGCCCTACCTTTCACAACCCCAACGCTTCTGTGGGTCACCGAGCCCCACTTGTACTTGGGCGTGGTCACAGAGAGCTTCACTCGAACCTTGTCTCCAATCTTGATGTGAGAGGGGGAGCTCTGCGGTGGGAAGCCTATCACGGCATGGGGAAGAGTCAGTCATTGGCTATAGTGCCGGTCATTCACTCCACATCCCGCCTTCGCCAGGCCGGCTTACCCAACAGCTCCGTGTGGATGTACCGCACCCAGTAGGTCCCGCCCTTCTGCTGCCAATCACACTGCACGTTCAGGTCATGGAGTCCGTCCCGGTCCAGCTTAATCACCTTCCCCACGTCGCCCTCATACACCTCCTCATACGTTCTGCAGCACCTGACCATCATGCCCACCTGAAGAGGGAGCCAGCGAGCCCGACATTCAAATCCCCATAAGCACCGGCAAACTCAACAGCTCATTCATAAAGTTAATTACCTGTATGTTTTCCCGAACATACACTGCGTAGTCATCGTTGCTCTGGAAATCAGACCTCTTCTTGAATGTCTGGCTCTCTGTTACCACAGCACCAGGGGGCTGAAACAGGGTCGCCTGTCAATTTCCACAACAAATCCAAAAAATATAAAAAGCCATCTCCCCATCAGGGGGGAGGCGCCACCCACCACAGGGAAGGTAGTCTCAGACTCGTCCAGCTCCTCTAGCACCTCCTCCTCGGAGTACTCGTCAGATACCGTGTCCGCATCCGACACCTCTGTGACGTGGACGTCGGGGTGATCCAGGAGCCAGCTCACCAAGGCCTCCACGCCTGCCACAGAGACATGCCACATGCTCGCGTCACCTCAGGCCGCATCACACCCGGACTCCACAGATTCCCTACTCGGAGCTGGAGATCCGCACCTTCTGGCCGAGCCCCAGATTTTACATTAGAAGGCCGAGTAAAATGCAAGCAGCTATGGATGGAGAAAAGCCCTGAACGCCCGTAGCAGATGGTGCAGACGTACCGGGTGTCCCAGAGGCGCTGCCCGTGGTGCCCAACAGAGACTTGAGCGCAAATTCGATGTTCTTCCGCTGGAAGCCCATCTCCATCAGCTGCACCACCACAGGCACAGGAGGCACCGGCGAGGACTTGTGTTTCTTCTGCTTGGGCGGCCGCATGTACTGCACGGTGACCGGGGTGGTGTCCTCGCTGGAGCTGCTCTCCTCTAGCAGTGGAGACGAGGGGTGCGTGGCCTCCACCGCCAGGTACTGGCACACGGCGAGGGCGGCAGCCTGCGGGCAGACGGGCCAGTTTCACTTGAGGTCTGAGCGAGGGCAGCCCCGCTCACACACACCCTCTCACCTCCAGCTCCTGCTTGTCGAAGACGGCTTTGATGGGGGACGGCTGTGTGGCGGCCGACAGCAGCTGCTGCAGCAGGATGAGGGCGGGTTGAGGCCCCTCCGGGGACAGGTCCCCAGCATCCAAGGGCGATGCCGCCCCCTCATCCGCTATGGGCACGAGACGAGGACAGCGTTACAGGCGCACCCTGGGCAGTCATACATCACCCTTCCCCATCCCGCAGCTGGCTCAGCCATTAATCAGCAGATGAGGCACGCTGCACCTCACCCACGCTGACTGGCCCTCAGGGGGGTGCTGCTGGCAGGTGGGGGTGGGCACATCAGCGGCTCAAGTTTTACGCATTAGCATTTTGTTTTTTTAAACGACTTACCACCAGGGCTGGGGCCCAAGTCCAGGATGGCTGGTTGGGACAGGATCTGCCGCAGCTTGTCCTGGTGGGACAGCAGCGCCCGCGCAGCCTTCAGCACGTAGAGCCGCAGCTGCTGCGAGCGCAGCAAGTGCAGGTCCACCTGGTCTGAACAGGGACGCCACATTACATCATCACAATAGAACGTAGACGTTGGGCCTTACAATACGCCTGTAGCAGTCGCTCACTCAGAGATCAATCAGTCAGTCATCAGTCCAAGATTAATTCAACACCCCAATAGCATCCCTGATCAAATCATCCCTTGCTGAAGACCTGCTATGAAGTGTTGGAAGATCCAAGTGCTACCTGTGTGCCCATTGGTTTAAGCCACACCAGGGAGAACCCTACTAGTGTGCTGATTGGTTTGCCCGAGTAGTACCTGTGAGGCCACGGCTCAGGGGCTTCTTCATACGCTGCTTCTCCAGCTTGCTGCCCGCCAGGTTCACCAGCTGTGCCCAGACGCTCAGCATGGGCTCCGTGAAGGGCAGGTTGGTCACACTGAAGGGCACCACCGGCAGCTAGGGGACGTAAATGAGCAATAACATGCCCACAGTCCAGGTCAGCACCCACTAGATGTGTAGCGCTCAGTTCTATGGCCACCAGACTGGCACGTACCGGTTTCAGCTGGCTCAGCAGGCACACTCGACACGTCCTGGTCTCGTGGAACTGCACGGTGATACGGCCCTTGGGCGTGATGCGAGTCACCGTGCCCTCACCGTACTCCTCATGTACCACCTGGCCGCCCAGACGCAGGCGCCCATCAATGCCGCCGATCACAGCCAGCACGGCCATCAGGCTGCCCACTGCGGGTGCCTCTGCCTCAGGGAAGTATTCCTCTAGCAGGGCCTGCTCAGGGGGGTGGCAGTAAGAGAGGACTGAGTATAGGCACCTGATATATACCACTGACTTCACAAATACAAAGGACAGACACTCATGTGGATCTCCTGGTGTCTTCCTGAAGGAGCAATAAGACATGACTGGTCAGACACCTACTGCCTCCGAGTGCCGGCCGGCCATGACGTCGCCGATGCAGCCCAGCTGAGAGTTGATGTAGTCGTTGATCATGCTGTTCCACTGGCCCAGGGAGTGCAGAGTCCGCAGCACGGCTACGATCTCCTCCGCCAGCGTGCTGCTGTGGGTGGCGGTCAGCGAGGCCTGGGGGCGGGACTTCCTCCGCCGCAGGAAGCCCTCTGCAACAGACCGCGACTTGGGTGACACACCACAGACCAGCAATAACCATCACCACAAGCTACCAAATACTGGTGAAATGGGCCCAAGCAACTCTGCTCATCCCACCTCTAAGTAAGGGCAGGTCAGAGGAACAGGTGCTCAGCAAGCTGCCCAGGAAGCCAAAGAGCTTCTCCACCAGGAGCTTCATGTCCTGTGAGCGCTCTGCCTTCTCCCAGGAAGGCAGCACCGCCTGCAGGAGCCGGAGGGCCAGGATCTACAGGTGAGAAGCAGAAGCCGTGCTCCAGATGGGAAGAACGTAACCGGACGGCTCTGGACTTTTCCAAAGCGATAAGATATTTATAAAGACGAGAGACACAAAAGGTGTCAATAAGGCAGAGTCCCTGCTAAATTAGAAAAAAAACCTCAGAAACACATCAGAAACGCTACATGATCAAAAAAAAAAAAAAAAAAAAAAAAAAAACCACGCAAGGACACCAATAACTTACCGAGGATAACGCAGTGCATAAAACTAAACACACAGAATACTAGCCTACTGTATATTTACTGGATTGACAGTGCGGGGGCCCAATGGCTGATAGCCCACAGTGACTGACAGTGCGGGGGCCCAATGGCTGACAGCCCACAGTGACTGACAGTGCGGGGGCCCAATGGCTGACAGCCTGCGGTGACTGACAGTGCGGGGGCCCAATAGCTGACGGTCTGTAGTGACTTGCAGCATGGGACCCGGCCTCTCACCTGCCTCTGTAGTGTGCCAGCAGTGAAAGACTGGTGACCCTCCACGATCTTGAGGAGCAGGCTAATCCAGGCCGAGGTACTGAGAGCACTGCACATGTGGGGCATGAGGGCGACGCTGCGAATGAAGCCCAGCGTGCACCAGCTGTGGTGCTGCTCACGCAACACCTGCCTGTGGGTGGAACAGCCTGAGAGGCCGGGCAGAGGGCCCAGGAGGACAGCTTTAGGGGAACAAATCGAACAAACTCTTCATTTGCGAAATGCATGCATTTCACCGCGTGACCTTGCTGGATGCTCTCACCGCTGAGGAGGTGATGCAGGTACTGACCTATCTTGTCGCCGGCCCCACTCTCCACCAGCATCCTGAGCAGGCCACACAGAGTCCGCATGGCCTCCATCTGCATGACCTCAGCGTGGATCCCAGCCGACAGCGCCAGGGTCTTCAGCAGGTTCATCGTGCTGGTCAGCATCAGGGCTGTGGGGTGTGTGCTCTTCTCCACCGGCTCCCCTTCTGACACACACACACACACACACACACACACGTTTCTATCTTTGTGAGCACCAGCCGTTCATTTCTATGGGGAAAAGCTGTAATCCCAGCAATGATGACCTTAACCCCTACCCAGCCCTAACCTTAACCACAAGTAACCTTTTTGATTGCAGTCATAGGTTTTTATAAAATTCAGGTTATCCAAACGGGGACCTGAATAATGTCCCCAAGAGTAACAAAGCTTCACGTCTTACCACACTTTGGGGACATTTGGGGACAGACACAGAGCTAAGGCCAGGGCCCGCTGTGGACAGCGCTGCTCACCAGTGTCGTCCTCCGTGTCAGAGTCCTCCGTGGTGGTTGGCACAGCCGGCGGAGCCTCTGCCAGCTTCAGGTCATACTTCCCCTCCTTGCCCATCCTGTAGGAGTTGGTACTGCTGGTATCCCACTGCACCCTGATCCAGCCATCCTCGCCCAGCTCGCCAATCACACGGCCCAGGCCCGGGGCCGGCCCGTCCTGCAGGCGGCAGCCGCGTGGCACAGCGTCAGTCAGTATAGCCACAGCGCCCTCGCCTGGAGCTTCCGCAGGATGACGCCATGTCGGCACGTCTCACCTGATCTCCCCACTTCCAGTCCAAGCCCCTCATCACTCGCGTGCCGATCTTCATCATGGCCGCCAGTTCCGGCCCAGAGGCCGGCAGTGGGACAGGCGCTGCCTCTTTACGGGACTCCTCCAGCACCGTGGCCGAGCCACCGTGGGTGGCTGAGCCGGGGTCCTCCTCGGTGTTGTCCATGCTGGGGCCTGAGCAAAAAGCGGCACCGAGCAGTCACTGAGGAGGCGGGCAGGGTTCGCACGGCGGCTAAAGCGGCGACCTTTAGTCAGTGATTTGAGTGGGATGCAGATGCGCAAAGCGGCGAGGGGCAGGATGGCACGCACCGATGAGGCGGAGGATGCTCTGGCTGAGCGCCAGCATGCCCGAGTTCAGCAGGAGGCTCAGGCTGTTGGCGCTGTGCTTGAGGGACAGCATGTTGAGCATGGCCAGCAGAAAGCGGGCCTGTGGGATGGTGCCCAGGCTGGGGCCCGCCGGGTTCTCATTGGTGATGTTCTGCAGGGGAACAGGCTGAATGCCTGAAAAACAAGGGGAGGGGGATGAGGAGAGCCGGGCAGTGGGGAGAGGTGACGGACCCCAGGTGGCCTTCAAAATCAGAGGATTTAGCTAATTTAATAAACACTGACAGATGGAAGCAGGATTTGACCCAACCTCTGCTCCTAACAGAAATCTGGAAATCTACTCGGCTGATGTGATGTGATGTTGTGGGTGAGCAGAGCCACCTCTGTGAAAGCCAGCTTTATGGGAGATGCAGACCTCTGTGCCGACATCATTTCTATGCTCATGAGCATCTTCTTTGGACCCACGACCCGCTGGGGCAAAGCGGCCGCTCACCAAGCTCCTTAAACCTGACGCTGGCATCCAGCAGGATGGCCCGCACGTTCTGGATGGCCCAGGAGTACAGCTTCCCGAAGGTCACCTCCAGCAGCATGCGGTTAAAAGGCGGAATGAGGTCCACGTCCTTCAGGCAGTCGGACAGCGGCTCCCTATGGATGTATATAACAGGAAGAATACTGACGGCGTTCAGACCTGCAGAGCCCCCAGATTCACATCACCCAGAGGGCAGAGACACAAAGCAGGACAGGCAGAACTGGCTCAAGAATAGACCCAGCAACCAGAACACAGTCCCAGACACAAGCACGGGTACCAGATACTTAGGAGAGTGGAGATTAAACATTTAAAGCTCAACCAAGTCAGATCCAAGCACACAGCCACATGGGGAGGGTGGGGTGACAGCACAGACGTACCCAATGTTGGTCCCTTCAGGAATGAGTCTCTGCCACCCACACAGCATGGCGTACTGCACCGACGGGAGCAGGAAGCTCTTAGATGCCAGCTTCAGCATGGTGTCGATGCCCTCCAGCCTCACCTCTGCTCGCTCCAGCTGTGCAACCACACCATCATCATCTTCCTCCTCCATCTCCATCATTTCATCTCTCCCAGAAAACCTGAGTGCTACTGAATTCTTTATTTTCAAAGCTGAAAATGCATCTTTCCGAAATCACATATAATCTACAATAAACAATTTTATTTATTTTATGCATGCTTATAATCAGCTATTTTATTCATTTATTATGGAGAATTGGAGGGGGGGGGCATCCCTGGGAGGTTGGGGCTAGAGGCCCCTACAGAGAATCTTGTTGGTTAGAGTCCCCAATTTTCGGTAGTATTTTATTTTTTAAAAATGGATTCTCATTTCTCCTTGTGCTCGTTTCTCATGCGCTCGATTCCTTGTGCATCTTGTCAGTAAAGCACTAACCCTGCAGTCAAATGGTGCTACACAAGTACAGACTGACTGAGCTGCAGCCTGACAGCTCCGACCTGCTTAAGGAGACACTTCCGCATCTTCTCCACGTCCAGCGGCTCCTCCTTAAGTGCAAACTCCACGATGGTGGCCATGAGGCTGGACTGTGGCGGTGGGCCCTGGACGTTGTGCTTCAGCCAGCGGTACCTGTGTACACTGGCCACCGTGCTCAGGAGCGGCTGCCACCTGTCCTGCTGCATGGGGGGGAGGGGTGTCAAAGGTCACAAAGCAGTTACACACCTCCCCCGACAGCTAAAGGTTGAGTTACACTCCTGAACCAAGCCCTTGGCATAGCCTGTGACATAGGCTGAAATGCCCCCCCCCCCCCAAAACATAACTCTGTATTGTGTCAACACAGACCCTGTCGGTTCCAATTGATCCGTTTGGTAAATACAGAGCGGCCCAAATTACTCCGGATACTATATGCGACTATTCTGCGGAAGCCGGGGGCTCGTACCCAGGCAGAGCACGCTGAGCCACACAGCACCCGACCACAAAGGGATGCACGATAAGCCAGTAAAGGAGACAATCAAATGATCAATGACCTTGGGGGACTTAGCCTGGGGAGGCTTCTTATCCATCAGGGCGGCGCTGCTGGGAAGCACACAGGACCCCCCGCCACTGGACTCATCATTGTCCAGTTTAGATTCTTCCAAGTCAACAGAGTCTGTCTTCTTAGGCACTGAGAAAGACACAGGAGGGTCACCACCAGCACAAAGCCCCATCAGGCCGCTCCGTTTCCAGGACACGCCGGAAGCCCCCCCACCTCTCTTCCTGCGCCGGTCCCGGATGAGCTTCCGCGTGATGGTCTTCCAGCGTGGCTGCGAGCTCAGCAGCTTCAGCTTGGACACGATGGACAGGTCGCTGCTGACCGCCGGCCGCAGCTCATTGAACAGGAAGCGCAGGCGCTCTACCACAGGAGCGCACACCTCCTTGTAAGAGCGACCCTGCTCCTGGTGTGTCTGCCAATGGGGGGGGGGGGGGTTTATCAGGGAGTAACCATGGCAACACCACTATTACTGCTGCTCTTTAACAAGAATCACTTAACTATGTACTTCAAGCCAAGGGACAAAGTCAAAAAAAAAAAAAAAAAAACACATTTATGCAGGTTTTACCTCGTAAATATTTAAAATCAAAGAAATCTTGGTCAGCCGAATAAAAAGGCAAAAATCTACCTTTATCAATGAGCACTTTGCCTGGTAGACCATGCGACACACGTCAATCACTGACTTGGGGAAAGACTTCTGCTTCCCTTGGTCCACACCCAAGGCACACTGGTTGACGAGTGAGAGGGCAACATGACCTGGGATGGGGGGTGGAGGACAGCTGCATGTGGGATTCACGCTAAACAGATCTGATCACGACAGACGCATTTCCATGGGTGGGCGTGATGAGGGACAAACACAGCTGCTCAACACAGCACGGATTTAAACATTAAACCAGACACATCCATCATCGTCCCAAAACAAAGAGTCTCAAATAAGATACTCTGCCCATCCACGGTAACATCTCTAGCTGGGGCTGATGTCCCAGAATGCTCTGCATCAGGGCCGGATGGGGTTACCCAGATCCTGGTGTTTGAGCAAGCAGCAGAGCAGCAGGCGGCCCACTTCCTCCACGGGGTGTTCCGGGGGGAAGACGATGGGGGTGATGAGGTGGTGCTGCTTACAGCAGCGCTCGATTTGGCACAGAAAGTCCTGCCGGCATCGAAAGAGGGACAGTGTGGAGCTCAGGTTCCCATCTCAAACAGCAACTGGCAGCCCCCGATAAACATCCCATAATTCATTCAGCTGACATCATACTCTGGAAGAAGGGGTGTCATGTGATCCCCGAGCGCATTATCAAACCCGGCTCCGGGTTCTAACCTTCACGGTGTGGTCCTGGAGGTTGTTGTCGGCGATGGCCTGCAGGAAGGGCTGGGAATGGTCGCTCAAGGTCAGCCGCCGGGAATAAAGCCGGGACTTGTCAGGTGTGGTTGTTCCCGGTGAGCTGCAGTGGTCCTCGTCCTTCTCCTCGTTGTAGTTGTAGTGGATCTGACTGGTCTGCAGGCCCCCAGAGAAAATCGAGGACTGCAGCCATTCTGAGACAGACGAACACAGACTTCATCAAGCACTTTCAAATCATTGGGGTTTACAAGTTCTAACCAGACCCCACCTATAACGGGCCATCGGAAAAGCAACGAGGTCCGGCTTCCACACTCACTGGCACATTCAATCTCCATGGGGGAGAGAGGCGTGCTCATGGCAAGGTAGGAGGCGTGGAGGCCCAGGAGAAGACCCAGGTTCCTCTCTGTGTCGATCAGGGGTGAGGAGAGGCTGCTCAGGTCAGGCGTGGTCACGGTCTCCTGGTTGGGCTATGGGGGGTGGTGGAGACACACACACAGGCGCACACACACACACACACACACACACACACACACACACACACACACACACACACACACACACACACACAACACACACA
>JABFDZ020000082.1:2425564-2448634 GCA_019775955.2 Pollimyrus isidori
CCCCCCCCCCCCCCCCCCCCCCCCCCCCCCCCCCCCCCCCCCCCCCCCACCCGCTCTAATCCAGGTTTACAGAACAGATGTGACAAATGACAAAGGTGGAGTGCAGAATGTCAGCTGTCGGTGCAGGTTGGGCTACAGCAACTTACTGCCGCAGCCACCACTGCCTCTCCTCACATTTTATTAACACACCATTAACAGGAGCTCCACCGTGAACATCGGCCTTGGGAGAGTGAGCATGCACACACCCACACACGCACGCACACACACAGAATAAAATGCTGCCATTCTCCTCAGTGTGGAGGAACAATACCTCGTGCTCTCCAACTGACTATGTGAATTCACCAGCTCCACGAGAATAACAGCATCAGAACTGGGCGACCACCCCTAAAATTAACACACAGGCCATTCGTTCAGCTCCACATTAACAAACCCCTGTTTACTGCAATTCAGGAACACAGTTTAAACTAAGAAACTAAACTACACAGCTTCTTACCCAAGACTGATAAATACAGAAGTCGGAATACTGAAGAGACTTTCTTCCAAAATGTTCGATTGCCGCAAAACGGCCATTCCCAAATAGACCATAAATCCTTTTAACTTGCTAAATGAAACCACCGTGAAAAAATGGAGATCATTTTGTTTGTATTTACCTTGACACATCAGGACACACACAGAGTAGGGGAGGGCAATGCTTATCCACTGCCAGCCATGAATAAGCTGCTGAACACTCGAGTTTCAAATATCGCGTTTAATTTCTCATGTTATTGACACCAGACGCGTCACACCTGTGCTTGAGGCAACGAGACGGACTTTCATTGACAGCGGTCTAAATATGGCTACAACAGCATTTCAGCATCTTTCAGCAATAGTAGGTCACAAGTCTTTTGAAACCAGAGGCACAAGATATTCCTCTGGACAACCAGCTGAGCAGAAACTGAGAAGGAAACACAGGCCTTCAGTAAATGGAAAGCAGTGGCCTTGCAAGGGACAGAGAGGAGAGCCAAGCGTTCGGTAACACTACGTTAGACCAGCCAGCACTATGCTCCAGACATAGAAACGATGGCTTACAACTGCCCTAGAGCTGTCCACAGTACTGAAAAGCCACTACTTGGGTCCCCGGACTTGTCTGTTCTTCATACTGTATGAGAGTTTCCTTTTCGGGATTAGGGAAGAATCGCCAACTAAATCACTGTAACACAAACTACTTTGAGATTATTCTTTCACACAACGCCATATGACACCACCACCAAGAAGTCAAATTAAAAATGTGCAATGATTCAGGAAGTATCACAGAATCATGATTAGCGACTCATTTGTAATTCCATAACACTGCGACTGTTTACTCGTCTAGAAATAAGCAAGTCTTGCACCACTGTTCAAAAGAAGCAGGTTGCATCATTCATGCTTTCTAAAAACAGAAACAAACACCTTTCAACTATATTTCAAGTCTGAATCAACTAGTTTTGAAATGTCAGACATTAAGTTAAGCTTTTGCAGCCAGGCCTCCCTTTGTTAAACACTGATTACCAGCTCAACGAGGTACATATGTTGCTGTGGTAATGGTTTATGACCTGACAAGTTGGCTCGATGCCTTCTAGCAGTAAACAGCAAATACCCTTTTACAGATGAAGCACGTCCATTCAACAAGTCTGCAGTGACACTTTTTATAGGATCATATTCTAACCACTCAATCATTTCGAGGAAGTGGAGAAAAATATCAAATTAGGCTCATAGCTCAGCAGATGGGAAAGCATTTTATAGATCCACTAGCAAAACCAGCTCAGGATCCAAAGATCCCATATAAAATGTAGGTGTTACAGTATTGATATGCAGCTCTGAATGCCATGAACTGTAGGTACTCGTAGGACACAGAGCTAGGCACAAAAGGGTGTAGTCATTAAAAAGAGCACAGGAGACCGGCGCAGAAAGACATCTTTAAAAATGCACAAATCACACAAACATCAGGTGGTGGCAGACACCAGGAGACCATTAGAGATCATAATACAAACACATACATAAAACAAACAGTAACACTAAACTAAAGTTTTTAATAAGGCATCTGAAGGCACCATGCTGTGTGAAGGCGAGTTTATGGCTAACCTGCAAATCTATTTTCAGCCATTTATTGTGAAACCTCAACTGGGCATCCAGAGAGAAGGTTGGAGACGGCATATTTCTCTTCTCTCCTGGCTGCAACCGCAGCCGAACCTACAGAGAAAGAAAGGGAGAGGGTGCGGGGACAGAATACGCAGGGTATGATTTTTATACCCATCCGAGAACAAATAACCACCCCGCAGACCGTCAGCTTCTATTTGCGTGCACTCGACTGCACCAGATATTGTCCGCGACGGTCGGTGAAGGTTAAGTCCATAAATCCCGGACCCAGTCCCCCATCACATAACGGAGACAAAACCCACTGCAAAAAAACGTGCAGGGCTCGGATCCGGTGCTGACATTGACGGTTGGGCGTGCGTCACCCGCCCAGCATCCCCGCTCCCAGGCGCTGTTTAAAGGGGGAGCCGCCGCCGCCTCCAGGAGAACATCAATTCAGCTCTTACCAGCTACATAACAGCCGGCGCGTCTGACATGTTATTCCTGTATAAATTACAAGGACGGGGGTGCATTTTCCCATTTAACCGCGTTTCATTTTGCCCCAACATTTATTTTGTTAACAGGGGAAGGTTATTGTCGGTGCGAGCCCAGGCGTCCCCGGGCGCTGCAGCTAGGGGAACGGGCCGAAGGGCGGGCTTCGCCGGCGAAGGAAGCGCCTTCCACGGCCGCGGTTCAGCGCCCCGTTAAACCCAAATCACATAAAAACGCTAGCGAGGGTGCCGCCACTTAGGATGCCTCAGATGCACGACTCAGCCGATTAACAACGCAAAAATATGTATTTTTAATTAAAATTCTAAGGATGTCAATGCTGCCGCCAGGGCTGGCTGGCTGTCTTACCCTCCGCGACCCGTTAGCCGGTACCGTGGTTACGGTCTCTTATCACTCGTAGCTAGCTAGCCGCCTAAAACGCCACAGTACGCAAGCCACACATATTCAATCGCGACACCCTCCACCAAACAACCCTTATAGCGTTAAGACCCTACCGCGAAATGAATGTGTAATCGTTTAAAAATACTAATAAATATAAAAATAAGACGGTGGTATTCTTACTCGTCCGCTTTGGCTTATTCTATTTCTGTCCCCTCAGCCCAGTTACCAGCTCTGCAGCATTCTAATACCGTCCATGTTGGATAATGATTGACAGGCGAGCTGGCCAACGGGAGCAAGAAATAAACGCTGATCGCCAGGAACGTTCTGCTTTGTGGGCGGGGCTTCACCCAAGCGGTGAAGGTGGGTAGACGCAGCACGACGGCGTGAGTATAAATTTAAAGGGACCGTAAGGTAGACAGGGAAGGGAAATTGCTGTAGGCATATTGAATTTTAATATTTTAAAATGCTGTAAAAAATATCGTTTTCTCTCGCCTGTAGACAGCCGTGGACCTTTGTTTATTTGTAATCAGTATCTGATTGTAATGTAATCTTGACCGTCCGTGTAAATTCGCTTCAGTTCTTCTGCCCCCTAGCTAAATTCCAGTGTAACCTATACGGTACACCGAGTGTCTATGGTTACACAAAATATCATACGGAACTTAATCGAATTGTCTAGGCATGAGCTGTTTGAGTCCCCGACGGTGGGCGTATGTCTGATCATCTTTAATCATCTCGAGATCAAGAAGAATGTGAAAGTGAGCTTGCTGGCACAATTGGATAAATACCCTGCAAAATATCTGAACGGTTAAATACAGCAGAGGAAAACAGAAATGCGGTAAATGTGGCGCGGCACGCGATCAAAGTCCTGACGAGTTGCCAGGAAACCCGGGGGCACAGTATTTGTGGAACACATGGGAAGGCTTATAAATAGTAACGGGTGTGCTTTTAAAATACTCAAATAAATAAATGTGGTACATTTGATGCAAACAAATTTGATTTGAACATTGTGTACTTGTAGGAAGCCCACTACCTGCATTATCTGTTTATGCACCGAGAAGCGTCAAATGCAGATACAGCGAATGAATAATGTAAATCTCAAAACCGCAGTAACTATTATTTTACGCGAAATTAGGAGTATTCTCAGAAACCAATAGTGAGCTATTTTTCTTAAAAAGACAATACAAAGTTTAAAGTTAAATTTTAACGCGAAAGGCAGTTGATTGAATCTTGTTTTACAATATTGGTTTTTGTCCATTGGTTTGGTGATGTTAATAGCCGTTTAACGAACAGAAATAGGCGTTGCACTTATACCACGTCATGGCGTTCCAGACGTAAAAAAACAATGGGTGGGTGTATTTTTCACTAGTCACCAAAAGAGGGCGCCCTGGTAGTTTGTTTTTCAGTCAAGTGTAGCAGTTTGTCTTCCGGTCAGCTGTGTATGGGGAGCCGTCGATGTCATTGCTACATTGTTGTTGTGTTTGAATGGTGTTTGGTAACTGTTTATCGGGGAATTTTCACATTTTAGTGTCATGTCAAGGATCAAATGTTTCTCCTGACCGATGTATACAGTTAGCAACGCATACCTGCTTACTTCAAAAACGGAAAGTTAAAATGACTTCAGAGTTGGGTGAAACTTCCTCAGTACCCGTTGGTGTTGGAATCGCTGTAGTATCCAGTTTCATAAATGGATCGACGTTTGTTTTGCAAAAAAAGGGAATTTTACGCGCAAGAAAACGAGGTATCCGTATTATCAAAAAAAAAATACAGTCACTAGGTGATGGGGGCAGGAATATTTGGCAGTTTATTTGCATTAAAGTTACATTGCATTATTCATTGACAGTCGGTGGGTAAAACGTCTAAATGAATTTCGGTATGTGCGTTTTGCAGGAGGATCATATTTGACAGACTGTGTTTGGTGGAGCGGTACCGTATCTAGTAAGTAGAGCGCTGCAAACCGCAGGGCATCCTGCATATTTAAATATGTGCCATTCGGATTGTTAATTATATGGATTTTTCAGAGTTCTCGTCTATTTTAATAATGAAAATCTCAGATGGAATTTATCTAACCATCATTGACTGAAATCAATATGTGCCAAACGCCAAACTTTAATGAACACGATCATTTAACGTGTTTTATTGATTAAATCGAACAGTGATTGTGGGTCAGATTGGCAATTTCCTGGCCTACAACGCTGCCCCAGCTGCCTTGGTGACCCCTCTAGGAGCCCTTGGGGTGCTCTTTGGGTGAGTCATTTTAATAAATCCCTGTCAGTGCATCCCAGGCATAAATTTACAATGTAAATACACTGTCAGAAATGAGTGCCATTTGTACCTTTGCTTGTTACTGAGGCTGTACCCACAAGGGTCTGCCAATTGTACCCTAGCTACAGGTAAATGTACGTTTTAGTCTAATTTAAGTTACAGAAATGGATTCTAAGGAACATCACCAAGGTACAAACAACATTAATGTATCACCAATGGTATAACAATGTTTCTCAGTCTATGTCTGTACCTAAAAAGGTACATTTACGCTAGAGGGTACAGCCCCAGTGACAAAGGGACAAACTGATACTCATTTTTTTCTTTGTGTACGGAATGAATGAAATGTTCAGGGATCTTGAATGACAACCATTGTGAGAGGGAATCAGTGTCCGTTTTCAGGCAAAAATTGACTAAACCAACCAGAAACATAACATGAAATGGTGTTTCAGACATCCTGCATTAGTGATAAGCACAAATATTTCCATGAGTCAGAGTTACAAACACATATGATGTAATTTGCCAAACTTGCATGCACTCATTAAGGGCTTTGTATATGTGGTCGTGTGTATATGTACTTATTGGGGGATATTATTTGGAGCAAATCGACAGCTAAGAGATGACGTCCATCATTCATCCATTTCGCTTCCCAGTAATCCACCAGTGATACCAGTCCTAACCCAGAAGTCTCTCATAGCGTATTAGCGCAGTATGAAATGGAAACAAGGAATGATGTGTCTTGTTGTGTAGCCAAAACTTTTTTGAACCTTGTTGTTGATGGACCACTTTACTGAGAACGGGGCTCTGAGCTGGTGTGCCGTGTTCCCTGTGTGCCACAGGGCCCTGCTGGCTTCCTGGGTGCTCCAGGAGCGTCTGACCATCCTGGGGAAGTTGGGCTGTGTCTTGTGCTGCATGGGATCTGTGGTGCTGATCATCCACGCCCCAAAGCTGGATAACGTGAGCTCTAGAGTGGAGCTGGAGGGCAGGCTGCAGGATCCCTGTACGCATCTTACTTTGTATCTTCCTGCGTCCTGGTTTGATTATGAGTCATTTCTAAGTGTGTGCTGTTGCTAATGAATCTGCTTCACGCTTTCCTTGCAAGTCACAGAAGTACTGTGACTGGCGAGTGTAATTGGCTATGGATTGCTTCTGAGACAGGGTTAGTGAAAGTCTCTCTCTCCATTCAGTGCTTTTTGCCTACATCTGTATGGTTCTGCTGATTCTGGCCGTGCTGATCACATGGGTGGCTCCACTTCACGGCTCCTCGAACATCATGGTGTACGTCTCCATCTGCTCGCTGCTGGGAACTTTCACCGTGCCCAGCACCAAGGGGCTGGGTTTGGTCGCCCCTGATGCCTTTGCAGGTGGCTCTCCCAACAGCGGGGCGCACACCCTCCTCCTGGGTCTCTTGGGAACACTCACCGTCAGCGTCCTCCTCCAGTTCACCTTCATCAATAAGGCCCTGGAGAGCTTCAGCCCCAGCGTGTTTGAAGCCATATACTATGTGGCGTTCACCACCTCCGTCATCCTGGCGTCGGCCGTGTTTTTCGAGGAGTGGACGGCCTTGGGTGCAGTGGACTGCCTGGGTATGCTGTGTGGCCTCACTGTCGTCTCCGTTGGCGTCTTTCTGCTTCGTATGCCCGAAGGAACACCTTTCGACTGGAAGCCAACCAAGGTTCCTGCCAAAGACGACTGACAACCCCAGGAGCTTTTAGAGAGAGAGTTTTAACTTGCTAATTTATTTAATTTACTGGGCATTGCAGGTAATTTTAATATTTGTGTAATTTATAAAATTCTAACGAAACGTATATATGATCACTGTCATATGAGGCCAAGGTAACAAATTACTTTCATTATTGAGAGCTTTGTATGAAACCATTTCAGTACACATTCCTGGGAGTCAAACTGAGGTAAACTATATTTGTTTTCTACCTCTTCTTTGATTATTAGGTTTTAAGGAAAATGCGTAGATCAGGTTTTGGGATTATTGTGTTCTGGAAGAAAAATAAATACCCTCTTCGGGCGTGTTACTGAACATGTTTCCCATGCAGGCGGGTGTCTAGGCCATCCAGCCTAAATTGCTGGCAGAATGTGAACCATCCGCATTTTTCCATTAAGATAATAAGCCTTTGTTTCTATAAACACATTTAGTACCAAGATAAAACAAACCCAAAGCATTCAAACCCGCATGCTGAGACATGACTTTGCTTAATTGTATGGTGTGTTATTGTAGATTTGGCATTTAAAACGTAAAATTAATGGTCTGTCATATGGATGAGAAACACAGAAGCACTTAGACGCCTGAGATTAAATGACTCCATCTGAATGCTTGACGACAGAAAAACTACAGCAATGCTGTGCCATGAAAAAAATGAATGGTTGGTTGTGATAAACTGACACTAGATCCTCTTCTCACGCGTCATAGGAAGGGATGTTTGTTCCATTTATGTTTAGTGGTGGATTCTCCTCTCCCGATCGATTTCACAGTTTTCTATGACGTATCAACTCTGTAAGTTTCTTAGTGATAATTATAGTATTCCTATATGTCTGGTAATTCTCACTTGATAGTAATGATTTGTAGTACAATGTTTTAGTATTGGAACCTTTGTGTTTTGAAAATTGTGGTCTTTCCTTATTTTTATTTAAATATTTATTTGCCATAACTGTACAACTAAATGGCTTCATCTCCTAATAAACCTAATTTACTGAATTTTGAAATATACTCAAAATTAATTGGATGGTTGTTTAGTTTGCTAAATTAAATACAGTTTTAAGAAGACAAACCAATTATTAGGTGGGTGTAGTGCTTGAACGCATTGGCCCGAAAATAGACAACATCACAAGACAAAAGACTACATTACCCACGAGCCACGACAGTGCCCTATCATATGCTGAGTCCCAACCAATCGCATCAGGGAAGCAATGCAAACTCCTGCAATTTATACTGTGAATATAATGATGGCATTGTTCACTGACAAACTCAATAAAAAAGATACATTAAAAATTAGAGTTCCTGCACTTATTTTTTCCCACTTCAAGCACTGGGTGGGTGGGATGTTGTGGAATAAAAGCTGTATTAAACTACACATTCAGATTTAGAAAGATAAAGTAAAGGAACTGAAAGGTGAAGAGTTGGAGAGAGTCAGGGTTGCTAGCAAAGACACAAAACAAACTCCTTCATCAGTCACGCCGATCCACCAGAACAGTAGCCCACTGATTCTGACTTGGGGACTGTGGAGGAAGATCCTTAGGCATGACTGCGGTCAGAGGAAGGTAACGGGAATGCAGAAGTGTGTGTGCCTGCTCTCCCAGAAAACCGTACACAGACCTCAATGGTGCCAGACGTATGCTAATTAATCTCCTCTGTGTGAGTATATAGAGTCTAACAGAATAAGAAAAATGCGTATTTCTAGATAACAGAGTAGACGGAAGCCTTTACTTCGTATCTTAATAGCTCACGCTCATCTGGTAAGTGCGCCTGTGATAAAATCGTGAAGAACCCGCTAACGAGATTCTGCAGCTGAGGTGCAATCAGCTCATGGATAGAAAAAAACAACTGCAAAACTAAAATAGCTTGTGACATCTTGAACTCAGGGCCTAAAGAAAAAAACGAAGGAGTGAAATGTCAGGAAACCACACTTTGTGCTTGTGGGCATTCTGTGTAAATTTATTCCGAGTTATGCTTTAAACAGTCAGGGGGGAACATCGGCCAATGCCTGCTCGTAGATGCTCTGGTGCGTTAGACTTTAAAGCACTTCTGCTCTACAGGACACAGAAATTTGGCCAGAATATCTATACCAGCCATCTAACATTCAGGAAGAATTAAACTCATAGTTGCATAACGCAGGGTTAATACTTACGTTTTTAGGTGCGACTATGATGAGGCATGCTACTGGAACCTGGAAGTTATGGTGATGAGCGATCTGATAAAATTGTGTTCCATTACGTCCGTGAGTCTGCTTATCTGTGTGTAAGTAAAGTGTAGCCCTTGTCATTATAAATATCACTAATAATTTAAAAGACGATCAAGGGCGGACCTTCTTGGGCGAGGATGACGTAGCGTGCGGAAACGAGCATGCCCACTCACGTCGGGTGACGCGCGGCGCTTTCCAGTCAGGGGGAGGCGGGCTGAACTACCAGTCCCAGACTCGGATAAGGAAGAAAATGTGAAGCTGTTCGTCCGGTTGATTGTGTCTTAGCTCGGCCCCCGCAGAGTACCAAACAGGTAATCTAAGTTGGGCGCGGGCTGGTATGTCGTTAATTCTGTCCAGCGCTGATACTGATCTTGGAAGAGCGATCGGGGGGAGGGGAACGTGCATCACACGGCTTCGCGCAGCCACCTGACCAGCTACCACGCCGTCCGGCCGGATGGTGACGGACTGCATCTGCTTCACCGACGCCCCACTGGGCCGGTGCGAAGGCGCTGCTAGCGTGCTAGCCTCGGCATGCGGCCGGAGGGTCGGCGCTAACGTTAGCCGGCTAGCCGCCGATCGTAGGCGTCCGGCTGGCGGTGAACATCGGCGGCGGACATCGGGGCGCTAAATCCGCCGGGAGACGAGAATCAGGCATGAATTACCAAGGACGGTGCAGGAGTTGAGTCAGCGCTAGGAAGGAGGAAGGGGGGGGGTCATTGTCGTCAAATGCAATTAGCTGGCTAATAGCTAAAGTGTCTTAGTGCTCACTGTCTTACAGTTATCAAGTCGGATATATAAAAATGTGTTCGATCACACTGATATTCATCCATTTTCGTACGTAAGTACATTAGTTACATATACAATGTAATCGTGTAAATAAAACAGATCCATATATAAATTACATTCACGTAATTTAAGCGAACTCGGCCGTTCGGTTATTATGTATTATATGTTTGTAGGTGTTTTAGGAGACAGTTACTGATTCGTATATATACAGGTGTGTCCGGACTAATGCATTACATTCATATGTACACACACTCGGGACGGTGTAACACTGCCCGGTACATATACGGTGCAGTACACTGTTTGCCATCAGTTTAAGTTCTCCATGTCATCTTCTACATGATTGTACATGTCAGATAGTACATGTCTTCACTGTCCGAGGTCAGAGTATAACTCTTAGTATCCTGCTTTGAGTCACACAGTGACCTAACACGAAAAGTGTAGTTTACTTCCTGAAACTGGGCAGCCAGGAGGCCCAGCCTCCAGGGAGCGATGTAGGCCGGGCACGGTTGATCCCGTGGCAGAGAGGTACCTGGGAGCGGTGCACGACCCAGACATAGGCAAAGACGACTGTGATGGAGCAGCAGGGCTGTAGAGGCAGCGGTGTAGCATGTAATAATGGTGAGGCTTCGGGTTTAGTGCCTCTCACAGGGGTCCATAACATTCTCGAGGCGACTGAGTAGAGCTATGTTAGGAAGTGTCCCTATCTGAGGCTGTGATCTCCTCCCTCAGGTTCTGCCGCTGACGCGACTGGCCTACAGCTTCTCTGCGGGGACATCAATGTGACAGGCTGTGACAGCAGATCCCGTGTGATGATGGGGCAAGAGCGGGGGACCTATGATTTCTGCATCGGCTTGGCTTTGGCCATCAGTTCCAGCATCTTCATCGGTGGCAGTTTCATCTTGAAGAAAAAAGGTCTCCTTCGCCTGGCCCGGAAGGGCTCCATGCGGGCAGGTAATCTGCGTTTCTCTGTTCCGCAGTCGTAAGGCTGAGCAACACGACTCTGGCAGACACAATGCAGAGGCTTGGGCGTACCTTTCCATATGTAAATTCACCCATAACCGGTTCAGGAAGTAGTTTTCTGCTGGCTCCCCAAAGAGGGTAGCTGTGCGCAAACACGACGGTCGGCATGAAACAGTGTTGGAACACGCCCGTCAGACACCAGTGCGGCATGCTACGGCCAGCACTGGCACACAAAGACCCCCTTTTCTCACATCACGCGTCGGTCATTATCCGAGTGATGAGGTTCTCAGTCTGGCCTTTGGAAATGTACTGAGAAAATAAATCCAGCCACGTTTATGCATCTGCTCATAAGGCATGTTACCCCAAACAGAAATACTGGTAACTAATTTGTTGTATCTCCACTACAGTTCTGTCCAGAAATTGACCTTTTTTTCTTCACCCTGAAAGGGTAGCAACATAAAATACCAGTTTGCAAACTATTGTGTTGAAGTAACTGTTGAGTATGTCATTTTTGGGTATGAAGCAATGTATTTTCTTAAATCTAGCTTGTTTAAGCTGTAATTGACTATCTGTAAGGCTGAAACCTAAAGAGCAAAGTGTAAAGAGTAAAGCAGCGAAGTGTGAGTCAGCAGCTGCTGTAACCTCACCTGGTTGCTTTTGCAGGCCAGGGAGGACACGCATATCTGAAAGAGTGGCTCTGGTGGGCCGGGTTATTGTCAAGTAAGTGACTCACTCATCTTCTGTTGACATGCCAGGGAGATACATTACAGGGACAGCGCATTGAAGCAGGTTTTTTTTTTAAACATTTGTTCACACTCAAGTCTTTTTTTTGTATGAAATACAGTGGGAGTTGGTGAGGCTGCCAATTTCGCAGCTTATGCCTTTGCCCCCGCTACACTTGTCACCCCCCTGGGAGCACTCAGCGTCCTCGTGAGGCAAGTTCCCTCATCATTGATGACAGATTAGAAACTGTATTCCAGGAACAAGATGTTTATGTGTTGAATTTGAGTGAAAATGGCCATTGGTTATGGGTTTCGAGTAGCACTTTCTAGGTAGCGTGGGTGAACTTTGTCACTTGTCTGCATTATTTATCGATTAGTGTCAGGCATGGGATTGATTGTGGTGTCTATGGCTACTGTCCGCCTTCCAGTGCTGTTCTGTCCTCCTACTTCCTGTCCGAGAGGCTCAATCTGCACGGTAAGCTGGGCTGCGTGCTCAGTGTCCTGGGATCCACCACCATGGTCATCCACGCCCCTCAGGAGGAGGAGATCAACAGCCTGAAGGACATGGCAGGCAAACTAGTTGACCCAGGTAGGGCGGTGCCCAAAACAGAGGGGGTGTGGTCACGTTTACAGAGAGAAACGCCTGTGTAAAAGGCAAAATTGGCTAACGAGGTTGCAGATCAGGTATGGTCTGGAATGTCTAAACCTTTACCCAAGTCGAGTTAACGGTCTTCATTTTCTCCACAGGGTTTGTTGTATTTGCAACATTCGTGGTCATCGTAGCACTTATACTGATTTTCGTTGTGGGACCTCGACATGGACAGGTCAACATTTTAGTCTACATCACCATCTGCTCTGTGATCGGCGCCCTTTCTGTGTCCTGCGTGAAGGGCTTGGGAATCACAATTAAGGAGCTGTTTGCAGGAAAGCCAGTCTTCACAAATCCCTTGTCTTGGATCCTCCTCTTCAGCCTTGTTACCTGCGTGAGCACACAGATCAACTACCTGAACAAGGCTCTGGACATCTTCAACACTTCCCTGGTGACACCTATCTACTACGTGTTCTTCACCACGTCGGTGCTCACGTGCTCGGCCATCCTCTTCAAGGAGTGGGAGAGCATGAGTGCCAGTGACATCATCGGCACCATCAGCGGTTTCGCCACCATCATCATAGGGATCTTCCTCCTCCACGCCTTCAAGGATGTCAACATCAGCCTGGCCAGCTTGGCCGTGTCCATCCGCAAAGAGGAGCGGGCCCTGCCCGTTTCCAACGGACTGGCGCCACATGCCGCATACCAACTTCTGGATGACACCACTGTAGCCGATGTGGAGGACAGAGAGGCGGGTCTGCCATTCGACAGCGTCTCCAGGAGGAATGGCTCTATGGTCTCCTTGTAGGGAGGCTTTATGGGGGAATTCCCAGGATGGTGGACCATTGCACTAAACTGATGTGCAGCATTTTTTTGATATAGAATCAAAAATATCAGACAATCCCATAGCAAAGTGGACCAATGGATTGTCCTGGTGTTTTCATTTGCCTTATGTTTTGGTTTTTTTAAGTTGACTACATGGTTAGGGATCACTTCCATGTAGGACTGAATATTTTTTCCGATATTTTTAAAATTACTTTCTTATACTCTATGTACAGAGATCTGCATTTACATGCACTGAGCTCATTTCTACAAATTAAATGAAGAAAAAGGTCAGATGCTTTAACTTCAATAAATCCAGTCCCAATGGGATGTTGATGTGATTCCAGTGCAGTTCAGCAAGAATGCTAAAGTCCAAACGCGTGCGGTTCTCATGTTTATACTCAAGATGCCTTCGAGGGGAACACATTGATTAAATGTTAATTTATTAAATTCAATGAGATTACAATAGGTCAAAGTATAAAAGTAAACGGCAATAAATGGTTAACACGGGAGTACAGTACGGCCATTGGTTACGTACCCGATTAATGACTTACGACGTGATGAGTGTATGCAGGTTTCCTGTTACTGTGTCCTGGCAATTCCATCTCACTGCATATCCCTTAAATAATCATTTTATAAAAACCAAAAAAAAAAAAATTCACCTGACTATACTTCTCCATATCAAAAAACTAAAGTATTGTAGTATAGTAATTTTTAAAAATGATGCATTGTAGTCGCTAGTAGGTCACACCCATAAGGCACAAGAGTTTGCAAAAACTTCTGAAAACTAAAATCAAATCAAGTTTTAGCTATTTGTATACAGAATCTGGCATGTCAGTCTGCCCTGTTATGTTTCTACTCCAGAGAGAAGCACACTGACTAGCTTCTGGCCAAAGCCAGGCGCCTTGGTCCCACTATAGAATCTCATGGCACTAACCCTCACTGGACAAGTCAACACTAAACTCAGTTGCTGGCTAGTGATTGGTGGATGGGGGGCTGGAAGCAACGGACGTGCTCCACTGGCACGTTCTCCCCATCTCCTGACTTCAGGTACTTGTTGAGGATGGCGAAGATCTCATCGTTCAGCACCTGGAATTTACGGATGCGGTCCACCATCTTCTTCAGAGACTGAAGATCAGGAAAAGGGGGTTATTTAGATATAAAACTGAGGCATGGGCCTTGTCTGCAGCCCTGACGAGTTCTACGGAGCAGTGGGCACAGCTGTGGCAGACTCACCACGCTCTTGATCATCTCATCCTTGCCATCGTGCTTCTGCACTTTCAGCAGGTGGTAGCTGAAATCCAGGATGTCGAAGCGACGCTGCTGCCCCAGCAGGCTGATCATCATGCACCCGGCCCAGTGCAGCCCATCCCCAAAGCACTGCCTGCAAACAGCGGGGGCCACTGCTCAGCCTGCTACTATTTAACTTCCAGGATGCCGTTTTAGGCTAGTTCTCCAAAACCTTTAGCATTCCCAAAAGACACACACTAGCGAGACTGCATCGTTCCACTCACTCGACTGTGAACTCATTGGTTCCCACGGGGATGCAGTAGACAAACTGCATGGCGCTCCACAGTCGGTGGAACTCCACGCACTCGTCCACGTGCATCACGCCGTTGCTAGGCAGCGGCCCCCGCCAGATGGGGTCGTCCAGGAAGCTGCGTACGCGGCTCAGGATGACTTCAAACATGGAAAGTCCGCAGCAGAGGCGCTCCTTGGTCAGCAAGTCGCCCTCCCGTGCGATGGCAATTTGCTAGATGCATTTAGGGGTATAATGGGTGATAAACAAAACCGTATCCCACTACTTGATGTAAAAAAATAATAATAATAATAAAATAGCAGTACATGTACAATTTGGACATGACCAGCATCCAGGCAATTAGTGAAATACCCATCAAAGAGCTTTAGGACCTCACTTGTGACCCTGGGGGCGCTATAGTGCATGTAACAGAACATGCAAGAGTCAATCATTTCTATAACTGGATGGCTATGACAGCATCCTTCCCAGAAGTCTAGCGTGAGAATGTGGAGAGGAAGGCCAATGCCCTGGGCGTATCGGGGCCTATCTGTGCTGGGGGGGGGGGCAGCACCTGCGGGGTCCCCAGGCGCTCAATGAGCGGCACAAGGTGCAGTGCCGTGTACTTGGTCTCCAGCCGTTTCATCTTGGCATCCAGGCGCTCACCCTCTGTGGGGGGGAACACTCCAGTCACTATCTGGGGCCATGGTGCCACGCACACATGCCAGGAGGCCCGGAGACACGCTCACCTTTCACATGCACCCTGGGAAGAATGTTCTGGAAAGGGGCAGCGTGCAGGAGGTCACACACCTCTTCCTGAGACTGGAGGAGGGATGAACACCAAATGAGCAGTTATTCAGGAAAGCTACAGACTTCTACGTGCTTAGTGCTGCAATTATCACAAATCGTGTGCCTTTATTGGTTGGCAATGAGCAGCTGGTAACAGGCAGCGATTCAAGCACACAAGCTGTGTAGATAGGGCAGTCATAATAGGACATTAATGCAGCTGTTACCGTGACAACACAGAAGTGGAACATGCAAAAAAAAATAAATGAAATGACTGATTTTTGGATACGCAAATTGAAGAGATCTGGTCCACTGAACGCTGCCCAATTTAACCCAGTCAGTCTTTTGAACTTAGAACTACAAAGAACAGGGTCTGAAGAGGACCACTGGGATGGGGCTTGAGTGCCTTTAGAAGGGGAAGACACTACAGGAGCGAGGAGGGGGCCCCACCAGACTCTGCTCGCTCAGCAGGCAGAAGAGCAGGGCGTTGCCCACTTCACGCAGGTTCTGGAAGCACACAGTCTTCAGCTCGGCATATTCCACAATGTCCTTCAGCTGGTGGTGAAAGAACTCCAGGATGCCTGGGGAACAGTGGGGCCACATCACACGGCGACTGATCATCTCCAGCCTGACATACTGACCTACTAACATGCCAGCTGAAAGCACAACTCGCTCAGAGACTTTTAGCCAGAGGGAACATTAGGCAGCAGGTCCCTAAAAATGGCTTCAGCAAACAGACTTAATGGTGGTAGACTAAGACGGAGCCGGACGTCATGCCTGCTGGGGCTTTGGGGAGAGACCTGCCTGCTTCGTTTTAGCGGTAAGAGACTCCTTCAGTGACTCTCCCAGGCTGCACCAGTAACAGAATGTGTCCATTGAAATGATGGCGCGCCAAGGTGGAAGCATTTAACGCACTGGAATCACTTAATATGTCCCACAAGTGCGTCATTGCAATTATCTACTGAGCAGCAGGCCGGACCCGGGGAATAATTTTCTGGTTTGACTGGTGCAAGCCAGCCGCACACTGTCGCAATACACCCAGGCAGGGGCTGATGCAAACGGCTCCATGACGCAACACCCCTATGCTGCAGCGAGCAGGCGGCTTCCTACCTGGGGAGCCGTACTCGTGTCTCGGGAGTCGGCAGATCTTCGGCATCACCTCCATCAGGGTTTTGACGTACTGCATTATGGTGCCCTGGAGCTTTGGCACCAAGGGGGTGGGGGGTTGTTAGTGTAATTCAATTAGTACAGAGAGTGACAATGGGCTCTAGAGCAACCGGAAAGCATGGTGAGCCGCCACAGAAGCCCTGACTGTGCTTCATGAATCACAAGCATCAGGGATGGATTCAAACACTAAGTTCACTAGGGCAGGGGGATGTATTAAAAGAAAAGGTGATTATTTAAAATTATAGTATATCGGGATAAATGATAAAATAGTCGTCCAGCACCACCAACTCTGCCTCTCACACAAAGTAGGGAATACATACATTTTTTTTTTGCCAAAAGTAAAATGACAGCATGAAAATAAAAACACTGATATCTGCAAAAAAAAGTTCATTAGGGGTGGAGGGATGTTTGATAGCAGAGCTGATAAAATGGCGCTTTTCCACTGCCACCGAGAACTAGGTCCTACTGCGAACTGCGCTGACGCGTCCCTGGCATGACGGCCCTGGACTATGAATCTCTTCGCGGCTCTGTTCCTGTATGCCAGGGCACCAAAAGTTTTTAGTCTGTGTAGCAAACGATCAATCCATGGGTCGGTAATTTAAAAAAGTCGTTGGCTGCCTAAATCCATCTAAAGCAAAAGCTCTGCAGCCCATGTTCTACCAGACAATATTATGCCCTCCAAATGACAACAGCAAAGTTGTTGTTGGCAGCGGGGCGCGGCCTATACTTTGAGAACCACTGATCTAAAAATAAAATTGAACACGTTAAAGACTTCCTTTTTCACTGCATCAAAAATGCTGGTCAGAAGGCCACACTGAAAGCCAAATCATAAGTCTTTGTTATTTTGTTTTATTTTGTTTTCTACTCGCTGACAAAGGCGATAGTCACCTGTCAGTAACTGTCAAACACACTGGCTTACTTATCGTCCATTACTGATGATATCATCAAATGGCACCATTTTCCTACAAAGTGACAGGCACTCTGCTCCCTTACCAGGCTCTTCACCACCTTCAGCAGCTCCTCCATCACTACGGCGATGCCCTGATAGCCGAGCAGCCTGCAAATGGCCTTGAAGTGGGGAGGGCCCACAAAGTTGCGGTAGAATCCGAATATGCTGCTGTATGCCAGGTTCAGGGACTGTGCAGAGAGAAGGGGGGGAGGACTTTAAATTACATCGCCAAATACGTTTTTTTTTTTTAAATGTACTCGACTAGTAAGTCAGAATGAAAACTAGGGATGTGTGTGACCAGGCTGTGTGAAAATACACCATTCTATTCTCACAAAAGCACAAAAGCAACTGCTTCCATGTCAATGCGGTTACAAGCTTATTAGCAGCAGCTGGCAGCCATGAACAGCCCAGAGAGGCAGGTATCAGTCGTCGTCAGTGAGATACTTCCTCAGATTTGCATGACATCTGCTGTCACTACAGCCAATGTCTCGCTGGTGGAACATCCTTCCCACCCTCCTCTTAAAAGGAAGTCTGACAACTGGCCTCTTCAAAGGAATATACAGGGGTGGGGCCACAGGGGCACTGGAACAGAGTCCTCTCCTGTCCGTTTGATTAGTCCTTCTTATGGCTTCCACCTTAAGAAAAAATTATGCTAGAAATCACTCCTGAACCTTTCCAAACTACAGTTTGGCCCAGAGGCAGACAGGCTTTAGCCTCATTCTGCTACTTACAAAACCAGAATGTCTACATTTTGTTTGATGATTGCTGTGTCTATATCTATCCTTTATGTAACAGGAACGCAATGCTCCACCTTCAGTCAGCCTGGAAATATTTATGGGTTTGTTTATTTATTTTACCAAATGTAAGGTAAATACTGCTCTAACAAGGTTGCTGTCTACCATAGCAGAACACAATGATTTTAAAACCACCCTATACCCAACCCCCCATCTCAACTTTCAAGGTGAGGGAGGGGCAGACAAACTGCTTGTGCAAAGAGAAATCTTTCTAGTCAAATAATTCTCATGGTCAATTCCAATCCCTGCATGACAACACCTGAAAGAGTTCTGGAGTTTTAGCTGAGCTGCATAGTTCCTTTCCGACACATTTGTTTACAGTGTGACGGGACACAAAGGAGGCAGAAACTGCTGACCAGAGCAGGGCAGACAGGAACCACAACTTCTCCAGTACAGAAGCAGTGATCCGATCTGCATGCAGGTAAACTCTCAACGCCACTCTGAGAGGATCAAGTCACACCTCCTCCAGACGATGTGTTACACGAGCCCCCATGCAGGACGCGGCAGATCGAGCACATCACTGCAGAAAGTCGGTTCTTTATCCTGGTGGGATCTCTGTAAGGATGAAGTCCTGGGTGATCTGGCTCACCTTCGATCCATACAGGTACTGGGGCTGCGCGTTGGGTGGCTTGTCTCTCTGGAACTCCTGTGAGAACGGCAGGATGGTGCGGACAAACCTGTGGGGCAGGATGGGAGTTCTTACTGAAATTTAACTGTGAAGAAAAGCACCCCGTTTCCACAGGAAGGAGCCTTCAAAATAATCAGAGACGTATGAAGCAGTGTTTGACACATCCATAAATACCGGTTTTCAATAAACAGTCTTTCAAATTAAGTACTTCAGCACTGAGAAAGAAAACAGAAAAAAGTGAGGCAAGAAAGACATGATAATTAGCCCAGGCCCCAGGAGAAGCCTCACATGCCGCCATTCAAAGCAAACAAACCGTTTTAGGCACCAGAGCCGTTGCCATGTGAGCAGACAGCCATGTGCTGTTTAGATAAGAGACGAAAAATCAGCATTGCAAAGCCACCCCGGCCTTTGAAAGAAGCGTATTTATGGAGAAACTACAGAACCTGTAAGGAGAGCGGGAGCGCATGCACGTTTTTGATATGTCTACCACAAAGGGGAAGGAAATAAAGTAGCATAAACTCAAAAATCATTCATGTCACTCTCAGCAGCAGTGGCCTGCCCAAGTGCTGCTGTTTGTAGAAGCACGGGGGAAGTGGGGACCCACAGATGGTCCACATTTTTGCTCCTTACCAGGTGTCTGCCAAACAGTCCACATACCGGGAGTTGGAGGGGAGCAAAAACATGGACCATCTTGTGGGTCCCCAAGGAACATATTGGGAAACACTGACTTAAAATCACCCTCTGTGTCATATGCTTGGCTCTGAGTGATCAAAGTGCGACAGGAGCCTCCACACCTGTTGGTGGAGCCGTTGTAGCAGTAGTTGGGCAAGAAGTCGTAGTTGAGCTCCCAGAAGACGTGCAGGGTAATACGGCCATAGGGTGCAGAGACGTTGTGGTTGGCCTCACGGAACATGGCATCCAGACTGTCCAGTGTGAGGTATTTGCTGAGGAGCTTGTGTGTCATGCGGTTGATCTCCAGCAGACCATCTAGCTCCTACAGAAGATCGGATCGGAACGCAGGACAAACGATTAACGTATCTAGCTGATCCCATGCTACAAATGACTACACATTAATGAGCCTCCACTTTCACGAACCCCTGCGTCACAGTACTGGACTAGGCCCAAAGCTCATAGACATCACATGAGAAGAGAGACCCACCATGATGGAAGTCAGATCTTCACTCTCAAAGCGGCCGATGGCCAGCTCGAGGGACTTGTACATGGCAGCAGAAACCCGCTGAGTGATCAGGCGGTTGAGGTCGATTGAACGACCCAGGAGCTGTGAGACAAAACAGAGCAGCCGAGAGCAGACAACAGGGCATGGAGTTAGGGCTTTATACCTGCTCAAGGAGAGCTGCAAGTACGATACCAGGTGCCCTCCCACCTGAACGTGTCTCTGCTTCAGTAGGGTCTCATAACGGTTGGAGGATGGCCAGGGGATGTTGGCCCCCTGGTTCTTGCACTCCGCTCGCAAACGCTTGTCCAGCAACAGGCTGGTGCCATCAGGGGGACAAAGATTTACAGTTAGGGCACGCTGGTCCATCACAAGCCACTCTGACTTACAGCTACATGTATATACTTGAGGTTTACAGCCCTCATTGGTTTTTCCATCACAGATTAATAAAAAGAATTTACAAACCTTCCAGCAAGAATCTTGTAGTAGCCAAATATTTGGTCGGCGAGTTTATAGACAAACTGGTCAAAACACAGGTTCACCTAGAACAAACACAGGTGGATGTTAGCACTTAATGGAATCGGCAGTGCAACCAAAACATGACATTCACCCTACAGCAGACACAGCAGCTGGTACCTCAGCTTCGATCTCATCATACAGGAACTGCTTCTTGAACTTGGTCAGGGCGTAGTGGGCGCTGTCGTTATACAGGTCCAAGGGGTAGAGAACATACCTGGGAGGAGGAGGACAGTGTGACTAGCGAGTTTTGGACAATCAAGGAAGCAGATAAAAGCTCTCCCACTGCTTTGTGGAGGTAGCTGATGTTGGCTGCTTTTGCACTGTACAACGCACAGGATAGTGCACCTTTCTACAGGTACCTCCTTAGTGCAGCCTGTACTAAGACAGCTGTTTAAAATGGAGAAAGTAGAGCCTTTCAGCTACAACAGCCACTGCAGAGTTCCTTACTCCATCATGGATGCCTCTTTGGTCTCCAGGATGTGGTCCGTGAGGATCCAGGGCATGGACATCTCGATGGGGAACTGGATCCTGCGGCCCATGGTCAGCTCCAGGAAGAACTCCCGGAACCAGAGCTGAGACAGGTCACAGCACTGCTGCAGCGTCTCTGGGGTCGAGGAAACACACACATCACTGATAAGGCATTCATCAGACAGACACGCATATACACTCTCTGATGTTCTTTATAGATAATGACATCATCGGCTATGGAAAAATACCTGTTTAGCAAATTAAAAGACTGCAGTTCAACACTTGCCTAGTGGTGTCACCATGGTCGAAATAGGGCAACAAACCAGGTAAAATCTGGCAGACCAGTAGTGCCACTTACCGCTAAAATTGAGTAAATGGGTGTAGAAGAAGGACTCGCGGTGAAACTTCTCTATATCCAGAATGGTGGGCCCCTCCAGACTGCTGCGGAGCGTCTTCTTGGCGCCGCTCTTGTCGGCAATAAGAGACTCCAGCATGGTTCTCACCATGTACAGCTGTAGAGCCAGACGCAGAATTGGTTGTCAGTCAGAGCCCAGCAGGCCTGCCACTCGATAGCTCCCTCGCAGCCCAGCAGGCCTGCCACTCGATAGCTCCCTCGCAGCCCAGCAGGCCTGCCACTCGATACTGGTCTATGTCAAGACCGACTTTCAGAAAAGCCAATGGCTCTAAATTCTACACCACTAAATTTAGGGAAATGACATCCGTTCCCTATTAAATAAACATGGCGCCTGGAGAGGGTAAGATCTTCCAGATAGATCAGAGATGACCATCTACGACCCCCAAATTTTCATGAGAAGGTCAGCATCAGGGACTTAGGACAAACTAACTTATCCGCATGGACAGCTGATTAACGGAGAATAAGGACTGCAAAGAGATGAAAACAACAGAGATGAGGAAAGGTGGGGGAGGGGGGGAGGAGAGAGAAACGGGTCAGAACAGGTAAGGCTGACGTGCTAGAACGGGAAGGACTGGACGACACAGATCAACAAGTCAGAGGTTGGCCAGGCGCTGAGGATCTCACGAGTGAAAGCGAATCGAAACAGGCTGATGCACGGCAGTACTCCCAAGCAGGCCTTCAGGGGAACCGTCTCAGGCACAAAAATAAGACCTTAAGAGAGGGAGGCCTGACTTTGAGCCGGGCTGCAAAACACTTCTGAGCAATTGGAATCACCATGTTGGATAATGACAGAGTTCCTTAGGTATGATGATTTCCCAGCTTTGAGACATTCCTACCACAGCACAGGAAATCTATTCTCATTGAGTGATAACTCAATTCGGTGCATGATAGCTGAATGTATCACGATTACAGTGAGGAGACAGGGACGCGAAACAGTAATTTTTGGAAAAGTGGGTCAGCACCAGGGGAGGGGAACAAGGAGACTGACACTGATAACTAGAAATATATCTGCCACTGGAAAACAAGGTTACGCGCCCTGACTCTGGTCACAAAGGTTATTCATTATTTCACTGCCGTATACAATTCAAAATGGACTTAAACCTGGAACATCTCGCTATGGCTACTGAGGAGTCACTGAGAAAAGATTCAATTCCCAAAGCGACCCCAAGGTGGCAGCAAGGAGCTCAAACGGCATGGACACCTGCGTGCTGGAGGGCCCCACGGCCCGGCGAGGCACTTTGATATCGAAGCCACCCTTGGGGTCCTTCTCTCCACGGAGGGCGGGGTCGTTGTAAGGCTCCCGGCCAGTCTCCCAGTCACATATCGTCTTACGGATGGCCTGCAGTACACTGCGGGAAGGAACTGGAACGTCAGCCGAAGGGAAGCTGGGGTCAGATGTTACTCGGGCCTGGCCAGCTCCCTCACCTCTGGATAACGTTCTTCTTCTTCTTGATAGCCTGTCGCAGTGGCTCACGCAGGGTGAGCTGGGCAAAGTCCTGCAGGGCAGCGTAGATGGTGTGGCGGATAGCGTGATTGAACACGCTCTCCATACGGCCCATCAGCACCTGCAGGCCCTTGATCATGGCCATCACCTGGGTGGGGGTGGGGGGGGGGGGGGCA
>JABFDZ020000082.1:2456489-2474852 GCA_019775955.2 Pollimyrus isidori
GGTATTGAAACTGATACCGTTGCTATTTTTAGATCCCGCGGTATACCATATTACCGTATTACCGCCCAAGCCTAGTTCCAATACGATCAGCATGTGCCAGACCATAATGCAACACAGAATTCAGTGCTTCATTTCGGTGTCACTTAAATGCCTGAGCTGTTGACAAGGGGAAAAAATTTCCCTCTGATGCTCTGGCAACAAAGCATCACTGCATCTCACGTACCATTGCTAGTTAACATTGCACCTTCTCTGATGTGAGGAGATTATCGTTAGCTAGTAGCTACCTTACACATGGTAAAAATGGCTAAAGCTAAACGGTTGGAAGTGTGGCTGTATTTCACACTAAAGGATTCCGACATGAGGCAAACAAATGTTTTTTTAATTTATATATTTAATTAACCCTCATGTACATTGTCACACCCCGCTCCGACCGAGCCTCGTGTGTGCCACGCCAACGTCATTACCCAGTGTTTTTCCCTGATTGTTTTCACCCGTCTCTCGTTTTGGTCTGTCTGTGTTGTGTATATCAAGCCCGCGTCAACGTAGGTCCAGCAGACTTGGCATTGATGCTAGTTGATGTTCATTAACGTTAGTGTGTGTGTCCTGTGTTGGGATGTTTCCTTTCAATAAACCCCATTTCCCGTATTCCCTGCCTGGATTTTCCGATTCCGCCGCTCGACCACCAGCGAAGCGTGACATACATACCTCAAGGTGCTAGCGCCCGGAATGTCATGTTTATAGCTCTCCCGTGGTGATATGGTTCTGTGCGGAAGCTATTCCCAGTACGTCACATAGGCCTACTTCCCAATTTACTAACAAAATTAATGGCAAAACAACTAAAAAGTTGTTTTATGGTCATGTCTAAAAAAAGTAGAGTCACTTGCAATCCAAACACGGCAAGGTCAAGGTTGCAAACTCCGGTCAGCTTGTCAGGTATTAGATTTCAATTCGAGACAAGTCCGCACACGCATTTATATGTATGCAAGTGTGATTACCATTTAAATAGTCTGCAGGGTTGCAAGCTACCCCAATGCTTTTGATGTAGTTAATCTTAAAATATATAATGGAATAATATAGATTTGTTGTCTGTATTTTCCAAGGGCTGTGTTTGTAAACAGCCCTCATATAAAAACATGATTTCCCCCCTGTTATCACCAGGAGTGAGGATTACTCAGGCTCAGTAAAAATAAAAGTAAAGCTATTAGACATTTGCTGATATTGACCTCTTTTTTACCCTACTCTTTGTCCCCAAGCAACAAAATGTGAATGGGAAATGATCTAGTGGCAGTTTATCTATAAAATAAGATAAACTGGGCAAACCTTGAATAAAGAATGATAATGGGTCTCAATCACTGGACCCTTACATGTCAGCATATTGAGAGGTAGACGCTTTGCAAATATACCGCATGTAAATATACACAAAGGCATATTTCACCTGCCAGCAAGAACGAAACATTTTTTGCAGTTATCTTTATCAGAATTGGATATAAAAGTTTTATACATTTTTATAATAAGATCAACTGTTTTCCCCCATAAGATTAGCAAAGTTTTACCTGAAGATGACCAACTTCCAGCTCACAGAGCACCAGTTATTGAGGAGATAGATTGAATCTTATAGTGTTTTAAAAATAATTTTGTGTAGAAACTGTTCTTAGGTACTCAACAGAAATTATGCTTATTTGTAGGTCTAGGATTTAAACGTGATATAAACCGGCACAATTTTAAAAGTACCGTTTTAGCACTTGGTATCAGAAAACAAAACCCAAGTACCAAAACCAAATGGACACTCGAGGAAGAAACTAATTCTGACATCACTGTAGGGCCTTATCTGTAAAAGCAGTGGACTGCCGTCCACTCAAAGTCACTGGCATCCTGTTTATGCTTTGGTCCCGTGAGGCGCAGACTGGCAAACTGGGCAGTCCCCCCCCATGGGCTCTGAAAAGGAATGGCAGTTAAGACTCCACACGTCATGACGCAGAGCCTGGTTGAGCAAGCTCCTTCCTGAAAGTCAAACAAAGATGCCCAACACCATTGTACATTCCAGATTTACAAAAGTCAGTCGACCCTTTGCTCGAGACAAACCCCACAGAACAAAGCTTGTACATGTGAACAGATTACTAATAACAGAACATTATTGATAATGGCATCAGTCCAATGTGTCAAGTTGAGTTGAGCTTGCCCTCTGATATTAAGACTGGCAAAAGACGCAGCAACTGAAATAATGGAGATAATCGCACTGGCCAATTAGACATTTACCATATATAGGCATTCAGTTGGCTCATTTACCACATAGATCCTCACAACAGTTTCAAGTCGGCACTACTTCACTGATGGGATTATACCATGTGGTTGCTACTAGGGGTGAGACCTCCCAAATTAATATTTGTTGCACGATTTTCTAATAGTTTTCGCTGTGATTTTGTGGTCCATTCAGTTACATTGTCATGGTTTCAGAACATACAACAAAACTAATGAACATTTCTTGACATAAGCGGAACAGAAATTCACAAGGTGACAACATGGAAAATATCCTAATTGTGGCTGCGATTTAGTCTTGCTTAGTGCTAGAGAGGTCAAACACCCTTCCACGTTACTTAAGTCAGTAGTTTGGGAATATTTTGGTTTCCAGATATATTACATGAACAATGGAGTGAATTTCATAAGGCCAAGACACAGCGAGAGCACACTGTTGCTGTAAACATCCAACTTGCTACCTCATTGTTTCCCCTTTATGAACTACCAAGAAATAAGAGATATTTGTATTCATACATTTCAAATGTCATGACAAACTATCTGCATTTAGTGCTGTAGCAGCAAAATTTGAGTATATTAAAAGAGAATATAATGGGCATGGTTGGTCAAACGAAAGCTATGCAACTACACAAGTATGTTTCATCGTTTTATTCAGTAACAACTAGGGGTCAACTAGGGAAAATGTGGCTGATCCACATTTTCTTCAGTTCCGATCCTGATACAGATTCTCTTACTTTTGATATGGTACTTTCCCTTTTCCAGTGACATCCAGTACCAAAGCTGCAGTACCCAATGTACCAAAGTAGCTGGGGTACTTTTTTGGTACTTTTGGGTGGGACTTGGAAATACACTTTCTTTATACAAATATCCATTCAAAAAAAAAAAAAAACAAAAAAACTACAAACTCAGAAAGTAACGATAAACTCAGTAAAGAAAAAACTAGGGGTAGGTACAAAATTTTGGTATTATTGTGGTACCAAACGAAATGCTCCTATCACATCAAGGATTGAAAAAATAAATTCTCTTCCAGTGCCATATTCTGATAGCAAAACAGTAAAGCTCAGTGCCTGGTATCAGTAATAACCATGCAGCATACTTGTGTACAGTTGCTGGTGATTGGCTAACGCAACGTTTCACAAGCACATGTGGTGCAAAAAATAACCTAAGAAATCATTAGGGTTCCAGGCTGCGACCATATAGCCGCATTTTGAGACCATTTTTGGAGACAGTGCGACTAAATTGTCTAACTAGATGCACCAATGCGACTTGCAAACATGCCCCCGCACCGTGTGAGCGAGATCAAACTCAGGTCAACTGCAGGTCCTCGGAGGCACTACTGTGGCAACGGGGATTAATTACTGATTGCTTGACCATAAACACGGAAGTTATGCAGTAGTACCGAAAAAACACAAGACAGAGTAGATGGTATTAATTTTTTATCTCGATAAGATTGAATACCTTTTGCCTGCGTCTCCAGCTGTTGCCGGGGGTGAAACATTCCAGTGCACCAGAATAATGTGACGTCGTTTTTCATTTGGTGGAAAATGAAAGACTGATCTGCTGGCCAGATTTATTTATGAATGATGAACATGTTGTGGGTCGTACAAGTAAAATCAGGGCTCTCACGTCTCACGCATTGACTGTAAGAGACATGCATTCCAATCATGCCCACCAATGTGTTCCGTTATATAGAATTAATGGATGAGGTGAAGGCATACGGAGTGGAGTTTTCCGCAGAGTTCATAACTGTTCCGATCGAGTTAGACAGCGTTAATAGCCACCTACCAGCCAATCACAAAATAGTATTTGTTGCATGTGATCCCACTGCAAGCATATTATACGGATCAGCGCATGTGAGCCGAGCGGTGAGAATTTCTGCTCCTCGCTCACAAGGCTATTGGCTCCGCCCGCTACTCCGCTCTAATTTGCACTAAGCTGCTCCGCTCAACGCCGCTTCTCGCTCCACTAAAATTTCCTCCCGCTCCAGTCAAATCGCTCCACGCTCGCTCCAATTTAAAAGAGGGACAAAATCTACATGCCTAACAAATATCACCTTAAACCGAAGCCTTATATCATAACGAAATATGAGCAACGGCAACATTGTCACTCAGAACAGAAAATATTTATTTTTAAACAACATATAGGCAACAACGGACAGGTTTGACAAATGCATTCCACACAAAAATAAGATTATATAAAGGAAATCAATAAATAAATAAAGAAATCAGTGGGATAAGCATCCACGTTTTGAACATAAATTATCTAACAATTAACAATTAGCGTAGTGGTATAAAATTTATGTGCCTTTCATGCACAAAATTAAACGATTTGATTACCAATATTTACTTTATAGGCTTTTATACTTTAATTTACTTTATAGACTTGATTTGCTACAACCATGTAAAACATGCTCACGTTTTCCTCTGGCCTCCGCGTGTTCGCGTAGCACAATCATGTTTGCGAGAAAGGTGTCTTTTTAGATTCAAAAGTGAATCTTTGCTTACTAAAACAGTTTCACCACATTGTTCTTCTTTCTCTACATTATTGTCATTTGTACGTTTGACAAGAACATTACATTTGTATGACCTAATCGGTCTCCTTCGTGAATTACTTTGCGTATTCCATCTTTACCAATTTCGGCAATAATGGTACAGCTGAACTCTGGGTACATTTGGGCACGCCTCAGAGTCGTAGTGTGCGCGGTATCGGTGCGAAAGTGGAGCAAAATTGGAGCGGGACAGAGTGACCACTCCGGCCTTAATTTAAAAAACCAAATTTGGCCAGCTCCGCTACTCGCTCACATGCTCTGATATGGATATACAAAGATACCGAGTGAACACTAAGAAGAGTTTCTAAACAAACGTAACTTTTTACTTCCCAAGCACTGGTCCTACGGTAGGCTTTTCATTTCAATTTCAAATTAACCAATTATGAACCAATGTATAATGTTTCATAAAGGTTCTCAAGCAAAACATGCCTTCCGGTTTGTTTACCTGTATAGAAAGCAGCCACCTCTCAAAAGTGTCCTGTGATCAAAACCCATTGCTATTCTTTATCCACATGAAACTGGGCAAATTGGGTAAACATTGCAAAAATTACCACGAAATGTCCCACTCACACCCTGCATTTTAAGGACCAAGAGTGGGGGTAGGGGTAACACAAGTAAAGAAATACAGGTCAATATAGACAAACAGAAGTTTTTTTCTGAGTAATTCATCATGAGGGAGATGAAATATGAAAAAGTACTTTGTTACAGCACTGTTTACAAAGTGCACATAAGTTTACCAGAATACAGTATCTTTTTTGTCAAATAAATTACAACAAAATCAGCAGCTATTTTAATATAAATTGGGTAGTAAATTCACACAACCAGGTGACCCGAGGAGAACTATAAACTGATATTTTAATCAGGTGTATTAACATGGTCACATGCAGCTAAATGTAATCACAAAGCCATTGATTACCAGAACAACTCTACATATTAAGTTACCCTGTGTCAGTTACAGTTGATAAAATCATCAGTTAAATGGGAATGCTGAGCACATTTAACAACATTATATTTAGTAGTTCTGCTTTTTGCTTCCTTCAGCACCCAGTATTACTGTATTTCCACAGAGCTGACATAACCGCTTCGATGCACATGCATTGCTGAATAGCTAGCCGTCATGTGACCCTCACCTCTGTTGACAGTTTGTCGCTACAAGAATATCCGCGATTTTTCAGGCTAAACACCCCACCCTAACGCCACCCCAATAACCAATCCAGCATTTTTTGCCGGTACCAGTCCAATACTGATAGTATTAGAAGTAAGAAATGTAACTAAAGTAAACAAAGTAATCTACGTTTAAATTCATATTTTTAACTCTCGTGGGGATATAAAAATCAGAACCTTGAAGAATCATGAAAATCAGGTATTTCCCCCACCCCTAGTTGCTACACACATTCACTAGATGTTAAAAAGTAATGCCACCAAGACCAGTTTCACTACAGACTTGGAGGTCTGTGGAGAGCTGGTTATTGGTATCAGTAATTTCAGGCAAAAATATAGCAGTTTACAGCATTTCTCAAGATTTCCACATTGCACAAGCATTGTGATCATTTTAAAATGGTAAAATACACTAAATTAAAACATTTCATTGATATTTAAGCATGATCAATATGCACACTACATCAGCACACAAATTTAAATTGTGCCAAGACTGTAGCAGAAGTAGCAAAAAATGTGTGAAGTAGGACCGTTAAAGTGATTTCACAGCAATGGCCTGCACCCGCACAGTCTACTGCCATACTGAACGTGCACAACGAAGCCTGCAAAAGACATCAGGTCACTGTATGTCTGGCACTTTAGAACCAGCAGCAAGTGCCCACTGGCTAGCAGCACAGAAACACCAGTAACTCCGGTGGGGAACACACACATACACACACACTCTCTAAGGGAAACTATACACTAATCTATGTGGAATGTTTTAACAAGCCAGCACAATACTTAAAGAATAACTGCACAAAAACTGCATTCAGAGGTGGTCACCTTCCCACCAGCTTTCTCAGGACAGAAATCAAGATACAACTTGAACTTGAAACCTGTGCACCTGTAATCAGAAGGTCGCAGGTTCAAACCCAGCCTCAGCATGTCTGCGGGTCCTTGAGGAACCCCCTTAAACCCCAGCTCCCTAGGCACCTACAGGTGGCTGCCCTTTGTGGACAACTTACCATGCGTTCACACTGCATGCGGCAAGAGCGTCAAGTTTCGCCCTGGCCACCCTTCCAACGACGCTGTACAAAGATTTTTGGACGCTCTGACGTAGATTTAATGCTTATCGTGTATTTAAAGGGGTCACAAATCAAACAAGCTTGTCAATCTTGTGCAGACTGACCACAAGGAGGGTACAAGTTAACCATGAAATATATTGAATGTGTAAGAAAGAAATTGATTGATGGAAAGAACTTTTTTGGAGTTACATGTTTTCTTTCAATTAAAAGCCATTTATGTGGTGTGTATTTTTTATGTTCTTAAGTGCTAGTCAATATTTCAATAGTATAGGGGACATTTACTAGTCTTATCGTAATGCAATTGTTCAAATCGGTGTTGCTTAATCCAATATGTTTTGATATGTCCGAATATTCTGCAGCAATAACAGCTTTGCATGCTCTGGCGCTAAAATCAGCTTGAAATACTCGCTTATTTTCAGAAAATACATAAGGTTAATGCACATTAGAAACTCACCAGGGACCCCAACAACCTTGGACACCTTGGTCCATGGATCGTTTTTTTATTTATGCCCCTGTACACAAACAGGGACACGTCACAAATTACTGGGAAACCCGCCACAGCAATTATTAACCTCTCCTCCGCTGTGCATGGGACCTTCTTCTTTGTGCTAATGTGGGACTAATATAGTCGGAACCAAAGTTTACAGGACTGCGTTATCTGGAATCTGCTCAAGCGGTGGACTTCTACATTTTGATTAGTTGCCACCGAATCGCATCATTGCTCATTACCATAAAGTTGACCTGTTTTCAACTCTCCTTGACGCTCTCGCCGTCAAAGACTTGCCGCGCCGCTGTTCGCCGCCGGCTCACACTGAAAATGAATAACTTCCAGCCACTTTGACGCTCTCGCCGCGTGCAGTGTGAACACGCGGTTACTCTACAATGTGCAAGGCGCATAAAAACAATTTTCCCCAATAATGTATCAATTATTATTAACAATACCACAATGCAAAGACTAGAATGTTATTTCAGGAGAGGAGTCTTGCTTCTAGGAAAGCAGAACCAAAGCATAAAAACATTTCCTTGCTTCCTGATTCTGTGCACTCCAAAAGCATGCATCTACACTGATGGGGGGAGGCACAAAGAAAGTATAATATAAGCAAATGGCTGGGTGTCAGAATGGGGACACAACCAAGCCAAGAGCATTTCCCATTGCAAAGTGACAACTGGGAGACGACACCAAAACACCATTTCAATCCTCCCCGGCAGTGGGAGCCAAAAAGGAAGGAACATTGAGGCCAGAGAAGACTTCCCAAAGTTGCTAAAGTACAAGTACGACCTCCAGTCATCGCTGAAGGCATCAGATCCCCCGCATTTCCCAAAAGCACCTTTTCCCACCTCACAAAGCCAGTATCTCTAAAACTTATCAGCAGAGAAACATCCCTTGGAATACAACTACAAAACAGAAACACAGACACTTCACTTGCATCCTCTGAAAAGTGCTGACAGCACAGTCTCGATCTCAACTGCACCCCCCATCTCCAACCAGGCTATTCATTCCAAGCGGTTTGCACAATGCACCCTGGCCTGCATATGTGCAGGGAAATCTAGGCAAGACCTAGGAAATCACGTGACCACAGATGCAATCGCAGAGGTGCCAAACCTACCTTAAACTCAAGACAGATCCTTAAGCTTGAACTGACAAACAGTCAGTCTCCATGGTTACCCACAGAAGTACACAAACTAAACATAACTGGATTGGGACATGAAAAAAACTGAAATTACCTTACAATACCAGATTAATACAAAAATACAAGGTATTAAATATCAGAATAAAACTATCCTGCTGTTTTTACCGCTCACTCATCAGAAAGTTAATCAAGAACCAAGCAGCATTTGTGTCCAAGTTAGTTTTTTAACAGCTCTATACTCGCGATGTACTTTGTCTCGCCAAAATGAGCCCAACGCCAGACAGATGCACAGTATTCCATGTTCTTATTTGTTGCTAAATACTTACAGAATTTGAAAGTCTTGTCTTGAGAGACATTTAATCCCCAGACAAGCATGTGCATGCCCAGTAATCCTCTTGGACACAGAACACTTTGATTAGAACAAAGAGGAAAACTATTTTCCTAACAAATCTAATGAACAATCAAATACACAACAACAGTTTGAATTGAGGTCAAGTTCAACGGAATGGAGATCAAAATCAAATAAACGTTTAAAAGTAATTTCACAACTCAAAACATGGTGTTAATTTACATCTTACTGGTCTGAGATTGTGGGCGTATGGCTATCAGCAGCAGCAACCCTATCTGGATGAGATATTTGTTTTAAATGCCAAAATTACTGTAGGTAGCCAGATTCACCCTGCAGTGCTGTTGATAAAATTCATAAAAACATAGTAGGACAGATAATGGCAAACCTTTTCTCTTGGCTGTAATAATAGCATGCTAAAGTAAACTCAGTCCCACAAACTACAGCAAAGCAGAGGCAACCCTAATCTGTTTTGCCTCTGAAAATTAACCAAATTCATATTGCGTTCTTTTGAACTGTACTGTGACAGTGCCAACAAACAGAACACAGAGACTAATTCTAATAAGTATGCAGAATTGCTCACTTCACTGGTCACAATATTACATTAAATGCAAGACAACTATCTGTTCTCAATTTAGACGTTCACGGTTAGTTTCTGTTCTTAGATAACAATTCATGCAAAATTTATCATTTTTCTGCCGTAGTGGAAAAAAACAGATGGTCATAGGAACAGAATATTATTCTTAATTTTATCAACACTCTCCACCCTCCCATACAGCCATTACTGTAATAGCTGCCAATAATATAATAATTCTTCCATTTTTATTATTTTATTAGCTGGGGCATACAGCTAATAATGAATAACCAGCCAATAATCTGTTTCATTACAAAAAGAAAAACACAGGAATCCTATGACACACACATACAATAATTATGCCATGAGCAGTGTGATATAAGAGGGTGCGGTTCGAGCGGACGGGGCCCTGAGAAGCGGGTCACGTTGAAACTTCATAGCGGAGAACATGGAAATAGGGCAGCCTGACAACAACCGCACCTCCCCCCAGGCGATTTCACTTCTCCAAACCTCAGCTGCCCTCCTTATCAGTTTGGCTGTTTTTAGCCTAGAGACGTCGTTTCATCAAGCCCTTGAATGGGTGGCCACAATTAGGTCTGATTCTGAAAGGGGTCGAGAAGCTGCATTTCCATTACAAAGTGACCTAACAGCGCTGCCCGAAGACGTATTAAAATACCCCGAATAAAGCATGCAATGACAGTAGACAAAAACGGACGGCGAAATAAAATTAGCGTTATTACACATAGGCAAAACGTTTAGTTATAGGTTTCGCGTAATTGTATCTTGAATACATGTGATTCACTAAAGTTAAATCCGTTTCTGATGAGTAATAAAAACGCAGCAGTGACAATCAACAAGTTACACGATGTAGACCTGCATCTCCCCGCATATATATGCGGTAAATAATCTTTTCGTTGTGATTTTACATGTTAATGTTCTTAAAAAGCAGACCTGAGAAACGTCAGACCATATTCAAAGTGTCACGTCGGACTAAAATCCGGGGTCAACCCCAATGGGAAAAAAGCCCATTTGTGTATCTCCGCTCTTTATTCGAATAAAATACACATAAAGCACACAGATAACAAGACTAGCCTTATCTTTCATTGTGTAATCTCAACACAAAGTGTTCTGGATCTGCCAAAAAAAGTAGCTTGTGGACAACTTTGGAAAACTGGAATCTGTGGCCATCTACCTAAGTTACTGAAGACATGACATTAAAGTTCACTTTCTATATTTTAGGCTGCTATGTATCTTGGCATTAGATGTTCGACTTCACTTAAAAAAAAATAACGAAATATTATTACAATTAAAAACGAGTTCTACGAAGAGCTATCCGTGGAAAGGCAGACAGCATATCCTGATGCATCCTGCGCCGATTTGCGACGCACAGCGCACGTTAGCCAGTTAGCTCTCGTAACAAATAAGCTCCCAAACCAACTAATTAACGGTTATTTTTACAGTTTTAAGAAGCTGGGGAACTAATTACCCATATCTTTCAAGCGGCTTGACCAACAGAATCGAACCGGCGACGGAGAACTTTGCGGAAAGATGAAGGCGAAGCCGCATATTAACTAGCAGGGCTAGCGCGCTTAGCCAGGCGGGGCGGCTCTCACATCCATTAAAAGTTTCCTTCCAACAGCCATAACTAATCCCGAGTCCTGCTTCGGCCTGTGGAGTTAGCCCCAATATCCAACATTTTATTCCAGCTTTTCCACGCCTTTCCCCCATTTCTTTAAATGAATACCCCTCGTTCACTCATTTTGTCGCATTTCTGGATGAAATGAGTACGTCCCGCAGCTTTTTAACCACAGACAATCCAGCTCCAAACTTTCTTAAACTATACCGTATACGTACCTATTCACCAGAGCTCCTGCTCTTGCTCGGCAAACGTATATAATAGTAATCTTTACGAGGAAAATCCCATGTAAAGGTGGATTTATAAGGTCACGGAGACGCCGAGTAGCTCGCTTCTCCCCACTCTCGGTGCGCGGCCGGTGACGCCCGTCGCCAGGCGAAGAGCTCGGCCCGGGAGTTCCTGTCCCCGGCTGCGGAATGAGGAAACCCCGAACCGCGGCACCGCGACGCGCACACGCGGCCGCTAGGGGCTCCTTTGGGAACGGCAGTAGCTTCGGGAATATGGCTTATCGCTGGGGCAGGGGGGAGGTCGAGCGCTTGTTTATTGTCCTAGGTTGAGTTCGAATGTCTGGCAGAGTCTGTATTTAATCGGAAATAATCAGCCTTTCAATCCGTAGAGGAGTGTTGTACTGTGTTTTAGGGATCACGGGTCAGTCCGATCTTTTGGGACGCAGATTGTACTGTTACTGTACATGCAAGACACACCATTGGTAATTTTTCTCCTCCGAAAATCTAATGACCCCAAACCCAGAGAAAAGTGAGGACATGCCAGTGCAAGGGCGTGGCGGCGATGAACTGGAGTGTGACGTGAAGTGATGCTAATCCGCAGTGCTTGACTAGTTACTTTTTTTGCACACATATTTATTGTTTTTAATTCGAAAAAGGTTAAATCTCGATCGTGCTTTAAGGCGGTCGTTTCTAGGCACACATTGAAATAAATGTATTATAAAACCTCAAAGACAATGTTGATAACTGAACTGCTTCCCTCCTCCAGGTTTGGCGGTTCAAATCCCACCTTCCGTTTGTGTGTGTATGTATTTACCACATCCTGGGGACCAAATATCCCCACAATGTAATAAAACCTGTTACTTTTTAACTTGTGGGACACATTTTTCAAATCCCCACAAATTTGTGAATGTAATCAAAAAACTAATATAGGAAGAAGTTTTCTATTTTGTTTGGCAATAGTGGTTATGATAGTTATAGGGCTAGGATTGTCCCCATATAAATGAACAGGAAGTCCCAACGATGGCTGAAATCTATGAACTGTGTATGTGTAATTTGAGTGTCCTGCCTGTATAGCGTGGAAGCTCAGCAAGCAGTCTGATCATGTGGTGTCTCTAGGTTAACTGGTGTCTCTAAATTGCCAACGATGAATGGTATCGCATGAGTTTCTGCCCTGTGATTGATCAGCATGCCATCAGTGACCTCCTGGTGCCACCTCATTGGGAAAGATGGCACGGGGTCTTATGTAACAGAACTTGCAGAAATTTCCCAGCAGAACCCAAGTAACACTTCCTCTACTGAGATGCTGAACATGCGTCCCAGGGCAGCTTGCTGTTGTTTGTGCCTGGGTAGCTCGCTGAGCTCCAAACTGCCATCATATCCCATTTCCCTGCCAGACAGAACCTCGATTCATCAGCCTCTCATTGGTCAGGAGCAGCAGTCATCTCGCAGTGTCTTAAAGATATTATGCGTCATGTAGTAGGTAACAAAAGTGCTTATTAGACTGCAAACCACTTTGGTGTACTGATAATTGCATGTACCCTTAGCTATTCATGGGGGTAGTGGAACGTGTCACACTTTTTTTCTTTTCTAACACTTTTTGCAATCGGTCACACCACTTGCATAGTTTTAATGCTAATCCTGACAGCTTAGTATTTCCTAGCATTGATATTTTTGTGATATCACAGCTCTGAGCATCATATGCGAATGTCTAAGACCATCAGAAAAATGCCAACCCTGTAATGGTACAGTGATATTTTTCAGCTTTTATTTTCTGTGTAATAGCACCACGGATTTGACTTGCAGGTTCTGTGGTGTATTACACAGCACACGTAATAAGTAAACATGTCAATGGTAGCCTTAGGTAGCGCTAACAAATATTTACAGTTCCTGGGTTTTATGGCACAGTTTATTCAACATACACAAATTTGTCTTGCATCAAATAAAAATGTCTAATAATGGATATGCACCTATAAAATAGAGTATTTTTCCTGCACGGCCTCCCTCGTTCCTCTTATTGTCTTCCGCTTCAGCCCCTAGAAACACAAAGGGCGCAGACATTTGCAGACAGACTGTTTCCACGCCGATGCGCCACCGCTAGTCACGGAGCTCAGACGTCTGGGAAGACGTGATTGGCCACTCCCAAGGCAGCAAGGACGACATCCAGGGCCTGCCTGCAGTGAGCCTTAGAGTCACGCGAGGGCTCCGCTCTTTAAGGCCACGAGACCCTAACACTGCTCAAATCCAGCCATTAAAGAAAGGGCCAGGGATTCCACTGGGAGAGAGAGGACCACACAACAAAAACACGAGACAAAAACAGGAATCGTTACACATTCTTCCCCATGAACAAAACATTTACTGATATTATTCCTTAAGTTCCTCTCTCGCTACACAAATTCCTGCCAGCAGAAGACGCTGGCTGTGTCTATATTCAGGGGCTCCTCCTAAGGCTGCCTTCGGACCCTGAATGTGTCACAGCAGTGCGACAAGGCTGTCCCATTTCCAAGGCTCCTTCAAATGTGGTCTAAATGCATCCATTTCCCTTGAAGGATACACCCAATGGATCCTCTGCAGTCCAACATATCCCATGATTCATTGTGCGAAGGTAAAGCAGGTGTGTCAGGGCTAGGCCCTAGGAGTGACTCTTCGTGACTGAAAGGTAAGGGTGCGAACAGCGGGTGACACAAATAGGAAATTATCCTTAGACCAGACCGTCCCATTTGACTTTCTGCAGACTGCAAAGGCTACACCTTCATAGACTGGGTCCTTTGAAGGATGCAGCCCCTGAATTCAGACACAGCCATTGTTAATCTACCATCTGCATCCAATACAATCCAGTGCTGAATGGTCAGGTGGAGACACTTGGAGATCACACAGCGATCACTGAAGTGCTATGTCTTAGGCCACAGAATAATTCCATAGCGCAGTTAAATTAAGTAGGCTAATTCATTGGGGTTAATTAAGGGCTAACTACAGGGAAATCGGCAGTCCTTGAGGAATAGGCACTGTATCAAAGCCATTTTCCTGGCCTGTTCATCATGCCAGACAGACTTACGATGGGGGAAAGATCCTCTGCAGACGGCCTTGTTGAGAATCGTGACCAGGAACATGTGGCAGTTCTTGAAATCTGACTCCATCTTATCAATGGACTCAATCCTAGAAAGGTCAGAAGCATTCTGAGTAAAGGGGCAGCCCCATACCCTCATGCTCACGTCAAAGAAGAGACAGTCCTGGGCTAAAGTGACAAAGAATAAACGTACATGAGTGTTTAATAGTGGGTTCTAACCCCACTGCTGCACCTTGGCTAAAAACTGTAAACTACTGTTAACATAATTCAACATCCAAATGATGACGATCCAGTTTTTCATATAATACTCACTTCCAGGCCCCAAAGCCTGCCTGCCACCGGTCAGAGAATATGTGCACCAGGTTCAGGACCTTCATTATGGCCTCCTTGACAAAGCTCACCTGCAGATACAGGTTTACACATGAACTCCTCGCCAAAGATGGACCGCACGTATCCACTCTGCCCGTGCCATGAGCCCCAAAGCCACAGGCCTACCTTCTCCCTCAGGAGGCAGCGGTCGTGAATGGTGGACAGGTATCTATAGTGGATCTTGATCAGCTGGTCCAGGTCCTTTGCGTCCTGAACCTGATGCTGGAACTCCAGTCCGGTGCTATGAAGTATCTGACGTGGATTAATCAGGAACATCAGCTTAAAAGCATCCCTGATGCATTACACCAGTGATTCCCTACCGTTCGGGGAACCCTAGGCGGTCCATGTTTTTGCTCCCTCCCAGCTTCAAATAGCTACACAATAATATCAATGATATAGTTTTCCGTTTAACCATTTCTCTCACTCTGGTCATGATGTAATTGTGCAGGCTGTTGACGAAATGCATCAGCTTGACCCGGAGGAGATACATCCTGTGGATCTGCGTGCTGATTGGCTCCTCTTTGGCAGTGATGTCATCACTTGGGCTTCCTTCCTGCCTTTTTGCAGCATCCATGAGATCTGTAGGGATGCACGCAATCACACGCAGGGAAATTAAAGTTAAATTAAACACAGAGGGAATTTCACACATGCATTTTTTTAATAGCAAAATGACAGTTTTTTTGTGTCTATATATAAACAGGTCTACTTAGTGACCCTAATGATGCGATTAAGGAGTCAGGCACTACGCACCACTGAATCTCAGAGTGTCCAGGTTGTACTTGGCCCATTTGATCTGCAGCAACAGCAGAAATACTTGGTTGTATATCTTCTGACACTCTGAGCTGATTACAATATCCACGGGCCACGGGACCTGGAGCGTAAAAGGCACAATTGGCACACACCGAACACAGAGAGAGACAGAGATAAACAGATGGCAGAGACTACGAAGCTGTCCGTTTCATGTCTGCATGCAAACCAAATAATCTAAACGCTCCCTCATAAATGAAATACTGGCAGTAACCCACTTAGGTAACTGAAGGTGGCTGAGTTATACATGCGTTTGATTCTAATTTATTTTCACTGCAGGATCCAAAGAGATGCCCCAAAGATAGGGACAGAGAAAAGTGACTTTCGATGATGATCCAAAACTACTACCTCACTGAATGGAACTGCTATGTAGTAGAACCAGTAACGTACCTTGTAACTAAGAGTGAGGCCCTCAAGACTGTTCACTGACTGTTTTTTCCTGGCTGGGTCTACGCTTTCCAAAAATATTGACAGCCTGTAACAAATACAAAAATATTATACTGTTTCAACAACAGACCAGTATTAACAAAATACACTGAAAAGTCTGTCAGAAAGTTAGCACTTAAGCACAATGTTAAATAATCAAATGGTGTTATTAAACTCCTGGCGGTCTGGGGTGAATGCTATTTGCTGATGCATGCAGCAGGGGTCAGTGTTTCATTAGAAAAGGAGCAGCACAGCCCCAGAGCTACACTGTGACCAGGTCTGTTACAACACAAAAAACTAATATGGGAAGTGATGCATAAATACTCTTCCAAAGGGATTCTTATACAACAAAAATCAGATGCCAAAAAAGAGGAGGCAGATATTTCAAAGCTTCTGAGGCTGAGATGTAAACTGGCCTATATCCAGTAAATGATTAATTTCAAGTCATTCATTTTCTCATCAATTCACATGTTTCAGACCCCAGAGACAGAACAGTGGGGTGAAAAGCTAATTCCCTTAAGACCCTGCTGTGCAAATAGCTGACCTGCTTTGGTCTCTGTTTCAATGCGCGTGTTGCCAAGCAAATGCCGGAAAGGCCATTTTGCTGGCAGACGCTGCATACAAAGCAAATGACTCGCTGTACCTCATGCTGTCCTCTGGGCAGCGCTGTCCCACAGCCTCCTGCAGCTGTACATTGAGAAAGGACATCTGCTGCCAGCTCTCCTTCTCCAGCACCTTGTCGAAGATGGCCGTGTAGAAGTCGTACATGGTGTCACCGGCCTCCAGCAAGAAGTAGTTCCGCATGGCCTGCAGGTACTCCAGCAGCCTGTGTTTGGGATCAGGTAGCCAATGAGCTGAACCGGTCTGGTGATTGACAGCACAGGGTAGTCCCACCCACCACTGCCTCCCTCCCAGGTTCTATGCCCACCTCTTGCCAGATATGCTCTCAAATTTAAAAAGAAAAAGAGAACATAGTTGAAGTAATTCACAGCAGGGGGCCCCAGTGTGAGGAAAGCCAGCGTGAAGCACACCTGTAGTCTTTCTTGAGGGTCTTCATGAGGTTGCCACAGCACTCGACATAGTGGTGCTCGATGTGGGGATATAGGCATGAGCGCAGGGTCAGCTCGAAGGTCTGGCAGGTCACGGACTCCGAAGAGCGGCCCAGCGCCACGTCGCCACCGGCAAACTTCTCGTGGAAGTCGTTCTGCTCCACATAGAGCCTAAGGGCAGGAGACGTGACATGAGGCGAAGTGGGCTTTGCAGCGGAGGTAGGATGAAGCCAACAGTTTCGATAGGCTGCTGTGACAGCTGGCCTCGTTTCAGCACGTCCAGTTTCAGAATGTGGGTCTGCTGAGATTCTGATGTCGTGGATTTGCGGTGTTAGCAACAGGGGAGAGCCGCCATGGCGACACCATGTTAGAGGAATGTCACAGCCTGTCCAAACGAGGACCACAGAGCCAGTAACATGGCCAGACCGAACAGGAAGCGATGGTCAGATTTGCAAGGACAAGAAAAAGGAAATGTTAAGTTATAATCATCCCTGTCAGCATCACCTGATCACTCAGAAATCAAATCTGTGTTACTGCTCTCTTACATATCCATGACCATATCCAGGTTCCCCTGTATCAGTCTCCCTTTCATCTCTTTCCAGTTTTAAAATTGATTTTCTCTTTGTGTTTCTTATTCCTTTGTTTGTTGTATAACTTGTCATTTTCCCAAGTAAAATAAATAAATATGTCCAAAAATAAATTGACAAAACTACCCAACTGACTACAGAAGAGGGGGCCAGAGAAAATAAAAAAAAATAAAATAAATCACGCTCCAAGTGTTCTGACGCATTAGCTAAGGCTGGGGGCAGCTGCCACCCCAAAGTCTAGCGCGTTCATGACAGACAAGCCCCCACATTAGGAGGGAGATGTGGTATTTCAGCACAAAGTGTGATTCAGCCAGAGCGCAGTGCAGGGGGGGGCCACGCCCAGTATACTGGTTTCACTTATAAATGTAAATGAATGGTAATGTGGGAAAGGAACTAAATTAAAATGCTTTTTTGAATTAGGAGGTGCAGTCCAACATGACTGCGCAGTGGCACGGCCTGTCATTTCGGTATCTTTGTTTGGCCTTTGTTGTTACATATTAGCATTTTTTTTTCTATAAGAACATTAATTTTTTTTTAAAGTGAAATATCGTTTGACTAGTGTGAGTGCTCCGAATCGCGCCCGGGCGCGGTTCGTTTGGCCGTCCCTGGCCCGCTTGGAAGAGG
>JABFDZ020000082.1:2474868-2490614 GCA_019775955.2 Pollimyrus isidori
GCGAATGCTGAAACTCTAATGTGAGTGCAGGCCAGAGGGGGAGTGGGGAGGGGGGACAATCGTACTCGGGCACGGTTGACAGCAACCGTGCCTAGTGTGAGTACACCCTTAATTAAAACACTATGACATTGCAGCCTGAAAATCAGAGTAAGAGTAATATATGTTTGGATTTGTTTAAAGGACAGAAATCACTCAAGGCGGATCAATGAAAAAATAAGTCATTACTGGCAGGCCGCCATGACACTGCAAGAGCTAAACGCCAGCCGTGCACACAGCGGCGATCCTGGGCCGGCGCCGAGGCATCCTGCGGCCGGATGGCGGCGGGGCCCACCTGGCAAAGTTTATGGCCAACAAGGGGTCGTGCACATCATCCAGCTCCAGGTGCCGGGCCATCAGGGACTGCATCCGGATCAGGCTCTGCCGGGTGGCCTGTTGCTCAGCAACGGTATCCGCTGGAGACTCCTCACCGCGACGAAGGCGCGACTGCACCGACTCCAGGAAGAGTGCGTAGAGGCTCTTCCGCTCCGCATCTGTAATGCAGGCCGTGTTCTGCGGATCAGGGGGTGGGGTGGGTGATGTGTTCCGCTCTCACGGGGAGGGAGGAGACTGGATAAGGAACTGGCGAGTACTTACGCAGAACTGGTTTGTGAGATCTGGCAATGTATTTGTTCCCAAAACGCACCATTTCCTCACAGCGACAAACCAGGACCACGCGATGTTGGTCAGACAGCTGTATTCCACTAAAGATTTTTTTTAATTATTGTTTTCTCCTACTCTCACCTACGTAATAACATCTTATTCAGCTTGCTAATTGATTTGGTTCATTTAATACCTACTCTGAGTCATCAGCTGGATAAAAAGGCGGAATGCAGAACAGGCTAGGTCGAGGAGTGTTTCTGTTGTTCCGCCTCTCAGGCAGTATGGGTGCTCACTGAGGGGCGTGGGAGGACAAAAGCACCGACCTCGGGACAAGCTGTTGGGTCGCTCCCCCGCCTTGCAGTTGAGGTTCTTCAGCAGCTGCATGGACTTGCCGGCCATGATGATCTGCTTGAGGACTGGCTTGAGGAAGGACACCATGGTGTGCTGGCCTCCACAGGGAGCCTGGTCACTGGCCGAACTGCCGCTGGCTGCGTCGCTCAACCTCTCCTCACTGTCCACTGCCTCCGACACGCTATACAGGGTGTACGTGGCGTACCAGAAGTCCCTGTGGTTCACCGGTACGTCCTTGTTCCTATTCAACATGAACCCAATAACACATAACATTACTATAAGAACAAACCTCTGATGTTCAGCAGAACATCTGAGAAAGTTTTTACTACTCCACATGACCAGTTTTTGGGATACTTTTACCTAGTGTGCACGGCTGAGGAGCCGGTAACAAACCTCTGAATGATGAACTCCTTGGCAGGATCAAACAGCTGGCCGTGAACTATCCACTCATCCACGATCTCCAGATAGGGCCTGACTGTCTCCACCCACAGAGAGAAGAGCAGAGCCACCTGAGAAAAAGGTCGGTGAGAGTTATTCTTGACCACACAAGTTTTCACACGTCTGAGAGAAATTGTTAAGCTCTCAATACAAGAGAAGGGAATAATTAGCCGAACCCATCACACAGACACATATGCAGGTGTGAGCAAGCTTAGAAGTGAGAGCACAGGGTCAGCCTTCCGTTCAGAGGCACAGAGGCTTAGCACAGGCTCAGCCTTCCGATCAGAGGCACAGAGGCTTAGCCTTTCCGTTCAAAGGCACAGAGGCTTAACCGGCCAAGTCACACACTACCCACTCACCTGAAACTAAAATGCTCAACAGAAAACAAATATCTCCAGTGGGGCAAAGACTTAAACACCATGTTTGTATGGATGACAAAAATAAAAAAAGAAGACAGGAGGGGATAGCAGGGCCTAGAAGGAAAACCAGTTGCTATCAGTCCGGAAACTTCTCTCTGGTGAACACGTGGAACTCACCGCCTGCTCCGATGCCTCGCCCACGCTGTCGTACTCGATGATGGCCTTGTAGAGGGTGTTGAGCAGGTGTGATGCCCGCACCACGTTCGGCGTCCCGGGGGGGACCTCAGCTACTCCTGTGCAGAAGACCTTATGCAAGACCTTGACTTGGGCCAAGTGAGGCGTGAGGTGCTCAAGCACAGCAGATAAAGTCACAGTCTCATCTGTGGAGAGAGAACCAGCGTGTTGACCATCAACACCAGGCAAGACATACTGCACAGTCAATTGGCTTTTGCTCTACACAATGAGGCAAGTGGCTGAAGGGCACTTGCCATTTACAATGATGCCCCTCTCTATGGTCGTCAGCTCCTCCTTGAAGCTGACAAAGTACTTGTAGAGAGCCCATACAAAGGCCTGGTATGTTCTGAATGGGGGCTCGGAGCTTTTCTTAGAGGGGGGGTTGGCGCTCGGGGGGACCGGATCGGAGCTGTGGCCCGTCACCTCATCGATAAACCTCTGTAGCCTGAAGACCGCCTGGCCGTAGGAGGCGATGTGCTCCAACACAGAGTGCAGGCAGTTCTACGACGGCAAGAGAGAGGAAGCTAAGCAGGGACACGTCCATAAAGGGAAATGTGGAAGATAGACACTGGAATGTGGAATGCGGGGGCACTTACGAGTCTGTTCAAACTGCACCGCGAGCTTAAGGCTTCGGCCATAAATACCAACACTGTAAGGACAAGCTTGGAGACTCACGCTGGTCAGGTGCGTGACCACCACGTCTGTCCGGACCGAGACCTTGCCCTCATGATGTTGGAAAATGAAAAGCTTCTTACACCCCGACAAAAGCCTGGAAGAAAGGCAGCCATGTCAGTTACAGGCAGCTCCTTCAAAGAGCCCCGAGGGACGTTTCACTTCCTTCTCGCCGTCCCGAAACGACGGTCTTCTGTGTGTGAAGCACAAAAAAACATTTACTTCCAAAAGAAACGTAAAATACTCCAGTCCTTAAATGTGTTATGCCTATGGTCTAATTAGTGCCTTAAACAGACTGAAGAATAAATCTTTTTATGGAAACGGCTGTGGGATACAGCAGCCCTGTCTCCGTCTTACCAGAGGGTCTCTCGTATCACTTGGGTCTCAGTGACAAAAACCTTCTCTTCGGGGAGATACAATGGATCAGTGTTGTACAGATGCTGGTCCCTGCAGACCAGACAACAGCAGTTGAGTTCAAGTTGCAGATCATACTCTCAATGGCGCCAAACTTAGAGAGTCACCCGGGGCAGTCTCACCGCCCGACTGGGTTTAATCGCCACGGGTGACCGAAAACAGCCCTGGAATACATTTTATAAAAAAAACCCCTAAGTCTGCTTTTTTTAGCAGTTGATGATAGTTGATTATAATAACAGCAGTGGCTATCACCATCATCATTACCGTAACACAAGACATATGATGGCTAAAAAGGCTAATGGAGGGTGTGAGCACAGGTCTAACAGTGCTTTTCCACTGGCGTACGGGAACCAAGCCAGTTCCAGCACGCTTTGGGTCGGCTCAGTAAAGGCATTGCCAGTTTTTGATGGTGACAGTGACGTAAAACCAAAGGGACACTTATTTACTCTTCATAATATTCTACCCTACCCGTGAAAATCGGCGTGTTATGTTAGCATCAAACGCTACCGGAATTAGCGTTCATTTCATTCCGTTTACCAGTTTTTTTAAGCAGGAATTTTCAAATTCCAAGTTATCAGGAATGCTGCGATACACCACAATGTACAAAATTACTAATATCAATATACCGAACATGTCCTTTTTTCCTACAGATAATCCCTGTGCAGAACATTAATATCTCTCTGCATTTCGACCAATCAGATGGCGGTGACTTAAATCAGCTCAGTTAGGTCACGGGTTTGGCCCCGCTGGTAAGCACAGTATGGCTCAGTTCTTGAGGTTCTTGACGGCAGTGGAAAAGCGCCACAAGCGAAACTTCGCCACAGAGATCGGCTGATTTTACCATACCAGACATTGAGCAAGTTGGAGTGGAGATGCAGGCTGTGGGAAAAGCGGGGGGGCTGAGTCTCCCAGTAAGGTGCCACTACATGTTGTTCCAGCCACGTCCGTGAGTCTGGCTCGCCCACTGAAACCAGAACACCCAGCACAGTGATTAAGGCCGCACCTGTTCCAGAACATTGAGAGGGGCCCCGCAGTCATACCTATCAGGGGATTTTATTTATAATTACTCTAGTAAAATATCAATCTGTATAAAATAGTAAAACTCTCACTTTTAATTTAGAGAGACACACTCTCACCTCTCCAGGTCACCTGTACGGTCTTCTTGGAGTGTTCAGGGTCCTCCTGAGGGGTCCTGTCCACCTGAATGCCCGAATCTTCTCTGCTCAGTGGCTGCTGGCTGTCATCTTCATCACTCTCTTCCTCAGACCACTCCTGTGAAGCACGGGTTAAATGCGTGGGGTGACCCCATCCCATTTCCCAGGGCACCAAGCTTTACTACAGTAACGAGCACACTGAACTGTCAGCTATAATTGGGATAATTATCCACTAAGCTGCCTCGGTACATGACCAAAACATGACAGCCACAGGCTTGATATGAACCAGAGTTCGAATCCTCAAGACCAATTTAATCTTAAAATTAATCTCTTAAGCCTTAATGGCATGATCCACACTGTCACGTGACCAAGCTGCCTACTGCATCTCCTTTAGGGATAATATCACAAATACTACTGTGAGAAAAGCAAATGTGTTTCAGGTCCTCCAAAAGCCATTAGTGGACTTCAAATGCTCAACGTGCCCGCAAGTGAGAATCCCATAAAAACCACTTACAGGAGTGTCAGGATATGGACCAGCGTCGAGCTCCTCTCCCTCCAACAAATATCTACCCCAATCAAAGGTGTCTTCTTTTTCTGCACAGATGGGAAAAACCAGAAGGGTCATGTGGGGTCAACACACCTGAAAGCAGCAACCAACAATCAGGGAGCTCACCAGCCTCTTTCACACGGGGGGTCTCGGTGTAGTGCGCGTTAGACGGGGAATCGGACAGGAAAAGCAGCAGAGAGAGAATGCCATGATGAACGTCAGTCTGCAGAGGGACAAGGGCAGGGAGCATACTGTTATGCATGGCATCACATAGCATGCTACTATGCATGACATCGCATTACATTTATTTATTTAGCAGACGCTTTTGTCCAAAGTGAAGTACAAGGAACAGAGAGCAGGGTCAGACAATGTCAGAGGAGAAATTAATGTTAAGTTCCTTGCTAAAGGAATCAATGGCAAAATCATTCTACTAGCAATGATTTGAATCAATGATCTTCTGATCAGAGACTTAACCTGGAGAAAGACACATCGCCCATGTGGAACAGTTCTGACATACCTTCGTCCCCTCCGTATTGGGCAATGGTGAGTTCAGGAACTCCTCCGTCAGTCGGATCCAGCTCTCAGCTTTCCTCAGGTCTGAGTTGACCATGAGCTTTTCATAGATTCTTTTAGGGAACGTGGAGGGGAAAAATCGATCAGCTGTCCAACAGACAAACATCCATAGACTGCACTGCAGAAGTTACCAGGGAAAACTGTATAGTGAATCAACACTAGACACTTAACAGTAAACTTACCCACTTACAATGCGCTGGACTTGGTGTTTGTTGACATCAAGAAAGCGATGGAACCTGATCGGTTAAACGTATCCATTTTAAATTCGTACCACAAAAAAGCTAATGGTGCATTGACAATAAAAACGAATTATTTATAGGAATTAAATAAATTATTTATGCTGCTCCTTTGCCGGAACACTTTTATCCAGACCAGAAAGCCAAAGCTCAGTTTCCACCCATTTATTGGCCTACAGATATTTCCCCAGACACATTACTCAATTTCTCAAAGGTTCAACAAAAGGGTCTCTCCAAAGAGGGCCAGGCTTTGACTCTTTGATCACTAGGCCGCCCGTAGTACTGTGTGTGGCGCACTGGAGACACCGGAGTACCTCTCTCAGGACCGCGCGCACCATCATCCACAGCACCTTTCCAGCAGTCTCCTGTTGCGTGCGAGCTTGCAGAATTAAGGCAGCCCGGAACTCACCTGAAATTGGACCAGACAAATTTAAGCGCCGCTTGAAAATTCGGCTCCTCTTCGTCTTGAATCCCACTGATGTGCTTTATCAGCTTTCTTGCCTCCACATCCATTTCCTTTTCAAATTTAGTCCAGTGTGCCATCTTGGCGTTTGAATGAACCGGCTAGCCGGACAGCCAGTCAGTGTTCGGTGCCCTATAGCTATCTGGCTCTGACCACTAAACATACAAGAAACCTTCAATGTTCAATGTTTTAGATCGGAAGCGTTTGCCACGAACCCAAATAAAGTGACGTTTAAGTGAATGAAAAAGGTGTGTGCAGTAGGCGACTGGCTACACAGCTAGCTCATTATGCTAAAAACAACAACAGTACAGAGAGTAAACGGGCTGCTCGAAAAAGCGGAAACCCATCTCAGCCGTAAAACCTTCACGCTGCAAAATGGCCTAAAATAATAACATTATATACCGGCACATTTATACTATTTTGTATTGCATTTTCTTGAATTGACGGCTACCCTAAGTCTTTTTTCCCTCCCTCCAGCGACAGCTCGGTGGCCAACAAAAACGTTACCCGGCGGCCCTTGCACCATTTTCTTTGGGATTTCCCTCCTGATTTGACGGAGACGCGAGAGCCGGTGGCCAACAGGAATATTACCCTCAGTGACCTAGTCAAGATCTTTCGCATGTACAGACCTATATTCCAACCAAATGTCTGAATGTTTTTTATGTCAGCCTAAATCGTCAAAATAGTCAATGTTAGCAAATCTGCCTGAATATGAGAATATGCCTTAATACTGTTACAACTTTAAATTTAGGCTGTATATATTTATACAGTAGTTCTGACCGTAGTCTCGAATCCCCCCATTAATTTAAACCCCATATATAGGACCTTCACTATATAACGTATTTTATATTTTATGTATCTAGTTTTGTGTATGAGTAAAGTATAGATTTCAAGAAAATGTTAAATTTATTCTTGGAATTTCAACAGTATGAATAATTTAAAATTGTTAAACGAATGTCGATTTAAAGTGCGTAATTGCTGTATTTCACTTTTAAATTCGCTATTGTTTTATGACGATCCCTTCATAATACATCCCGCACAGGGTTCAACGTACAGGTAGCTTTAATATGGGGGGGGGGGGGGTAGTTCACGACGGCGGCGACTCTGCTAATTAACTAATTTCTCATTTAACTATAAAAAAGTGCAAAGACGTACCTCTGACGGTGACATTTTACAATGTTTGGGTCGACATAAATGTTAACTTAACCCAGGGGGATGTCTGTCCTCCCCTCGAAAGGATGCTTAGACGATGGACTCTGCATTACTGGGCGACTATTACAATCTGCAAATTTTCAGTCTATTTTGATCTTTATTTACTGTAGCGGGAGGGTGGTTGACAGGTAAGAGGCTGATTTAAAATGGTGTGAATCTGACTTCTCATTCACGTAGTATGTAACATATAACCTTGTTTCCATCTGATTTGTGTACAGAAAAGATATTTGCCTGGTCCAAATAGGTTTAATGTATTAAAATAGGCATGGAAATATAGCTTCTCATTCACACCTTTGTGCGCTAGAGTGTCATATGCCTTGTTTGCATGTGATTTTTAAAGTATTAACTCAGCTTGGGCAGGTCGCTGTCACCTTTTCTATGTAGTTGGGTACCTGATGTGTACCGAGAAGTTGGTATTTCCCGGCCCAGAGAGGTTTCGGCCTCCAAAATAAATGGAGACCTAGCAGTTGATTTAATCTAAAGTGGACAATAACTGATTTTGTTCGGTGTTAAATCAGTCTGGGTAAACACAATTTCAATTTTCTATATAGTGAGATACCTGCTATGTATTAGGAAGAACATGACGTTTAATTCAGGTGTCATATTCCAAGAGAGGTTTATTGTCAATACAATTATATACACCGGTATACAGCGTTATGAAATGCCGTTTCACATCGGCCCCACATGGTGCATTTATATAGAATATCAAAATCAAATCAACCAATAAATACAACCATGAATAAAAATGTTAACACGTGGACCGCGTACTTTTGGATGCATGTCCAGCTACAAAAATGCTACATATGGTAAAAGAAAAAATACCAATAATTTTCATGAAAATATTTTCATTACATGCGTAACTTCCAACGTTTAAATTCACATAGAAAATGGTCTCAACGACAAACTGCGCAGCTTTCGCCCCCGCTAACGGTCCCGCTACTGAAGCGGCGAATAAGGAGCCTGGTTTGGTGCTCATTTGTCTTACTAGCGCCGATTTCAGCTGGCTTATTTCAGAGCAGTAAGTGTTCCTGTGTAATACTTCACACGGTCAAAACATTATGCACTATATAGTTCACATCACGGTTCTATAAGCCATTTACTGAATCCAAACATCCAAGCTTACATATATTGCGCGCGGCTGGTTTAAGAAAAGTCATCTGTTTTGCCCAGGGGTACCCAATCTTATCCGCAAAGGGCCGGTGTGTATGCAGGTTTTTCGGATAACATGTAGGTCAGGTGTTCAAACCCAGGTGTGAAGACTCTTTCAGCCAATCAGTCCTCTAATTAGTAATTTAATTAGGGAGTTGCAGCGAAAACCCGCATATACACTGGCCCTTTGCGGATAAGATTGGGTACCCCTGGTTTTGCCTACCGACACATGATGCAAATCATTATTACTGTTAGCGATAAGGCAGCCTTGTTCCAGAGTAGGCTGTATAGTATATGGAGTCGATGTTTTGCAACCAGTATTTAAATGTGTCCGGGAACACTTCCGACCGGTCGCCCGAGTTTACTATGTACTATATATTCCACAATTTAAATGATATTCGCTGGCAAAACGCAAACTTACCATTTTCAAAACGACAGAGAGACAAGTAAGGTAAAAAGTGTGCGAATGACCGATGAGTTGATGTGTATTACGTTGTATTACAGTGCAAAGATTAAAATTATAAATACAAATAAATGGTTATTATTAACATTATCTAAAACCTAGAGGATACAAGATGTGTGTCAGATTTTTATACTATAATACTGCGCTACAGGCATGGGCGTAAATCGACATGGTCCCCCCCCCATCTGAGGGTTGTTCCCCTCAAAAAATTATTAAAAGAATTGCACTCTCTATCGTAAAAATATATGTATGTATACCTAAAATAATTGTATAAGTAGAAGAAAACACGCATTTAATGCATTTAAAAGCAGTTGAGTTCCCCCTCCCTTTCCTCACAGTGGTTTGGCCCAATGCTTGCTTTCCCAGTTCAGCTCACCACCCACTCTACAGACGCGAGTCAGATGTGTGGCTGCGGCTCAATTAATGTTGAGCTCCAGGAAGTAGATTATTTTATTCACTTTAAATAGAGCGATTCTTTTTAATGTGATGCAGACTCATTCATAAATTAGTTGCAGTTAAAATGCCGACTACCGATGTAATTTTCCATGAATTTGCTATATTAGCGATTAAAATATTGCTAATCTAGTTTACGTTAACTTGTTTGCAATAGCTTGTTGTATTGTGCACTGCGACTAACACGCCAAAGCCGTTTCCCATGCATTGTTTTTTGTGACGACTTGGCATAATGTTAACTTCACATTAATGGTCACAATTAGCATATTGTTTAGCTGTTTTCACAATAACAGTCATGTTTAAATTTTATTGTATGTTGATAGCTTGACTGTAAACAACATAACAAATAATGCAATAAATAGTTTTGAAGAAAAATCTGCTTTGTCATTGAATCTGAGAAAAACTTTGAAAATAACCATAAAAGACGCAGTCTCCATGCTTCAATAATAATGATAGAAGCAAAGTTTTTTCAATGTGGGGACATATCTTTATACGTACAATTTGACTGTATTATTTGTGTCCCCTTGAAAAATTGCTCATGAGAAATTTTATATTTATTGTCCCCCCTACTGTTAAATAAAATTTACAGGTACATAAACACGATACTGAATAAAAACTGAAAAATTAACTTTCTCGTGCAAGAATTATAGTATTAAAATATATATCATACAACAAGATGTGAAATACTAGTACTTTCCAAAGAGCAGGATAATGCATGTGGTACTTTCGATTTATAGTTACATATTTTTTTATGACAATGAAGATTTATGATATGAAGATTATGATGATATGATTGTAACCGTATAATTAATTGGCCCAGTGGACGTTTTTTCAGCCTCTCAGCACGAATCTTAAAATATCAAGCATCTAAGTTTGCTGCCCATCAAGTTATTTGGTGATTTTCCTGGGCGTGTCTAACGCCGACTGACGCCACTCTTTCACCCTTGGCTTTAACTTGCCGAACGCTTTGCCCTGCTTTCATACAGGGGCGCTGTGTCAGTAAGGGAAGAGCAACCCGGGCGCCCGCTGGCTGAGGAAATGAAGAGGCGGCTACAGAAGAAATATATGATTCTGATTCTCATATATTCGGTTTTATTACTTTTGATTCCGTATATGATGGACTACGGGGACAAAACAGGCGAGCTAAAACATGGGCTGCACCAGCAGAAATGTCCCGATTTGGACAGCACGCTGGCACTCTGGAATAACGGGTACAAGACGGGCAACGGCACCGCACCGGTGGAGGATGATGTTATTAGGAATCACTCGAAAATACATATCTATCTACACGCAACCTGGCGGACGGGCTCTTCCTTCTTGGGGGAGTTATTCAATCAGCACCCAGAAGTGTTTTATCTGTACGAACCGATGTGGAGTATGTGGCAGGCACTTTATCCGGGCGACGCGGCCAGTCTACAAGGAGCAGTCCGCGATATGATGAACTCGCTCTTCCGCTGTGATTTTTCCGTGCTGAAACTTTATGCGGGAACAAAGAACATCAGCACCTCGTCCATCTTCGGGTGGAAAACCAACAAGGTGATCTGCTCGGAACCGCTGTGCAGCGCCTACAAGAAGCACGAAATCGGGCTGGTGAGGGGAGACGTTTGTGAGAAGTGCAAACCGAAGGACATCACGTATCTGGAGAAGGAGTGCAGGAAGTATCCTGTGGTTGTTATCAAAGATGTTCGTGTTTTAGACCTAGGGGTGCTCATACCGCTAATGAGGGACCCAAGTATAAACCTCCAGATTATTCAGCTGTTCAGGGACCCGCGAGCCGTGCATAATTCTAGGCTGAAATCTAAACTAGCGCTGGTGAAGGAGAGCATTCAAGTGCTGAGAAGTAAGAAGCAATCGGACAAATACAAGCGCCTGCTCATGCCGAGCAGCAGAGCGAACCGCGCAGAGAACTATGTGGCGAACGCCATGGAGCTGATCTGCGATAACTGGCTGAATGACATACTGCTGCTCATGAGTGCGCCTCAGTGGGTCAAGAAGAACTACATGCAGATACGCTACGAGGACTTGGTGCTCCGGCCCGTTCAGGAGCTGGAGAAGCTCTACCGCTTCTCCAACCTCACGGCCTCCCCCGCGATTGACAAATTTGTTCTGAACATGACACATGGCGAAGGCTACTCTTCTGACAAGCCGTTCCTTATATCGTCAAGGGACGCCAAAGAAGCTATATTCGCCTGGAGGGAGAGGCTGAACGTCCAACAAGTCAACCAGGTCGAGGCGTATTGCAGTGAGGTTATGCGCAGACTGGGCTATCAGAAAAGACAAGTGGATAAAACGTAGAACTTCGAGAGGACGGGAATCGAGGTAAACACACGGAAATAACTTGTTACGACGTGTTGGGCAGGGCAGACCCAGTAAATGATGGGTTATTTCAACCTCCGATGCTAGATCATTATTCACAGACATGTATATTTTATTTGTCTGCTATCTCTTTCATGGCGGCCTAGACTTTAAAATATTTATATTCTCTGATTTATGACAAACATTGTTTCGGTTGAGTCTATTCTCTAAATGTCAACATAATTGAAGTACTTTTGCTGATATCATACTAAACTTACAATGTCGTAGGTAAACATATAAATCTGTGCAATTAATTGTTTAAATTAAGTGAACACACACTGTCTGTCTTGGTATCAGGTTGTTGATTTTGCGTACACTTTATCCTCTTCTGTGGGTAATACCGGTTGGGGGGGGGGCTTTGATGTATCGATGCTTACAATGGTGTTTTGTGTTTTTTGGAAATTTATATTACAGTACTACAACAGGTTTATCAAGGTGTAACTTAATCCTGAAGCCGAACAAACCATAATATATACATTTATTTTTCCATGGTAACCACAGTGCTCCGTTAAAATACAGATTCTCTCCCCCCACCCCCCAAATTGTGTCCACAGGACAAACAAAGGTCAAATTTATAGGGCATTTTACAAGGAAAGTAGTTTTGAGGGCCATGCACCAGTATGCAGTGTTGGATTACAAATGGTATTTCTGAGGAACTTCATTTTAAAAGTTGTCAACCTCAGCTTGTTTCTAACTTTTTTAGCTATGGAAGAGCCACTGGCGGTGGTTATGGCAGGCTGCTTGGTCAAAATCCTCCAACTCATTCTGCAATTTTCAGAACGGAGACAGAACTGGGCCCGCCTATTTCTGTACAATGACACTGCAGTCCAAAACGGGGACTGAACGAGTTTTCAGAACATGCCTGCTTATGCCATCTGGCCCGGTATTCAATGCTGGTGTAGCCATGGCAACAGAAAAGTAAATGTACCGGTAACCTTTTCTTTTTCGAAAGAGCATCTCACACCATGAAGTCAAAGTAGGTAAATAATCATGACCTTTGGGGGAAAGGCTGTTGTGGTTGTATTATATGAAATGCGTCTCCCTGTCCATCGCCCTGCTGCCTGTGCAGTACAAGGTTGCAGGATGGGCCCAAAGTGGGGGTTCCCAACCTTTTTTGGCCTGTGACCCCATAAACATTTATTTTTCTCTAGAATTAGGTTTTGATCGTGTTTGTTATACTGTGTTGCCCCATTCTTATCATATGGCATATCACACAGTTCGAAGACGTGTCAGGGACGGTTGCTTGCCTAACTTAGGATGCTGTGCTGGTGCTGTGTGTATTTTCATTTCGCTGGGAGCTGCACTTCTCCCACTCCTCTGCGTGCCTCTGCTTTAGGTGCTGGAATAAATTTATCGTGCTGCTTCCTTTGGTTGCAACAGTTTTTAAACAGACTTTACAACGAGGACTTGTTTGGTCTGTGTTCGACGCCGCAAAACCAAACCACTGCAGTATTACAGATGTAGCAACACCTTTCTTGTGCACAAGCTCCAGCTTTTCCCCTGTCGTTGCCATATTGTTTGTGAATCTGCTACAGTGTTTGGGCAACGCACTAATCTACCCATGAAGATCGGCGCTCGCGTGTAAAATAAGTTATAAAAATCAATTTTCATAAAAGCATATTGTCCTGAACTGTTTCGAATTGATAAAATCGATTTATCACCCACCTATAATTGCATGTGATGTTTTAATTGTAATTTTTAAAAGAATAATAATTTAGTTGAAAATAATCAATTACTAGACACTTCAGGGGACCCCAAGGTTGAAAACGCTGGCCTAAAGCCTTATAGGAACGATCTGTGTTTTAAATCATGACGGTTAATATATTATTAATTAAATTAATAATTTTGATGAAAAGTAAAATGTTTGCATTAAGGGTGGATTCGATGGAATGATTCAGTATTATGGTCAGGGTACAGATCACTCTCCATTGCTTGTGTCACATCCATTATGTCGGCTCAGATACCCGTCCATGGTTTTGTGAGGTCTCCCCCCTTTATCTGTGATGGTGGAGTCCTGGCCACCCATCCCTCTCCAGTACCTACTGGTGAAAGCAAAACAAAAAACAAGAATTAACTATGGCCAAGTATGCCTGTTGTTATGATTGAGTGGAAGGTTGCCTGGATACTGTCATCTTTCCAATTTTGAGATTAAGCTTCTAATCCACACAGTATCCATTAACTAATTAGATTCACCATTGCGTGCAGACTGTTAGGGAAATCCAGCGGCACATGAATGCAGAGCACATCCTGTCGTGTGATGGACACGCCGCTTCCACTGACCGTAACCCTTCCCAGGAATTTGGAAAGGGTGGCGATTGTGCTCTGCTGTTTGATACCAGTGAGGCTATTTTTCTGGCCAATCAGACGGGCACTGTCTGCCTGCCGTTCATTGTCACACAGGGATGGGGGCTACGTGGACACCCCCACTGGACGTGTTTGTAACCGGATTCTGGGTAAAGAGAACTGGAGTCAGTCAGGTTTCACGTTTTGTTATTATAGTAATAATAATTATTATTATGAATCACGAGCCTGAGAGCCAGAGCCGGCACGAGGCTGCAGGTCAGGCCCGGACAGGGAAGCTAGCTGCACAGTTCCAGTGAGTTGATCCACACAGGCCGGGCCTCGGAGGGCTGGCAGGGTTTACAAATGGGCGGGGGGGGGAAACGATACTGGCTTGTTGCTGGCAGAGAAGAAAGCTCCCCCACTCCCTTCTGTCACAGGCTCTTGACAAGCGGGGCCTTTCAGAATCACCGAGGGCCGCCGGCCCACTGCAAGGTGACACACTGCAGCCGCACGGGGCCTTTGTGGCTGGTCCCACAGAGCGTTTTGGCGCCACGGGTATGAACATACCCCCTACCCCCCCCCCGCGTCCCTCATAGTGACAGCATCTACCTCCCAACGCCGTTGGCATGGCCTCACAGTTCCCATGCTTTTTCAGCTCCTCTGTGCTTCATCTTGCCCATGAGACATGGATCCACCTGAAGTGTGCCCTCTGGAGGCTGATTTGAGAACTGTGCTCTGTCGCTTATTTTCTAAATTACTTACTGTATTGCATTTTGGGAGATAAGGTCTTCTAAACTGTGTTAGAAATGCCATTAACTCCTGGGCAGTCCAGTTCACATTTCCCTTTTTCTTCTAGGAGTGCGATGCACAAAGGATGACTGCAGGGGGCGCCACATCAGGCAGGAAGAAGCACATTCCTGCAACTGTGTGGCACAAGTGGTCTTGTTCCCTGAAGGCTGGGAGGCATTTGCCCCTAGGGGGGCGCCGGAGGGGATATGTGCAGTCTGAGTGCACAAATGAACACATCACCATGTAGATATGTACAGGGTGTAGTTCCCCCCTTACAGGCCAAGGCCTATGCCCTTACTTTGTTAGCACTAATCAGCATCCTGATCCCTTCATGATGCGTACTGTCCATGGGAACTACGTTGCCTGGGAAGCAGCCACTCACAGACTTGGCAGTCCTAGGTTGCCTGTCCTTCATCCCCACCTCTGACCTCTTGTACTCAGACCGTAGGATGTGTCTCACAGGGCTTTGGATTGAGTTAACACCGAACTATTTTTAAAATGTGAAAACAACCAGGATGGACGACGACAGTGTGTGCCGTGTTAAAACGGGGAGGGGCTTTACAGATTGGCCACCGTTCGAAGAGGAATCCATGTTCCACCTGTGGATTTGACACTCAACCCATCAGTGGAACCACAAAGGCTGCACGGACATACCTCGGAGGAGACTGCCCCCACTGGCAGAGACTCTCACTACACGCTGCCTTTCCTGAAAGTGATTAATCTTGACACAAAAACTCTCACTGATATCCAGGAAATTGCACAACTCAACATTAAAGTCACACTTTTGAAACCGACATATCTTATGCTGTGTTTTTTTCTATCCTCTCAAAAGATACAGGTATTTAAGATTCTAACAGGTTTGGATGCTGTTCAACCTTACTTCACCATTAGTTCTAATACAAGAACTCGTGGCCATAGGTGGAAATTAGCAGGAGAACATTTCAAACTGGATTTAAGGAAGC
>JABFDZ020000082.1:2513680-2524154 GCA_019775955.2 Pollimyrus isidori
CCCCCCCCCCCCCCCCCCCCCCCCCCCCCCCCCCCCCCCCCCCCCCCCCCCCCCCCCCCCCCCCCCCCCCCAGGCCCGTACCTCCTCTCATCACTCCACAGCAAACCCTGCTGGCAGCTGGGGTAGGTTCTCACCTTGCGCAGCATGTCGTTCTGCTCCACATTGTGGATCTCGCGGGAGTTGATCTCACCCTTCAGCGTGTACTCGAAGAATTTCCCGCTGACGTTGAGCAGCAGCGTGCTGATGGGCCCTGTCATTAGGGAGCAGCTGGGGGGGGTCTTGTTGTGGTAGCTGGTGGAGGGGATGCCATAGCGCAGTATCACCCCCACCAGTAGGCCTGGAAGCACACAGGCCAGGGATACAGAGGTATTACACAGAAAAAAGCACTAGTGTCACAGAACTTGCCACCCCACATGGCTCATGTACGAATTTCTGAAATATTCGCTGCTTATTTCCCATAATTCACAGAGGCAACGTCATCCACTCCATCCGGACTCAGTTTAGACTGAGGCCCAAGCTGGGGAAGGGGGCAGGTCTGCCTTTGGGATACACAGACCCTCCCTCCTCACCAAGGCCAGATCCTTGTCTACAACATTCAAGCAGCCATTCGGGAGTTCATGAAGGCAGGAGTGACACAGATAGCAGGTCTCACTACAAATGAAAATAGAACAGAGCTAGGCACCCCCGGCCACCAAGGTATGGGGAGTGTGGCTTTCCATTTCATCAGAACCCCAGCTTGTGGTCCACAGGCCCTGTACAACAGAAGCACAGACAGACGTGGATGTTGGCCAGGCAGCAGAGCCATCATGGTCATATAGGGCTGTGTGAAAGTGATGGCAACAGCAGGGAACAAGCGCATCCCTTCATCGTGTCCGCTGGACGGGGAGCGACCCGACATACCACTGGCCCAGCTAATATATATACACAATTATTCTGGCTCTTAATGAAAGACCCCCGACTCTCTCGGAAACTGGGAGCATTCAGGTGTTAAAGATGAGCATTAAAGCAACCTTATCTTTATTCATCAGTATGTCCGATTTATGCTAATGTTATGCAAACGACATGCAATCCTATTGTTCATTATGTGTAAGGAGATTACTACAAAGGCAGGAGTCGTGCGGATGGAACACCACATGTTTCTGGGAACTTTCCGTAAAATCAGGCTCAGTGTTGCACTAGGGAATCTCTGCACCCAGCCGGATACTGAAGCCAAATTTGATTGTGGGTGGTTGTTAGACCCCAATTAGGACCCGCATCCTATCTGACACCATGTACTTCAACACTGACTGCAGTATGAAGCCATCAAATGTATAATGGAAGATAAGGGTCTGAGTTCAGAAACTTGTTTTCCATTTGACTGCTTTTATATTGCTGGAGGTTTTAATAGAGTTAGCAAGGTTAAGCGTGGGACTCCATGGACCCTGACTGGGAGGGGCAGACTCCCTGGGGTAGTCCGCAGGCTCTGGGTCCACGTCCTTTAACTCTGCGCCTCCTGACAGTGACTGATCACGATCGCATAACAGAAAAGGAACTGAAGTTATTCCCGGAAGCCGCTGGCTGAAATCCCGCAGCGGCAGAGCTGGATGGAAAGATTCCAAGCCCTCAATTTATCAATAAAAATATGGTGATTAAATTCATATACAAATACATAACAGAAATGTTCTCTTAAATTACAAACTACAAGCCAAACTCCGCAAATTGGCCTGACATCCGAGAAGCAGCTCTCTGCTTGTTAAACAGTCCCTACTGGGTCAGAGGTTAAAATGTCAGCCGGCAAACTAATCGCAGAATTTAATTAAGATCACGGGGGCCGCCACCCCCCCTCACCGGGGCGCAAACAAAGCCCTGATTGAGCTACCGGCATTCCACGGTGACATCGGCGAGGAACGCTAGCAATGTGGGGGAGGGCGGCATGGGGAACACCCCCCTCACAGATGACATCAGCAGGCTGCTCACACCCTGGGTTGGGTCCCGTCATTGAACCCTTGAACAAGCCGCATAAGCTGAATTGCCCCAGTAAAATAAATTGGCTGTATAAATAAATAACAAGCCCCATGAATTAAAAGCACTGGAAAATTACACTTAAAACGCCAGATTTGCTACTAATAATGTCACATTTAACAATTTCACATTGCAGCCCTTAGCGCTGGTCTAACCCGCCATGACGACAGTACAGCTTATTCACATCACGTGACCCTCAGTGAGTTCCAGCATGAGCCCTCAAACCTGAGGCCCATGGTCCCAGGCGATTTTATGTCGATCTCGAATGCCAGTCTACAGAAAACGTGACACACTGACCCAAGCAGTAAGATTACTGAGCCGAAAGTGCTCCAGGCCGCACTCAGCGAGCCGAGCACCCAGAAGGGGGCTGGACACATGCACATACGAGTTTGTGTGAGCAAGGACCCAACTACCAGCCCGCCTTACCAACCACTGACATGTAACCTGACATTTGTGAATCCTCAATTTAAAACTGTTTTTCCTCCAGAATATTGTTAATTTGGTACCAAAAAAATTAACCTTTTACCTCAACAAACTTCATTTGGTTTTTTTATTAGCCACTGCCATCCATGAGCTAACCAAATAAAGGAAAAGTCAGTACGGATTAATCCTCAGTTACATCACAGGAGCCATAATACTGGTCTTGCAGCTCGTGATCATTGGTATCTACTTGTGGTGCACAGATATAACAATTTTAACCGATATTACCAATATTTTTCGCTTAATGTCGCCAATACCTAATAACCAGCTAACCTCTGAGCCACTAGTGGCAGTGGTGGCAATGTGCAGGTGGTCAAACTTAGCGGAATGACATTATATTTTATGCTGCTTTTTATATTCTGCGAAAGACCAAAGACCCGTCTCAGTCCATTTTCGATCTGTGAGATCAATCCCCCCCCAACTCAGCAAATTTTATCATCGGGGGCCCCAGGGCTTCTTCCCTTATTTCCTGAGACTGAAAGCAGCAAACCTACTTGTAAGTGGTGAATGAGCCGGCGAAATCCTGCAGAATTCACTACGCAATACTAGCTGATATTCCAGTGCAGTCGTCATTTTAGGAGTTACATATCGGCTGGCAATATCTGCCAATACTGATATGTTAACCAATACGTCGCACATCCCTAATAAGTACAGTTTAGATGAGCCCAAACTGATGATGTACCTCATTAAGATGTAGACTGTAGGCGTTCATTGGGACGAGAGCCCTGACTCCAACCTTACAAAAAGCCCCCATAAGCCCTGCCAGCGCTGGCCCCCTTCAGACACCCCTAGACACTGCTGATGAATCGCATGCGCTCCCCCATCCCAGAGGGGGTGATTTGAGGAGTCCCGCGCGAGCGGCGGGCCAGAGCAGAGCAGATTGGGCCGTTTCACCATGCGGAACAGCAGCTGCAGGTCAAAGGACGCAGGAGGAAACCCGGCGGTGCAAAGGCATGCAGCAGCAGTGCGGCGCAGGCAGGGCTGCCCACTGGGACACACTGTCATTAGGGAGCGGCTGGGGGGGGGTCAGGCGGAGCCGCAAAGAGGAACTGAGAGAAGGCAGTGGGCTCAGGCACAGCTTCTGCACAGACAAAGCAGAGCGTGTCCAATCCCCCTGACCGGCTTCTGGACGCTCTTCATGCTCAAGCAGCACCGGCGCTTGTTTGTGCGGGTCCCTGTAGCTGTAGCTCCTCCACCGTCGCAAAGTGCCCCCCCCCAAATGCTAAAACACTGGCCACCTGGTATTAGTGATGCACTGCTTATGTTGTAGGACAAGCAAGGACATCCACAGACACCCAGGTTGTCCCAAAAACAAGACAGCAAACAGAAATCATGAGAACAGAATCCGGCACAGAACAGGCACCTGCAAGACTCCACCTCTGGAAACTATCCACTTAATACCATTAGACCCGGTGCCTCGGTGGCTTAAGCAGTTTCACCGTAAAGCAGAAAGGGGGGGTTCCTGATTCCTTTAGCCCATTTTCCAAAATTTTCTGATCAAAAAATCCTGCACGTTGTATTTCTCAGTTCACGTTTTCTTCCCACATCAGTGTCTGAGACAAAAACGACGTTTCTGGAACCGAAACTAATCCTCCACAGCATGGTCCTCAGCCTGAATCTGAACGAATCCGAAACAGTCCAGCAGGGAGCGCTGTTGCCGCTGAGGCCCAGGGCCCCTTTGCAGGCTCCCGGACTGCTACCCGTCTGCCTGAGACCTCAGCATCTCACGCGGTGCCAGAGGGGGCCGGTTGTGGAGACTACGTCAGAATCGGGACGATGACAGACAGTTCTGCGGCGGCTAACAAATACCACCATTAGTTATAATATAACAGCAAAAGAGGAACACATCTGGTTATCCTTACATACAGCCATAAGAAGAGTGCGCACAGCGCTGTCTCAAGCTGGAGCCAAATCTGTTAAATACACAGAGTTACATAAGTACATAAATTATTGAACGTTTTTATACAACTGAAGGCTCCCACATGATACACGATAAACATGAATATTACCCGTTTGTGTGATTTATACATATGTACTTTTCCCTGTACACAGTGTGCTGAAGATTTATTACACTGGAGGGTATACGGTGCCCCCCCCCCAGCCCATGAGGACAAGGTGACGCCAGGGGCGGGCACAGGAGATGCAACTGCGACTCGATGCTGGCACTCAGGAGAAGGACCCAGGACCTAAAAATTCTGTGTGTCATTGGTGATCCTGCAGATTCATAGTTAAGCTTCCCTGAGACGCTGCCAGAGCTAACTAGAGGACAATTAACCAGATTCCAAGTTACAACCATCAACCTCAAAACAACAAGTCTAAGATGGCCTCTAGTGACAGAACCACAGCCACACTTCAGACTGCCAGCCATAGCGAAAAGAAATGGAGATTAACAGCTGTGTCATGAATTAGCATTAATAACACTTCCCTGCATCTGAATTCAACTACTTCTTTAATGACTTCCCAATCTGGCCTGAAAAACGACAAACCACAGCTTCTAAGGTGATCAGAGAGCAGCCCTAACCCATGTTAAACAGCATCACGGAAATAAATCCAGGCTTCTTCAAAGGCCCCGGTGTTTATGAGTAGACATTTTTCCTCACGCAACTAAAAAAATCAACATATAAGCAATCGGATCTCCCTATTTCACCCCTCATGTCCCTTTATTGGTGGACATTATGCAAAGTAGTATGGAAAGAGATCTAAGCCTAGTTCCCAGGTCCACACAAACATTAACAATCAGAGTTATAATGTTGGCCTACATGGTGTTTGAGCAAGGGGTCCATTAACACCCAATTCAACCACTGAGCAAATACTGGCCAGATTCTTAGGAGCAGAGCTGGGACATTTCGCCCACCTCTTTTTATAAGTGCGAGTTGACTGGCTCTCTGATCTCGATGGCAGGTACTTCTTTAAAGTAAAGGCCATCGCTCAAGAGACATTTTCACCTATCGTGGTTCATCACGCCGAAGCAAGGCGATCATCACGTGAACCACGGCACTGTCATGCCTTGTTCTGTGACATCCGGTTCAAATCGGAATCTGAAAGAGAAGATTTAAGGCGCTGCGGAGAGCGAGGGATCAGAAGACTCAACCTAGCAAAATTGTTATTTTTTTATCGGGCTAAGCACGCAGCACGACGATACCAGTTCCGGGGAAGCGATGATTCAAAAAACGTGTGTTTGAAGGTCGAGCAGCGACACAATGGTACTACAAAAGTGAAGTATGAAAAAGCAAAACCCATAGAAGCAGACCTGTGATGTCTGCTTCTATGTTGTGTCCTTAAAAATCACCGCAGATCCTGTCAGCTACAGCGCGTATTAAGACGGACTGGACTGCTGGAGCCAAACGGACGAGTCACCGGTCATTGTGGGTCAAAAGCGAGCCGGTCTTGTACATACTCAGAGCCTGAGGATCCTTATATTACGCTAATGAAAGTCTGCTGGAGTGACCCTCGTAACGTCGCCTTCCGGGGATCAGAACCCGTCATCATCCGAGGCTCCTTTCAGCAGTCATCTCTTCCTGCAGCCACCCCCCGCCCCGCGTGTGCACAAACATCCTTTATACAAACATCACGTATTGCTCGCTGGACGCTTCCAGCATCTCTTAATGCAGCCCATCTCACGTATGAATGATCTCGCAACTGCGGCGATCACAAAAAAACAGGAGACCCGTCTCTCCGGGCAGAACAGTCATGCAGCGAGGTGCGCAGCTCATGTCTCACCATAGATCATGGCCAAGCCGGTCTCATGCAGGAAGCGCACTCGTCTGTGCTTGAAGAGCCAGATAGTCAGAATGGTTAATGTCAGCAGTAAGATGAACGTCAGGAGATTTACGCTGTCCTGTCTGTGACTTTCCTCAGCCTCCTTCTCAGTGGCAAGTTCCTCCATAGCGCTGTCCTCGGCACTCATCTGGCAAGCCTGAGACAGCAAGCAAAGCAGAATGAGAGGAAAAGTCTTCGTCTGAAAAGCGGGGGTCCATTTCCAAGGACTGCGGACCGGGTCCATGGTGTGAGGCGCCTCCAGCCGATAGCTTGCTCTGCTCCTTGGCACTGCGTAGGGCACAAGCAAAACAATCCGGGGAGAAAAAGCCCCGGGCTCGCAGCTCAGCCTTTTAAAGACACACTGCGCCGTTTGCTGGACTGCCTGAGCCGATAGGATGCAGTGCCCCTTTCGATAAAACACCAAATGACTACGCGTTTTACGATAGACCATTTACAGTTGAAGGAGAGAAAAGAGAAACATATCTATTTTAGATGACTATTTTTTTGCGATGCGTTCTTATGGGTCTACGTACAGTAAGAGTATAGGACTCACTCTGGCTTGATCAAATCTAAATCCTTAAGGAACCTACAAAATGCGCCAGTAGGGCGCATGACCTTACCAGCAAAAACGAAAGCTACGGATGAAAATAAGATACGATCTTCTTTTCTATTGGACACAATATACGTATGATTATAGTCCGTTACCAGTTGCTTATCTTAAAAGTTTTAACAGTGTTGACTCATAGACTTGCAGCCAAAAGGAATAGACGAGTATCAGGTTAAGTAGGGGACCTTCAAACCTAAATATCAAGTCAATAAAGTGCATAATTCTAAGATTCCGGATGACTGAGCAAATAACGCATATGGATGCCTGGATTAAGTTCAGTGTAAAGGGTGCTGTATGTAATGTTATATATTTTTATGTATTGTTCAGATAAATATCAGTGCAAGTACACATGTAATTCTTATACAACATGGGTCTTTATGTTGACAGAGGTGGTGACATTTAACATTTGACCTGCATAACATTTGTGCTAATTATTTGTTGAAGGGTTCCTCTATACTGTGCACATTTCTGGTCAGGGGCCTCTCAACTCAGGTATCCTGAGTGTAATACAGGTGTCTTCTCGACGAGGTGCTTTCAGACTAAATGGGCAGGTATATGTTTCTGCCACTCTAAGTTCAATTCTAAATTCCCAAAAAGTAGCACATCACACTGGTCAATATCAAACAGGAAACCCAAAAGCTCTTTGTTCATCATAGATGCTGAGGTCAGTTTCCTTTTCATGTCATCGCTGACATGTCATGTGATATCTGAGTCTATGACCTACGAAGCCTCGCTTTCGCCGTCCATGAAGACCTTCAGTTCAGATGCCCAGTCCTACATGCTGACTCTGGAACGTCTCCCTTGAAAGGGTCATGAAACTCTCATCAAGAATTATTAAAGCAACTTCTGAACCGAACAATTACTTATAAAAACTTATGAAAATGGAATTCATGTACATGTACATTTTCAGAGAAAATATCGATGCAATTTGCATTTTTTCTGAATGGAAAAGAGGTCACTTATAGGTTAATAAAGGTCTCACGCCTCATTAGCAATAAATACATTTAAAAATTGTGGTAATCTAACCATAACTATTTGGAATATTCTACAATTCATTTTCCAATTTTCCAGTACACAATTTGCTTTGAGGTTGTTAGTAATCAATACATATTAAGAACATTTTCTGTATTGGCTTTCAATAGAAATGGCAGTACTGACACTCCTAAGTATCTTTGATCGCAGTCAGATTAAAGTATCCACCATTCAGTGGCATTTGAAGTGAATATCGATGCTTTCCATCGTTGTGTTGATGAAACAGCAAGTAGGGAGCTTTCTTGGAGAGAAGTAATGTGGTTGGATCACTCAAAAGCCCGAATTTGATCATTTTATGAAGATCAGCCTAATGTGAATTCTGTTTCATGATAATCCGCTCTAAAACAGACATCCTTTCATCTGTGGCTTAATGCTGTATGTGGATATTCACTTTTTAAGAGACCATATGAATTTCATGAAAATTAGGCTAAATGCTGGTGTGGTTTGTGCATTTTTTGAGAATCATCTTGCAGTCAGACATGAAGATCCATGTATTTCCTCCGTTATATACCGTCACGTTTTGCTTTGGCAAAATATGTACATTGGGAAATGGTGTTGAAGCGCGCCCTCTGATGGTCAGCATGAAACATTTGACCTTGAACGGCGATTTTCAGGCTCCAGCAGCTCAAGGCCAGTTAAAAATTAGAAGTTTCCAAAAAGTATTATATTAATTTAATGTTTAACCATAATTAATATGTCCATTTGTTTAAGCAAAAAAGTGAGCTTTGTATCTCGTATTGTCCAGACTGCTTACACGTATATAGGAGGGTGACCAGATAATCCATATTGGGGGGGACACTTTGAGCTACCTCAGGCTTTACAAACTGAAAGGCTCCTGTGACTGACTAATCAGATCAGTTATTCTTGTGCTTTGACTAGTTTGTTTCCTTGACTGAAAGACTCATCCAGCTGTTTCACATTAGCATTAGTGACACATGCATGGTTATAGGAGACTGACCAATCAGCACACAGCAAGAACTCAGTGCTCAAGTGAAATCCAGGTCCGTTTAATTGAAATGGTAATTTACAATTCCTGTCCTAGCTCAGAGTGTCCTCCCTGACATGCATTATCTGGTCACCCTAGTATATAGACCGTAATTTACTATTTAAATTAAGATGGTTTTATGAAAAGTTCAAACCAATACAATATTAAGATATTTGTCTTGGACTGGAATTTTCTGGGCATTTTCATTACATTTACACGCGGCTTAATTACATAGTAAGTCAAAAACCTGACCTGAAGTATGTGGCCTTTTGAAACATTGAATTGCGTCGCATCCACCTAATGTGTTAGTTTCCCCCACTAGTCATTTAGATGGTCTAAATTTAAAAAGTTATCTTGTCTGTTTAAGACGTGGTCTGATAACCCCCAAAGCTGCTGATTTCATCGCAGTTCGGTGGCTCAGTTCGCCCGAGCCTCCGCACAGCATAATGAAGGACAATCCACAGTGCAGTTTACAATAAAGAGGAACTTTATATTAAACTGAACTCAGACATACATGAAACAAACGGAACCACAATGGCTCAAAACAAAGGCAGGTACACTATCAGAAAAAGCCTCCATCCTTGTAATAGTTTTGTTCCCCAAGGTACAGACGACAATAATATACCCAAATGGTAGAAAAATACTCTTTACAGTCCATTTTGCACCTTGTAAGGTACACTGACCTACTGCTTGAGAGTAGGCTACAGTCCCAGTAATTGGGCTCTCAAAGGTACAAATGGGTACTTTTTCTGCCAGTGTAGGGTTAGCTTAAGACTCATATATGCTCAGTGTAATATACAGAATGTGACAGTATGAATGACTAATATTAATATTCTGTTTTGAAGTTAAAATAAAAATAACATAAATTTAATTTGTAAATGAATTATTTCATACAGATTCAGTGTGATGCTTGTGTGGTTTGGACTCATATGAAGTGCACGGACCTGACTGAGAAGGAAATAGAGTCAATACTGTACAAATGCAATTGAACTGTTCTCACACGTGAAAGGAAATGTTTTCTTTGTTATTAATAAAAGACTGATTGCTATGGCATTGGCCTTATGGTTGAGTGATGATATGTGAATAAATACATTTGTGAATTTTTCCACAAATCAAAAAAAAAACATGGAAATTGTAACTTATTGGGGTATGTTCATTATTAGTGAAGTTCATGTGTCATGTTCAGGCGGCGGGCGAGCGGTAAAGCAACGAAGTCCAGCCAGGAAGCAGGGCAAACGGGGTTTATTTCGGACAGATCGCACACCAACAGCGGGAAACATTAGCACGAACATCAATGACAAGTCTGCCGGAAGTTACGCTGACGCAGACTAAATACACAAGACAGGCAGGCAGCAACTAGAGACAGGTGAGACCAGTCAGGGAAAACACTGAGTAACGAGGTGGGCATGGCACACGCACGAGGATTGTTCGGAGCGGGACGTGACATCATGTGTAAAAACAGTGCTTTTTCCCCACCAGCTAATACATGTCAGTCATACCTATGTGTAACAAGCGCCGGGTGTGCAGGCGCGTGGATAAAACAAACGGGAATCCAAAGAACTGGAACGAGGGTTTAATGACGGACTACAAATACACACGACACTGGAAAC
>JABFDZ020000082.1:2546847-2566251 GCA_019775955.2 Pollimyrus isidori
TGACGGCAAAGTGGACCCGGCTGGTCGCTTCTTTGCAGGTGCGAGGTCCAGACGATGTCTGTGGGTGTTCTGATGTATGTTGTTCCGAACAGAGCAAAGTGGGCCGTGCTGTGTGGCCGCTAATAGGAGCCGCCATGGATGGTATCTCCCTGCAGGAACCATGGCTTTGGGGTCAAACCCTGCAGTACTGGAGCGGGAGCAGGGTGCCCTGTATTCACTGCAGCTTGACCACACCGTGCACATGCATGTCGACCAGGTCTCCCTCTCCAACGGCCTGGACTGGTCTCCAGACCTCAGCACCTTCTACTACATCGACAGCTTATCCTACAGGGTGGATGCATTTGACTACAGCGTAGCAACAGGAAGCATCAGTGAGTGGTGTTACATTAGGGGATTGATTGAATTTGGCAAATGGGTTTTTGGTCATAATGTCTCATCCCCGACCGTATGAGTCATAACGGCAGGATGTGATTAATGGCAAAAATACATTTGAGGCCCTCTCCTGTATGGGCGGCGAGGCAAGATCTGTGGGTCGCCGAATGGCTGGACTAACGTGTGGATACCTGGGAAGGTAACCGGAGGGAGGTGTACCGGTTGGAGGAGGAGGAGGGCTTTCCTGACGGCATGTGCGTCGACGTGGAGGGCAGGCTGTGGGTGGCCTGTTTCAACGGGGGACGGGTTTTGCGCATCGACCCCCAAACAGGTGCGTGTGTTTGTCAGCGCTCTGTAATATATGTGTGTGTGAGCGTCCCCGCAGGCCCGCCCGCATGTGTGAGCGTCCCCGCAGGCCCGCCCGCGTGTGTGAGCGTCCCCACAGGCCCGCCCGCGTGTGTGAGCGTCCCCGCAGCCCCGCCCGCGTGTGTGAGCGTCCCCGCAGCCCCGCCCGCGTGTGTGAGCGTCCCCGCAGGCCCGCCCGCGTGTGTGAGCGTCCCCGCAGGCCCGCCCGCGTGTGTGAGCGTCCCCGCAGGCCCGCCCGCATGTGTGAGCGTCCCCACAGGCCCGCGTGTGTGAGGATCTGTGGGTTAGTGACACCCGGACAGGCATGTATATGACGTCACACGCGTGTGTTTCTGCCACATTCCCCAGGCACACGGATGCAGACTTTGAAGCTGCCCGTAGATAAAATAACCTCCTGCTGCTTTGGCGGTAAGGATCTCTCTGAACTGTACGTCACATCGGCGTCAGAAGGACTGGATGATGACGCCCTGGCATGCCAGCCTGAGGCCGGATCTGTCTTTAAGGTCCAGTCCAGCTCTGCTCTTCATGCTTATTTTTATTTAGACATTGCAGCAGCCAAATCAAGATTAATTCATGTAATTATCTGCATAATAATTAAAGCAAATTTTGTATTTTTTTCTTTTACAGATCACCGGTCTTGGTGCTAAAGGAATAGCTCCATATTCTTTTGAGGGATAAATTTAAACAAGGAAGAATTACTTTTACAAAAAAAATCAAATAATGCACAATAGGATTTAAAATATAATTCTCTTGATTCAAATGGATGCTGAGGGTCTTTGGCTGAAAGCAGTGCAGAGCTACTGGCCAGAATGAAAGGGAGCCACAGCAGACAGGTATTGCGAAGGTGTCTGGAATCACTGGGCTTCTGGTTTACAGATACGAAGGGCAGGGTGGAATAAAGCAGTTCAACAGCTGCGTACCTAAAAAAACAAAAAAAAGTAAAACATTTCAGGCCTGACTAATACAGACATTTTGTGACCAAATCAGCTAAGATGGCTCTGAGCCAGTTCCAGATGGACCAACTCATTGCTGATCCGTCCAATTTCCTGAACAAACTGAACTGTAAGGAATTAGCTTTGCTCCCAGTGGGCTGGTTTTTATGGTGGAGCATAAAATGGTTTGCTGCCTGTTAATAACATTTTGTGGTGTCTGCAGGCGACAGGCAAATGTGTGTTATCTGAACTTTATAAAGGAAGGGGGAGACACCCCAGCATATTGGGTCAGGCTCAGTGGATCCAGGTATCCAGGTATCTTCCTTAATTCCTGCCTTGCAAATACAATCAACCAGATAAATTAGCTGACTCAGGACCAGCAGTACTGCAGATAGAATTAAACATTAACAAAGTCCTTTTAAATTCCAAGATCAAATATTTGCTTTGGTGATACAGCTTAAACCGACTGATACGTTTCAATAAACAGAAGACCATTAAATCACAATATGACATGGTTATTGAGTGCGATAGTTTAAAATGTAGTTAGAGAAATTGCATAGCATCTAAATAACTACTTTTTTTTAAATGACAAAAAATACGTATTTTAATCATTAAAGTGGAACAGGATAGAATGTATTAAAATCATTTTATGAGAACTTAAACGAAATTTACTGTGGTTGCATATGGGGCAATGAAAAATAAAACAATTTACTGTAATGTACATGACTTTTATTTCTTAACACACACACACATATATATATATAATATATATATATATATATATAGAGAGAGAGAGAGAGTGTGTGTTACAGAGAGATAGCTGGTGGTTTTTTCTTAAGTAAAATGTTGTAGATTTTGCTTCCTCAGTGCCCTTTGGGGGTCTGGAAAACCATGTTGTTAAGCTGCACAATTTGTCGCTTAGTTTTAGAAGAATTTCATTAAAATGTAACTGCAGCATTGGCGGTGCTTAGCTGGACCTGGACCGCATTGGGGGAGTAGTGATATTTTGGGGGGATTTGCGAAAACTCTGTGTCAGGAATGCCTGTGGATTTTCCTGAGTTTGCGTTTCTCCAGTTTGCTTTTCCGCACTTTTGCGCAAAGCGGAAAGGCGCGTTTTAGTGTTACTGTTAAAATGTTATTTCCTTAAAATTAATTCATATTGCAAATCTATGAGTGTACGTATTTTCCGATTTTTGTTATGCATCCGACAAAAACAATGAATATGCAAAAAATGTATATATGGCAAAAACATCTCTCTGGCTCTTTAAGTGGGCTGCCCGCTGTAGCATCTGCTGATGGTTAGTATGCGAATCCGCCTGCGCCGATCTCCCTGCGCCCCGGTCCGTCCGATTGGGTCGCGGCGAGGCGAAGCTCCAGCCCCCTCTCGCTAACGATGCTGCAGCCTGTCACACAGTAGCACATTAGGATGGCTGGATGCCGGGAAAAGTTCAAATTTTGCCCTCAACAATAAGGATCACTGTTTCTGGCAAGCCAGTTTTAGGAGACCACATTTGATCCAAATGTTGGTGTGGTTTCATCAGATTTTTTTTAAATAAGCCAGTTCATCCGGACAGCGCCGATGGCATGCCGTCACTGCTTGTTTCGCTCGCACCTTACAGCCGCGGCATCTCCCAGATCGCCGGAGTGGGGCTGCGCCCCTGGCGCTCCCTTCTGCTGACCCCGGCGATCGAAGCCCAGATAAGCGGGGACCCTGCGGGTGCAGTGCGGCCCCGTTACGTTGCTGCAGAGCGTAAGTACAATACGATCATTAATACAAAGCCTGCGATGTACAGCGCCGTGGCAGCCTGTCTCTTTCGGACATGTGCCCGCTGGGCGTGTGCTGTAATTCTCACTCTATAATCACTGTAACATCGTTTTACAGAATTAACTTAAATGGGATTTAATAATTGGATGACGTTTAGTGTGAAGCCGAATGGTCACAGCATGGGCTCCTTTGGTCATTTTCCCCCACATGTATTTCGTTTTGCTGTCGGTCTTTTTTTAGCCGGCCTCCTTTTATTTATTTATTTTTATTGTTGCAAAAAGATCGTTATTTTGCGATCACATGGCTACTTTTCCTTACTGCAAAGTAAGCGGATATAATAATTACACTTCATATAAAACAGGCCTTTTTCTGTTAACAAAACACATGCTTCCAAATTATTATTGTAATATTATTAGTATTAATATAAGGCGATGAACATTTATTGCACAGCCGACTACAGTTTCGGTGCTATATGATCTAGATCGATTCTGAAGCCTTTTGACTGAAACCCTACGCTATATTTAAATATTTAGGGCTCCGCTGAAGAATATGTCGTTGATGGGAAGATCGACTTCAGACAGTATCGGGTCCCTAGGCGACCTCCCGGCGGACAGCTGGATGTCTCACCTGCCGTCTGCGCTGTGGGACATGCCTCTGTGCAATTTGGCTATCCCAGGTAACCGATTATACTACACAGCCTTCACATCCGCCCATGCAATTATAGTTCTGGATTGTGGTTGAATAGATTGGCGTCTTAATTAATGGAGGTTCACGTCGCTTTCAGCGAGCAGATACCACAATAAGAAACTGTAAGATTGCTTTCATGGACGTTCTAGAAGCTGAAATGATATTGAGGCTATATACTGTAGCGATACTCCCTTGTTTGCTGTACCTTCATTGGGGAGAAATGCCTTAAGCCACGTGTAGCCACGTGAATGGTTGCATTTCTTAAATGTGCTAACAGATTGACAATAAATTTCAGGATTTTGAACTGGGAGAAAATTTTACTGACTGTGAGGTAGTCTGAATGAACAATAACATGCATTTGTCCGTGTGACTTCTGTCACTTTGAAAAAGCCTGTTTGATCTTCAACTTTTGGCAAAGCGTGTCTCTGTTTTGTAGGTAGCCACAACACAATAACTTACTGTCTGGATAAAAACGACAGGTCTCCAGTCGACCTGGCACAGCCCGATGTTCTTCAGGCGCTGGACAAGTACATGAAACCCCTGATTCGCCCATTTGTGTACAAGTGGGCGATGGCGCAGGTAGGACCCGTGTGTCGCGTAATCAGTTACACTATTAACGACGTCGAACTCCGTTCCAATCACTGTTAGTGTCTGTTGGATATTATCAGCTAGATATGAAGAAGAAACTGTGCCAAGACATAGCCACGTCAACCACACATCACCTAAAGAGAGCAGTAATTGTGTAAAAAATAATCAACCGCGGTCATAAAGCAGGATTTAAATCATCCGGGATGTTTTTTCCGAGGGGTCCTTCAGTGACAGCACCACCTAGGGACTGGTTAGCTGCATACAGGTATTACATTACCCACAGTGCCTCTGTCCTAGTACAGCAGGCGTGGTGTGCTTCTGTATTAGATGGTGAAAGTGTTAATTGAAAGTGATGCTTTCTGATTCCTTCAGAACCTCTGATTAGTAGGTGGGTGCTGGCGATTGTTGACTGACGGATAGAACTAATATGGATAAATGGATTCGGCAGACCATAGCTGTGACTGAGAACTACTGATAACATTTTGTTGAGTGAAATTAGTTTGAAGGAGGGAAAATACTGCAGATTCAGATAAAACCATACTCAATGGTTTTATCTGAATCTGCAGTACTTTGTCGCTAATCATTCTTAGTTTGAAATGAAAAGACTTAGAAACTACCGGTATTTAAATTATTGAAACTACAAAAAAAAACTATTAAAAAATGTTAATGAAAAAAAATCCAGGTACTACTACAGAACATTCGCCTTGAGGTGTAAAATACTCGGTATATCTGCACCTTAAGGAAACCAGCGTGAAGGAGCAGCTGGATTGTGGGGTGAGATACTGTGACCTCAGGATTGCCCGGCGTCCCAATGACAACTCGACACACCTGTACTTCTACCATGGCGTCTACACCACAGTGACGGTAGAGGTGAGGGCAGATACAGTTCTTAGACATCAATATAATGGGGATATAAGTATTTTTATTTCCCAAAATGCATTCTAATGCACGGTAATTACTTTGATACCAGAAATTATTTACCATAAGTGTAGCATTAACATTAGTGTAGCAGCTTTTTTTTTTTTTTTTTTTTTTTTTTTTTAAAAAAATATCTTTCTTTGCCAGTAACATTGTTTTAAGTTTTGATTACAGGAAATAAAAGTATCCCTTGCATTTCGTAAGCTTTGGCATGCGCTGCCTGATTAGTCAGCATCTGCCTTTTCTCAGGCTGTGCTGAAGGAGATCAGAGAGTGGCTGGACATGCATCCCAGGGAGGTGGTCATCTTGTCCTTCAGTCACTTCCTGGAGCTCAACCTGGAGTGTCACAACCTCCTGATTCAGACCATAAAAGACGTGTTTGTCTCAAAACTGTGCCCAAAAACGGTAGGAATATTCCGGAAGATTCTACTCCTGATTGGTCAACATAAATTGAATAATCATGTATATTGATGTTTTACTTGTTTGCTCCAAGGGAACTGAAGCCAGTCCAGGCTTGTTCATGTAACAGCAATAACTGCAGCACATTCCCACATGCAGAAAGATCGATGTATTTTGTGTATCTACATTAAAGGAACAGAAGTATTAGGACACCTGGCCATCACACACACAGCAACATGTATGACATCACATTTAAATCCACAGGCATTAATATGGAGTTGGTTCCCCTGTTGGTCTCCCTGTTGCAGCTAAAATAGATGCTACACTTCTGGGCAAGAGCATTTGATATGCATACTAAGACAATTTGTACATTTCTATGCTTCCAACTTTGTGGGACCTGTTTGAGGAAGGCGCTTTACGTTCCAGCAAGATTGTGCCCCAGTGCACAAAGCAATGCCCTTAAAGACATGGTTGGGTGAGTTTGGTGTGGAAGAACTTGACTGACCTGCACAGAGCCCTGACCTCAACCCCATCGCTTCCTGTGGGTGTAATGGCCAAATGTCCCAATGTTCCAGTATATGAATGAACTGTTTTCCCTGCATATTTCTGCATATTAGATTAAAATTAAGAATCTAATCTCTGCACCTTCAGTAATCTCATGGTTGCCTGTGCAGGGAGACTTAGGCAGCCATAGCATACCTTCACAGTCAGTGACCAGCTTGCGTCCCACAGGAACCCATAACCCTGCGGAACCTCTGGCAGCTGGGTTACCAGGTGATCGTCTCCTACGAACACAACATTAAAAACATACACAACGAGCTCTGGTCCCACATCCCCTACTGGTGGGCCAACAAGTGCAAAGCAGAAGCTCTGATTGAGGAGTTTGAGAAGCGAAGGAAACAGCAGGGTCGCCCAGGTAGGAGGAAGTTCCTCACCCAACCACACACACAATCACACCTTTCCAGTGTTTGGTGTTATATGACGGTGTAGCTGTAATACTCTGCACAATCATTTAGGCAGAGAATAGGGTGAACAATCTGCCCAGATCCAGAGAGGAGCCATGAATTTGGCATCTTCCCTGTGACGGTACATTGTTGAATATGCGTAGGTGTTTGTAGTCTTGTTAAAATGAACTGATTCACTGATTTAAGGTGGCCATGCATCTTCACTGCTGACAGGGGGCTTCTATGTAACCGGCATTAACCTCACAGAAGACCTGAAGTATATCTTCTCGCACCCTACTGAGTCCTTGAAGGACCTGGTGATGTCCACCTACCCGGTGCTGCTGGAGTGGGTCAAGGGCTTATGTCCTGGGTCCAGTCCGGGATCCATCAACATCATAGCGGGGGACTTTGTGACAGAGAGTCACCTGGTGCCAACAGTGATCGCATTGAATGAGAAACTGTTCAACCGGATTTAATGCCCAGGCTGTTCTGAATCACCCAATGTTTCCATCTGTCAATAAATATTTAGTGTATCCTTTAAAGATTAAATCCAAATAGGACACATGAGATGCTCCGCCAAAAGTCATGGGGTGGACTGAAAATTAAAGGAAGGCCACGATTGACTTTCAGGGCCCAGTTTTCAAATGACTGCCACAATGAGATGCGTTGTGTGTGCTCAGTTATACACAAATGGTAATAATTGGCTGTTCATAACTATAGGAACTCCATGACTTCTGATAGGGTTACAGAGTCTCAGGACAAGGTCTTTCTGACAGGTTTTACACAGGACACACAAAAGATTAAAGAAATCTATGATAACACATAAATGTATGTGTTATGCTGCTGGATGTTAGTAGCATGAGTAATAACCTTACTAAGCATATTCTGAACAATACTAAGATTCCTCTTATTAACATACCTACAGGTAAAGTACATTTAAGCATCCAACTAGCTAAAGAATATAGAAAAACTAAAAACTCGTGGAAAAATCGGTTAAGTTTTGGCTTAGGCAGATATTTAGGTTATAAATCCTTGCATGAAAATACAGTCTTATCCCTGTAACACAGTAAATATCCAATGCATACTGTCTAGGTTAATAAAGCATGTCTAGTTTATAATTTAATATATTTCATATTCAAGTTACCCCCACAAATAATTTTAGGGTAAAGTATGATTGACCTTCTTTAATGGTCAGGACTGTTGAACATATACGTGACCCCTGACGTACTTGAATATAGTTCGGGTCTGATGTGTTGAGAGGCCGTTTTTAGAACAACTGTCGATAAGCAGGTTTTTTTTAATCTTGTCATACTGCGCAGAGTATTTGCGGTCTGGTGATTTGGCGATGCTAGTGTGTGGGTCATTAGAGTGGGCTGTTGTTTTTCGGCGCCCTGAAATACTTAAGGTAAGCACATTTGTACTGGTCTCTCGTGCATACATTATTTTTATGATGTTCTGCTTATTTGATAGGATAATGAAAGCGTGCAATTAATAGTTTCTCAGATCATCCCAGGCTAACTATTAGACCTACCTAACTAACTCCACATAAACAAAGTACGTATTTCTCAACCAAAAAACGAATTGCAATATCAATTTTCTAATTCTCCTGTGCGTAATGGATTGTATTTCAGCAACCCTCCGTAATTAATTGGGTCTATTTGAATAAAACGTACAGTACAGGGCAAAAGTTTGGACACACCTTGTCATTCAATGTGTTTTTTTTTATTTTCATGACCATTGATAGATTCTCACTGAAGGCATCAAAACTATGAATGAACACATGTAGAGTTGTGTACTTAATAAAAAAGGTGAAATAACTGAAAATGTTTTATATTCTAGTTTCTTCAAAAATAGCCACCCTTTGCTTTGATTCCTGCTTTGCACACTCTTGGCATTCTCTCAATGAGCTTCAAGAGGTAGACACCTGAAATGGTTTTCCAACAGTCTTGAAGGAGTTCCCAGAGGTGTTTAGCACTTGTTGTTGTTAAGTGTGTAATCAGAGCAAAGGGTGGCTATTTTGAAGAAATTAGAATATAAAACATGTTTTCAGTTATTTCACCTTTCTTTTTGTTGAGTACATAACTCCATTCATAGTTTTGATGCCTTCAGTGAGAATCTACAAATGTAAATGTTCATAAAAATAAGGAAAACACATTGAATGACAAGGTGTGTCCAAACTTTTGGCCTGTACTGTATCTGTAATGATTTTTTTTATTTTTAAGGAGGTATGTTTGTAGATGCATAAATAACAAATGCGTTTTGGTTCTTTAATAATGCATTATAAAATGCATACTTGACCAACCGAGGGTGGAGTCTATTTCATGCGTCTTAAGGTACGGTATTGACAGTCCATCTAAGGGCCATACACATGAAGTCGTCAGTCAGCCTAAATGCATGTCTTTGGACGTCCTCGCGACGCAGGAAGAATCCGCGAGCTGCACACTGCCCTCTGAGCCGCTTCTGAAGCAATGTTTAAAAACATCCAGTACTGGATTTTTTTTCATTATTCACCCAACCTTATATTTTAACCATTTCGTTTATATTTATTGCAACGTGTTAACTATAATAAATGCACTAACTTCTTACGAATGGTTACTGAATGGTCATGTATCACTATCGGCAGTGAATGTGCCTTTTTCTAGTGTTGCAATAAATGGCTTTTATTCTACCTGCTAATGAGTCCTGCAATGTGCAATTTGTTGCCTCGCTCGCTCTCTCTTTCTCTCTCTCTCGTGAAGTAATGCAAAATACGCCACCTTGATATAGACTATGTGACCTGACAATCCGAGGAAGCACATGACAGGCTCCTTTTACTTTTAATTACAAAAAAGTCAAACAACGCGCATTTTTGAAAAGTGTAACATGTAGACGGTCCCTAAGTTTGATTCCCCTAATTGAATGCAAAAAGACACGGTAAGGGTTCTTTCATTTGAAATCATATAAGAGAATTGTTGAATTTACATCGTTGACACGGAAGCCGCCTAGGTTATTATATTCCCAACTTCCTGTAAATTTCCGTATTTGCATGTCGATGTGTAACAGATACAGTAGTTATAACTATATGTTTCGTGAATACCGGGTGCCTGTATTTTGTTTTTAGGAATTTCGTATTTAAAATCGCAATAAATTAAGTGAACCACGCCAAATTTACACGGATCATTACCATCGGTGCTATTTGTTTGTTTTGTTGTTTGTTCTGATAGCATGGAGGGCACAAGAGGAAAGGTGAACTTAGGAAACGAGTCGGACTGCGCAGACTGGATGTCCCAACTACCCGAAGGTCTATGGGATATTCCTCTGACCAGTCTTGCGATCCCAGGTTAGTAAAGGCGATGGGGATGCTGAGCTCGACCCTGTAACCGGACCGCGAATGAAGGGCGCTTCTGCGGATCTTGCTGGCGGCTGGGGAAGTGCGCTTCAGTCTTGTCATGTTAATTAACCGCGGACGGTCTTCCAGAAGTGATCGGGATAAACGTTGCAAGCAAATGATCACATATCTGATTATTTTCTTTTGGTGATAATAAAAAGGACAGATATCTCATGACAAAACGTCCCTTTTGCGCAGGAAGTCACGATACTATGACATACTGCTTGGACCGCAGCTCTCCTCTGGTGTCGGAGCCCCCGATTCTGAGCGTGCTGGACTTTATCGTGCCGTGTATAACCCGCCCGTGTCTCTATAAGTGGGGGACCACGCAGGTATCCCGCTGCTGTTAGGGTTTACAGGTCAAACACACATATCTCGATCAAGTATGCTAACTGGAGCTGCTTTCCCGGCTTTCGTAGGAACAGCAGGTGGCAGCCCAGCTCAACGCCGGTATACGATACTTAGACCTACGGATCGCACACAAGAGAGGCGACTCCTCCTGTGCCTTTTACTTTGCTCATGGGATTTATACCCTCCTGACGGTGGAGGTGAGTAAGAAGGACGGACTGATTTTTATGCACCTTTAATTCATAGTAAATGAAATAATGATCAATTGCTGATAAAGGCTGTCTGCTTCTTCAAACCAGGACGCTCTCAGAGATATCGCTGCCTGGCTGAAGTCTCACAGAAAAGAAGTGGTTATTCTTGCATGCTCCATGTTTGATGGTTTGAATGATGACCAGCACAAGCTATTGATTGGTTTAATCATTAACTTGTTCGGGGACAAAATCTGTCCTAACACGGTAAGTAATCATCTTAACGCTGGGTCAAGGTGTATGTCAGTTAATAAGTCTGATATCTCAACTAGCCGTTTCAGTTGTTCCAAATAAGAGGTGCAAACATTTATGATTTCAAACATTTCTTCTAAAGTAATTAGTAATTTGCTTAGTGTGAGGGACCGTTTTCAGAGTAGGCGGTGCTGTGTCCCGCAGCGTTGCTGGTTTGAGCTGGCTCTTCTCCCCACGTCTGCTCATCACTGGCCACTACAGTTTGTGTTTAGTGACAGGTACTTCAGCTGTAAGCCAGGTGTCTGAAGCCTTAGTGTCCTGCTTGACATCCCACCTAAATTTTCCACCTTACTGACTCTGAATGGATGACCAATTCTTGAAAACGGGTGTATCGTCTCCAGGACGCACTCATAAATACTATAAAAACTGAGATTTAAAACGTAGGGGACACAAAACCGACCAGGTTATTGAGGTCAGTCAGCTCTCTGTCTTGCTGTCATTTCAGGTAAATCCTTCGCTGGGGATCATGTGGAAGCTGGGCTATCAGGTCATAGTCTCTTATGATCATGAAGCAGGGTCCTCTTATGAAGAACTGTGGCATCAGATCCCCTACTGGTGGGCCAATGAGCTGGACCCTCAAAGAGTCATCGCATACCTGGATGCCCAGAAGCGCAATGGAAGACCTGGTTAGTACCTTAATCTTACATGGAAAATGTATCATCTCCACTGTATTTGTATTTCAATTTTAAACATTTCACTTACTATAAGAAGTGTTACATTTTATTTCCATATTTAAAAGACTAAGATCCAGTGATCTACGACCGAAGGGTTCAGTACTGAAGCCTCGGATGTCACCACAGCTGAAGTCACTCAGTCTTGGTGCTGAGTGACGTCTATATCTGTGTTGGTGCTCTGTCTTTTTCCCGCGGCCTGTTCCCGTGGCAGGTGACAGATGGGATTATGCCCTCCAGCTGAACAGTGTCCTGTCCTTTTTGTGTATCTTGCAGATGGATTTTTTGTGGCTGGACTCAATCTCACAGAGAACGCAAAATACATCGTGACTCACCCTTGCCAGTCCATGAACAGCCTGACAATGAGCAATTACCCCGCCTTTTTGGAATGGGTGTCGACTCAGAGTCCCGGACCAGGGAGTGCATGCCTGAATATCATTTGCGGAGACTTTGTCGTCGGAATTAGACATTTTGCCTCAACGGTCATTGATCTCAATAAGAAGCTTTTGCAAAGCCCACTGTAACACTGCCTAACAGCCGCTATAGTCATGTTTTTTTAACAATTTTTTTCCTCTCCTGGAAACATGCTTTAATAGTATTTTATATGCAGCACTGCATAGTTATGTATTTAAAGTATTCATTTGTAGAAACTGAGTTGTATATATCTATATTATTTATCCAATACTGCATGTCGTCATAGATAGCGTTTCGGGGGCGGTGGTGGTGATAAAAATATTATACATATAGTAAACTTTCAGTTTAGGGCTACAGCATCACATTTCCATTTGTTAATTTCATTGAACTTCCTTTCCTTGACCGTGTGGCCCACACCATACAGAGGTGCAGCATCGCTTGTGGGCATCACGCTCCTAATCAGTCAGGAAGAGCTTCTTATAGCGGCCGTATGCGGCGGCGCTGATGACGACCTTCACGAGCGCCGACCCCTCCTCAGCCACCACGTCAACGTCCTGAACCGCAGCCTCCTTGTACAGCCAGCTGCGGGGATACAAGCGGACATGACTGAGACCCACCAAACGCGGGACAAAGGCTTTACGCCTCTCAAGCCCAGATCGTTTGGCCTGAACTCTGCTTGGCGCATACGCTAGGGCTGAGCTCTGTGTGATATGAATCCTGATGTTGCATGTTATGCGCACGCGATTCTCACATCGCAAGCACCGCAACTGGACTGAATAAGGCCTTTTCATAAATTCATACTGTCTTGATATAATCACAAGCATGTTTCACTAAAACATTTTTATTCGGTCATAGGAAGCAAAACATAGTAAGCTTTGCAATTTTAATGACTGTTCCTTTCTCATATTATGTAGTAGGCCTATATGTCAAATAATTGGTTTATAGTTTACCACTGATTAGTACTAGGTGGTATAAGCAGTATACGATATAAATTTGGTCAACGGGAGAGATTTTGATTATACCGCCCTACTGCAGAAATTTCCTCTCCTTGCCCACAAAAATGAGGTAATGAAGTTGCGCCAAATAAATAATTTATTATTTATATAATTTATATGAAATTTGTTAAAATGATTATTGCAGCACCCGGCAGCAGAGTCCTGCATGGGTCAGATTTTGACAAACCGCACCCGCCCGTACCAGTCATACTTAAACCCGTATAGAACCGTTATATCCGGACGAAATAAAATAAAATTCCGCACCCAATCCGCTATAAATAAATACTGACACCCGACCCGCACCCAAAGGAAAATCAATCAGATTAAAAATTAAAGACAAAAGTTGGTTAAATGGTTTCTTATTGGCATAACAAACATCTGCAACATCAGTTGAAAAGGCATAGCCAAATGTAAATGTTGCTTAATAACAGCCTATAATAAAGCAAAACAAATGGTAGTAGCCTACCTCCAAACTCAAATAATGTTTGATATTGCCATGCCCACACATAGCCTTACCAGCTTACAATTAAATGTGTTAATAAAACTAATAAATATTATATAAAATGTACACTAGGCTACCCTGCAAAGTATTGGGTTTTAGAGGTTACCTAAGTGCACTGTCCATTTTCCTTTGATTACCTGATTGGAATTCCTACGCGAAGGCGAAGATTAGTGTTTGGTGCTGTGTTTTATATTACTGTGTAAAAAACTGTTGATGGCCTCAGCTGACGACTACAACATCCATTTCGAACCACTGGAGGTGATCGCATGCGGTTTTTGAAAATAAAAGTAGGAAAAATTTCCTGGAATGCGCATGCAGGCATAAACTGATATAGATTTTGTTTTATCATCTTCAATGCAGGGATTTGTTGTTGGTACATGATGGTTGATATGATATATTTAGCTCTCCTGCGTTCAACCCGAACCCACATTTGATACAGTAGAATATTTTTCACCCATTTCGACAAAATTTATGGGTCACCCGCCGGGTACCCGAACCCGTGCAGGACTCTGCCTGGCAGGACCTTTACGGGAGAGATGGTCATACTAATATAGATGGAGTTATGACACTAGTCAAGTTGTGTGTCTTGTTTTCTGCTTACCTATACAGTTTACAAAACCAAACCGTGTTTTTAATAAGATAAAACCAATGAAGTTACATGAGATGTTTTCATATTTTTTCTATAATTGCAAAATCGCACAATAAATATTATATATTCATAGCTACTTTGAAATGTGTTAAGTTTATTATACAACTTCCTGCTGCAATGCCTTTGCTATGGACATATGTTACCCTTTCAAAAACAGTTATATTGAAATTTACAGATCAAATCATATACAGCGATATATACCGTCTATGGTTTAAATCAATATGAATTTTATGCCATATCGCACAGCCCTATCGCTGATGCTTTCGCATGAGCTCTGCATGTGTTCTCTGAGACAACCGCTCATCTTCATGCTTGCTGTTTAAGTTGGTCAAAGGCGCGTTTCTGAGAAATTTAACGAAATAAGTGGAGAGCAGAAAAGCGAGCAAAGGCTGGTCAACAAGCCATTTGCTTTTCACTATATGGGAACATTCTGGATTTTACAGAGATGATATTGAGAAAAAGCAATTTGTCGGCCAGTTCGCTGCCATGCCTTCGGACTTATTTGACGGCTCTGTTGGCAGAGATGTTATATTTGTCTATTGTTTATCTTGGGTAATTTTGAATTCTGTTTTTTAAATATCACAGTATTTATCGGAAAAAAATCATACTGTGATTCTTAACAATTTTTAAATATCATGCAGCCCTAGTACTAACCCATTTTGTGTCACGTGATACATGCTGTTGAATCCAAACTCAGGAACTACTTGCCTTAACTGGGGGCTGCTGAGGTCCACCTTGAGGGTCAGAACTTGTCTGCCGGTTGCCTTCATCACCGCTGTTTCTATCGCACCCTTCAACTTCTGCAAGCCCTGTTCTTTCAGAGCCGATATTGCAATGGCATCCTGCTCTGTGGGCTGGTAACTGAAGACGGCAAAAGGCATAATGCACCGCTAAGCACTGGAGGTAGAGTCTTCCAGCATGGCAGAGCTTCTCCACTCGCAGCATGGGCAACATCTGGAGCACCTTCCTACCTGTCAACGAGGTCTATCTTGTTGTGCACCTCCACGATGGAGTTCATCAAACGCTCAGGTATCTGCAGGTTCTTCAAGACGTCCAGCACGTTCACTTTCTGGTTCAGGGTCTCGGGGTGACTAATGTCTCTGACGTGAACGATAAGGTCCTGGAAGAAGAGATCTCTAGTGAAATTCTGAGGAAATCCAAGTCAAGTACAACATTATATGAGAGGTCGTGGCTCACATCTCCTGGGATCAACCATGAATGACGATGTGTAAAGTCATAGAATAAAACTGGTGATGGAGGAAATGGGATTGGGATCTACCGAGTGGGACACATCTTCCAGGGTGGCAGAGAAGGAGTCGATGAGCTGGTGGGGCAGCTGGGACAGGAAGCCGATGGTGTCTACAAAGAGGACCGGCATGCGGCTGGGCAGCTGGCCACCATGTACAGTCACATCCAGGGTGGCAAAGAGCTGGTCTCGGGGCTGCAGACCTCTGTCTCCTGTCAGGGCTTTGATCAGAGTGGTCTTTCCTAAAAGGGAGATATCGCAGTGTGAATTTAATAAGGACACAATCAGCAGTCACCGATCAACTGACCGAGGCCACATTTTAGGTGTAATTAACATGACTGTACTAATTTACAACAAGCAGTCCCAAACTGTCCAATCTCTGTTCTTACCCATAGCTGCTGTTTCTACCAATTGTTGTGAATTAATTTGAATTATGAGACACAAACAAATATAGACACCGCAGCCCTTGGTATAAAGGGTTAGATTACCACATAAAGGGGGGGCATGGGGGGGGGCCAAGTGCAGCCCCCGTCTCTCACCGCAGTTGGTGTAGCCGATGACAGAGACCACGGGGAAATCTCGGCTCTTGCGCTGGGAACGTAGCAGGCGCCGTTTTTTCCGCAGTTTTTCTAGGGCCGAGCGGATCTTCATCTCCCGCTCCCTCAGCAGCCTCTGTTGCACCTCCAGGAACGTCTCACCTAGTTGGGGAGAGGGGTGTGTGTGTGTGTGTGCGTGTGTGTTGGCGAGATTAATCATTACTCTGCTTCCTGGCGCCCCTCTGAGAGGTCAAATAAAGTGGCGACAATCTCCACCTGATCCCATGATGTATCTAGAGCCACCTCCCTGCTGGTCCAAGTTTGACAGCTCGTCTTTCAGGCGCGACCTGCCAAAGGCATGCTATTATTAACCAAACAGCAGAAATCATTTAGGCAGCCTGGCCACTAGATGGCGGTCAGAACTTCAACAACCACAATAAAAAAAAAGATTATTAATGAACAGGGGTATTACAAATTTCAGTAAATGCAAAGCAAACCTAGACGTTTCAGTCTATAACCCTAAACTGTGTGACAATACTAACCACACTCAGATATACATGAGCAGAGCTGGGGGGCTCATGATTACCTGAGGAGGGGGATTTCAGCCAGAGAAATCTGTAGTTTAGCTTCCTTGGTGCGGGCGTTGCAGCGGAAGATGTGGAGGACGACAGAGTACCTGTCAAAGACCTTCAGGCCCCAGGCCTCCTCTAGCTCGCGCTGAGACAGGACACATGCAGAAGGTAACAGGCTGCCTTCATGGATCAGGCCATCGGGGAAGTGCGTAGGTCTGGCGGGGGACACCAGCTTACCTCTGACAGAGGGCTCAGCCGTTCCACGTTCATAAACACCGCAGTGATCTGTGGCAGCCGTTTGATCCTTTCTGAAAGCAAAACCGAAACAGGTGGACCATTTGTGGCTCTGCGGGTTACGGCCCTGCCTGGAACGTCACACATTAAAACAATGAGGCAGCAGTGTGAGTGGCGTAGGCCATCGGCAAAGTTCACAGAGGCTTCCACACCTGTAAGACTTCTGAAATTCCCCTTGCCAAAGATGGTCCTCTTCTCAGGGGTCTTTGTGGAGAGTATGATCTTGTCCACGACTGTCCAGTTCTGCAGGGTGTTCACCAACCCCACCGCCTCCGACATCATGAGATCAGCTTCAATTAGATATGATGTCATTTTAGGTATACAAAATATCAATCACTTTTCCAAAACGAGAAGAAAAGCTTTTAATTATGTGCAGACATGGACTCTCGCAAAGGTGGGATGGATTTCTGTGAGATATCGCAATCTTTTCCGTTACTAATTATAATTCTACTGTATCCGTTTAAGGTACAAATGGGAGAGTTTATTCACGGACTTTTAAGTACAAAACTAAACGATACATACATGTATTAAGACAATGCAGAAGACAATAGTAGGCAGATCAGGTAGCTGAGATAGGAGAAAGAAAAGGCAGTGTGAGGTAGACCGGAGACAAAATGTGAAATGTAAGTACTTTTTATTTATTTTACGTTTGGCATGTGATGGAGATTATGGCTCCTAAAGTATTTCTTTGTCTAAAGCCCTGCAGTAAGTATTACCTGTAGTGAGCTGTGGCTTCTTACTGCCCCACTTGACGTCCGGGTGCACGATGACGATCCTGTGGTCACCAGAGCCAACTCTGGTGGGGACCTGCTGCAGGAAGAGCTCCTCCACCTCGCTGTCATCCAGGATGTCCTCCCCAAAGTCCTCATCGTCTTCCCGTACAGCACCTTCATCGGGAATGGTTTTCTTACTCTTCAGTTGGCTCGAGGTGGTGGAAAAACAACGGATATGTCTTTGGCTGAAGCTTACACGCGCCATGGAGACCTGCGACCCGGTGACGGGTGCTGTGTAATGCAATCTCAACGTATCCGTGCAACATCTTGCCTCGTTGCATCTGGGAAAAATCCGCAATAAACGACTTTTCCAAAAAGGATGGAGTCCAGGACAACTGTAATATCTCCTCTTTGTGAATAATTTCAGAATACTTGTATTTATCACGCAGTACTTCCAAATAACTTCCATGGCACTTGATAACTTACAGGATACATACCCATAACCCGCCATAAAATTGCGTTTGCGAGTTTACGTAAATAACATCATGAAAGAAACATGAGTCAGATAAATCCTAACTAGGAGTAAACGCTTCCATCTTGCTTGCAGTAACACTTAGTTTTTGTCAGGAATAAAAGCACATTTACTGGGTTACAGCCTTGAAACGCCGCAGCTGGTTAAACATGGCCGATCCGTTTCGACGATTTCCGTAAACAGTCGAACGTTTCCGAAGAGACGCATGTTCTGTACTCCCACTAGAGGTCCGCCTTTCGCATAGGACTGTTGTCGTATCTGGCTGGTGATCTGCTTGGGTCACCTACGTGTAGGGCAATTACCCCGATGGCTATACCTCCCACTAGGACCCTTTCAGCTCTGGCCTATTAATAATTCCATATCAAGAACTGGCTAAATCTCTCTTCTCCCTTACAGTCTGCTCTACGCCAGGTTAATGAGGTGGCCTACTGGGATGCTTTTCCAGCTGTCCTGAAGGAGCTCCCACGTTTTCTTCCCATCTCTGGTCAAACATCTCCAAAACCTTTTTCTTGGGTTGAGGACAGGTGGCTGCGTCATGTGATGTGACATTATCTCTCTCCATTTGTAGGTGGCTTGACTGGTTTTTGACTGGTACTGTACATCTAACGCTGATAATTTTTAAAACGTGTGGCATCATTGTTAGTATTGTCATGGCATAGCATTTATAATTATGGTTGATTGTCTTGCTTTCACTAATTTAAGAAGCACTTGTTTCCAAACATATTAAATTACAGACATACTAGCAGAGTTGGGGAATTTAAAAGCAGCACAATCTTAATAAAGATGATTTAATTTGTGTGCATGAGTCAATTGTTAACATGCTATACAAAATGCAATAACTCTGCCTGTTAAGAAGATTAATAATTTCTACTATTTAGGATTTAATGTGTCTTATCTTCATATTTATATGAGAGAAGACTTGTCTCACTGTGTAAACAGACTCAATAAACAATACATTTTATTCATTACTGCCTGCCTGTTTAATAAACATATTAATGCAGCAAAATGAAATACATGCACCTGTACCCATAATTTTAAGTGTAGGGGGAGGGGCGCGGGGGGGGGGGGGGGACTACCCCCTATACGAAAGTGGG
>JABFDZ020000082.1:2567874-2581604 GCA_019775955.2 Pollimyrus isidori
ATACAGATCTCTCTCTGGTCCGTGTCCCGTCATCATACAGGTCTCTCTCAGGTCCGAGTCCCGTCATCATACAGGTCTCTCTCAGGTCCGTGTCCCGTCATCATACAGATCTCTCTCTGGTCCGTGTCCCGTCATCATACAGGTCTCTCTCAGGTCCGAGTCCCGTCATCATACAGGTCGCTCTCTGGTCCGAGTCCTGTCACTGATTTTTTTGCCATGTTCCTTTCATAAATTTGGAGACAAAGCCTGAGACCAGCAATAATCTGAAGCGATGATCTCTAGCCGGTTTATTTTGATGACGTCAAAAAAGGAACAGAGGGCCATAAGGATAATTTATGTATAAATACCCAATATCGCTATGGAAACTCAGAGCAGCAGTACTCACCAATGTCGGCGTAGACCACAGTCTCCTCCGCTCCAGCTTTCGTAATCACCTCTCCCCTACCATCACACACAGACCAGTTACCCCTCAGCAAACAGACCTTACCATATGTCCAGGACAAAGCATGCCTGCTTTTCGGGTCTGGGTTAAAATTTCTGCTAAAAACATCCATGGACTGCAGAGTGTGGTGAAGCACAAAACACTAACGGCCACACAATCTGCCTGCCTCATTACAGTCCTACAATCTGCACAGGAAGGCAGAAAGATCACTGACCAAGGGCTGACGACTGTGCTGTGGCCCCAGGCCACGTAGGAAGCTGCTTCGTCTCTGGCTGGGGAGGCTGTCGCCACATACACCTGGTTATCGACCGCCCTGATGAAGGGGCAGGAAATCAGTGACAAGGCACCGATAAGAACAGATAATACTTTATTTCAGGAGGAAATTCTTTTAATAAAAAACAAACAGTCTCCCTGTCGAGGAATCGAACCCTGGTCTCCCAAGTCCAGACCAAGATTTTGTTTCAGTCAGCCTGTTCAGTACTGCGTGACCGTGAATATTTATCCTGGGGGGGGACTGGAGTCCGAAGTTGAGAACCACTGTTTTATTATTGGTCATCCCAAACACCGGCACTCCATGGTGAAAAGTCAGCCCAAAGACCGGCACCAGCACTCCATGGTGAAAGGTCAGCCCAAACACCTGCACCAGCACTCCATGGTGAAAGGTCAGCCCAAACACCTGCACCAGCACTCCATGGAGCAGGCTTCCCCACCCCTTGTTTTATACTCAAAAACAAACAGAATCAAAATCTTGGTCTGAACTTTTACTCTCTGGACCTGAATTACCCACCTCTGCCCATCCGACAGGCAGAAATACTAACAGCTACACTAAAGCTGGCATGGTTTTGGCAATATGATGTCATATGAGACATAATCACCACAGTGATCACCATTTTCACACACAACCTATGCAGGGCCCTAGAGAGGACTTCTTTGTTTGTTATGGTCCCATACTGTCTATGATTGGCTGACATAAACGGTACGCGACGAGGTCGGTGAACAGGACTAATTCTGCAGTTACCAACATGCTTTGCACTGCACCGAACTTTAAATTGTACATTAATATGTATATTTGGGTATTTCTGTTAATAGTAAACATCATAACCGTGGAATGAGCGTGTTTCGTTAGCACATAACTGTGAGCCTCGTGTAAACTGTTGGCTTCTCTGTCTGTACTGCTGTTAATATTACACTAATAGTGGCTCTTAATAAAGAGAGTAACTTCCATTTTAAAAGAGCCACCATCTCCTTTATAAAGCAATTCACACAGTCACCACAATACGTTTATTTGCACTCCACTGCATCAAAAAAAAAAAAGAAAAGACATTTGCACCCTCTAGAATTCTGGCGTGACACAGAACAAACAAGGGGGTGGCATCATTTTAAGTATGTGACAGATCGTTCTCACCAACGTGTTGGATTTTTTGTCGTCAGAATGTTGTTTGACCTTTGCAGGCACATTAACAAGGAGCTACCTAGAGGTCTGGTCTATAGGTCCCTGTACAACAAGTCTGACGCACCTGGCCTAAACCATCAGTTGTTCACTGTCGGGGTGCTGGTGATCACTTACCTCCCCCTCTGCAGGAGTTCCCAGTGGGCCGGGCCAGTGGTCATGTTAAAAGCTCCTGGGTAAACCAGCAGCTGGCACCCTGCAGAGGAAAGAGCAGAAATTAACCGGATATCCAAGGCTTCAGTGTTGTGGTGAGTCAAATTTTTTTATGCACTTTGTATTTGTTTTTGTAGTAAATCTTGAATTATTGTAACAATATGTTACCATGGCGGCCAGAGAGCATTAGCGTGTTGAGTGGATGTTACCTGTTATGTTGTTTGTTTCGATGTTATGAGGATGCTGTTAATAAAGCTCCGAATACACATTGGATTTACCCTTATTATTATACTTTAAATATTATAACATATTTTTATAATATCCCCATTTTTATATCTATCATTTATTTGTATAAATACGTATATGTATATTTATCAGCCACGCCTACTTTCAAGGCCGGGCCGTGAAAATAGTTTCTGATATTAAACCGGTCTGTGACGAATTAAAGGTTAGGGAGCACTGCTGTAAGGAGAAACAAACACCTCTGGATATATGGCTTGCTGTAGGCACAGTTACTACCAGGTCCTTGCAATATATTGATTTAACAGTTTAATTTAAAGGAGAAACAACGTCTGGGCCTGATAAATATACAAGATGGGCCCACCTGAGACGTTGCCCTTTTGAGTTTCAGGCCAGGTGGCAGCCTGGTAAGACATGGGAAGGGAGCGGCAAGCATAATGCTGTGCTGGGAGCTGAAATAAGGTGGAAACCAGTGAGTGATGTGGTCCCTACCTGTTTTGGCATAGATCTGGGCCAGTTCAGCAAACCGCATGTCGTAGCAGATCCCAACGCCTACCTTACAGAAGGCTTCAAAGAACAGAGAAACAACAGGGCTGAGAAACAGGCTAAAGCAGTTCTACTTGCGCCCAGCAGGGTGAGTAGTAGTTAAAGAGCTGAATCTTTCATGTAGACATTGCTAGACAGAGTTCTGTGAAGTACACAATTGTTGTGATGTCACGTGGTCTGTGAAGTGCACAATTGTTGTGATGTCACGCAGTGCCTAACAGCTGAAGGTGGAGCGAAGGGGTAACGTGAGGAGCATAGTGGAACTCACGTGTCTCAAAGACTGACAGTCTGCTGCCTGGACTAAGTGTCTCCGATTCCTGGAAGCGGATTTTCCCGGGTACGTCAATGTCAAAGAGATGGATCTTTAAGGGAAAATGGGGGCTTATTTGCACACAGTGAATGAAAACACAGCATTTCTACTGCATGTGTGAGTGACAAGACCGGCGAGGGAGCAGGGGGGCGAATTTTGATTATCCACCGAGACGGTGCCCAACCTTCCTGTGTTTCAGCAACATGGAACCATCTGGGCCAAAGACAGGACAGGTGTTGAACAGCTTTCCGCCATCCTCTTCCGGAATGGACCCTGAAATGGGCACAAAAAACACCTCAATCATCCAAATCCAGCACCAAACACATCCACATACGTGATGTGACTGGACGTAACTACAGAATTTAGGCGTAAAAGTTGACTAGTTCAGCACAGAGCTGGTAGGCATGGTATTTACCTCCAACCAAGTAGACGCCGTTCTCTTTGGCCGCCTGTGATAGAGCCCGTGTTGACTCCCCGGGGATCTTCTCAGCATATTCAGGGAAAAACTTGGTCCCATAAGGGGAATTAAAGCACTCCTGAAGGCAGAAAATCACAGAGGGGAGAACAAGCCATCGGATTCATTAATGATACAGATACTTCAACAGATCTAACTGGACTGTGCTGCCATTTCATGTTATGTTGTATGTGGCTATGCTATGTTAACCATAAACAAGTGACAATGCTTATTATGCAATAACACCAGTTCTGGGATGAAATCCTACATATCTTTCTCTAAACTGTGGGTTAATGATACTTACGGGCAGAACAACGACTTTTGCACCCTGACCCGCTGCTTCTTTCACCAGCTCCTGTGCTCTCCTCAGATTGTCTGCCTTCACTTTCGTAACATTGAGCTGCACCACAGCCAGACGGAACTCTGCACCATGTAACACACCGGTCACTTAATTACTCCCGACCTCCAGTCATTCGTCTGCCTTACTGCTTTAGTTATCCAAGTCCACCTAGTGATAGAACTTTGCCGTTTTGGACCAAGCTAAACTGAACTCCAAGCAGTGAATACTCCTTTCCTCTCGCCACAAGAGACTAATATAAAAACAATTAATCGTTTGTGTGTGGAAAACACTTATATTGTATTTAATGTATTTAGCTGTCACTTTTCAGCTAAGCGACATACGAGAGAGGCAAACAACACGTAGCAAATAACACATATATGCTGTCAAGGACTCAACTAGACGTAAGTGCCGCTAGGCTAAGCTACAATAAAGTAAGATTAACCGTAGAGAAACAGTTGCATTCAAAGTGGAGACCAGGCAAATATTCAGCGTAGTCTTTCAGTGTTGCTAACTGATAAGGAGCGCATGTTCATGTATAGCGGGATACTGTGTTACCCGATGGAAATGCCAGTTGCAGAATTTATAAACCCCAACAAATAAATAAAAAAGACTGACAAAGTCAAATTATTCCATAGCCTTCATGTATCACTGATATTTTAGTATCAATTCCTAAAATCTATATATATCGCAATTAAACCCTTGTCTGTATAAGCACATAATATGGCACTTCTGAAAACGCACGTATTATGCTCAGATCTGAAGTCAGACGTTCAATACTTACTAGACATTGCCTTAACCAAGGTAGACATAACTCATTTGCCTCTCCGCACTGAAGGCAGTAACTGACACAGCGGCTCGTGGTTTCCGGGGGCCACCTGGAGTCCAAATATTCAAAATAAAAGTCCTCACATGTACTTGGGAAAACTACAAGAACCTATCAATAAATTACTTTTTTGTCAGAAAATGGAACTGTAACCAGTAACTGTATGACAGCTGCATGAGACATCAGCTCATCAAGATGCTAAGTCACTTACAGAGCATTTACATGCAGTGCGGTTGTACCTTTATAGTGAAGCTTTACGATTACCCATTTACTAAAACAACGCCCTCGTGCGGAAGTTTCAATGAACAACTTACAGTTCGGGATCTTGTTCATATTAACAAGGCTTAATGTTATACCCACGTACGTCTCACCTTCATAATGTCATTATAAAACATTCCGACAATAGATGAACCACTACCAAAAACATATATTATATAATGACACCCAACTTAAATGTTTGGTTCAACTGTAAATTTATTAAAACAAAAAAAGGTTCCAAATAAAGAACAGTTGTGATAAGGTGCATTTAACATAAGTAAAACTGTATGATTATACACTTTAGAAAACTGAAGCGTTTTGAGTCTATATAATTTCCCATGTGATCTGAGGGGAATTGCTATACACTCGCCACAATGCCTTATCCGTAGGTCCACCTCCTGCACCGCTTTGTTTGCATAGTGTGGGAGACTCCCTCGAACCCGGGATCAGTCTGCAGCTTCACCCCGCCTTTATCGTTTAATGGGAACGGTACGGCTAGACCCGTTCCCCTGCCTGAGAACGCGACGCCGTGTTTGCTTTTAGTGATTTAAATAGCTGAATGTCTAAACGTATATATGAAGCACTAGTGAGAGAGCAGAGTAAAATAAAGTGTACTGTAGCTTCAAGAGTGTTGGCTCCAGGAGCGCGCCCTTGCCGCCTTTTCGGAATCTGCCGCCTTTTCCGTCGCCTTTCTTCCGAACGAAGCCTATTTGGACATTGACCCAGTCTTTTGTCTTGCTTGTTTTGAGCACGGGTTATTTTATTTCAAAACCATCATTCCTGCTGATAATTTCACTGCAAGTAATAATACTTAAATTAAAAGGGGAAAAGCAGGACGCGTTCGGATGATAGCGAAGACTCCAAATCTATGCCGCAGACTTCTAAAAAGTAATGTGCTCTTTTGTGTGTTTGTATGCATCGCCCACGGATTATTTCCTCCTCAGGATTAACTTCAAAATTAAGCCACAATTATTTGTAACAAAACCTTACAGTATATACACAGTACATATTGGAGAAAGCTCACCACTCTTTCTGCTCAGGGGATGCTAAATCACAAAAACAAGATGGAAACTCTTATCAAAATTAAAAGCATCTCCCACTTAATTGAGTCACAACTGTCTACAAGTGGCTGCATCCTAATTTCTGTATGTATAATACATCTTAATGATATTTCATTTGGGTTGCATTCTTTACCAAAATCACACATCAATAATGATATTTCAGTCATGACTATCCATCCGTCCTCCAACTATTATCGTCATCGGGGTCATGGGCAGTCATAGTGTCACACACTTAACCCATTATCCTTAAACCACCACTCTCCTACAGGGTGCTGCAGCATCACTGCCACATGTCTTTGGCCCATGGTCGCAATGTTAAGACATCTTGGGTAAGAGTAAGGAGGGGCAGTAACCGCTCCGCCAGTACTGCTCTCCACAACTACCTGTCCACACTTGCAGAAACATCTAGCATGTTCTGCATCTAGCGTTTGCAAGACAGGAGGCTTAAACAATAGAGTACAAAAAAAAGTCATCAGGAAGAATAGTGAATGACTGCTTCTCCAATCAAATCTTCCAGTAAGTGGGACTGTTCTATGATGAAGTCCAACAGTGTTTTCAACAAGGAAGAAAACGGTTGGTAGGTCACTGATCACCTTTTCCCCACTGAGGCTCTGGGCAGGAATCTTAAAACTCATTTGGAGATGAGCAGTCAGTACGACCCGGTAGCGTTTATTGACGGACAAACAGCCCCTCAGGTGTAACGTTCACTGGGATCTAGCAGGTAGTTAGGGTCGACCATCATCACTGCAGGTTCTTCTCATGTGTCTGATGTGGAAGGTGGTGAGGAGCAACGAGGAACGCCTCATCCTCCGCCGCCACGGACCCCTCTCGTGATTCCTTCACCATCATTGGAGGCCCCCCTTGCAGTCTTCTCTACTGTTAGGTTTCCAGGGCATCCAGCACCTTCATGATCTGCTGCTTGATGGCCTTAGTGGCATCACCAGCGTTTGGTATCAGATATCTGCGAAGGAAGAGGAGAGTCATTTGGCATGAGCGACTCCAGGCCAAAGGACAGTCCCTCACCTTTGCTTCCTCATTAAGGATGGAAATTACGATTATTTATAAATGTAATTTTTGGAGCAAAGAGTTTTACTTACGCCGTTCACAGAAAATACTGGGACACTTTCTTAGATCATTAAAAATGTTATTATGAAAACAAATCTATAAAGGTCCATTGACAAGCAAGGTTAAACATCTGCATGCATCTTCTGCACAGATTTTTAAAGTGTCACATTCTTTGACTTACTGTTTTTTTTTTGCCATTAACTGCGATTGTAGTCACTGACTCAAAATGGAAACAAAAAATGTTTGGCGTTTATTATTGCGATGCCACCCAATGAGATTGCTTGTCAATGAACTTAACTGACAACAGCTCTTTTAAAACAATTTGTGTTTCAGTTTTTTACTACTTCAAATTAATGTTTTGCTTAAAACTATCAGTGGTTTTTAATGTATTATATATTTTTGGTCAACATGAACAAAGTGATGACTGTTATAAAAACGAATAAACCCACAATATTTTTACTAAATTAAGCAAGCATCCCAAGATGTGGACACTTTCTGTGGGCACTGTATATCCACCAAAGTTAATTTAGGAATGTTTACAAATATATACTCAATTCTATTCTAGTGTTTTGTAATCCCTCTACCTTGATTGGCTAAAAAGAAAAAGAAAAAAAAAAACAAAAAAACTTGCATTTCACACACTGGCTATTACCTCTCCACTGCCTGGATCTCGACGCCGGCTGCGTTGCTGTTCCCAAACTTGAACGTGATGAGCTCAGGGTGCTTCTTCTTGGATGTGATCTTCACCACCGAGTTGAGGGCCTGCCTTGACTGGATGTAAGCGAAGCCTTTCCGGGAGGCGATCTCACGCAGGCAGTACATGTGTGTGGCTGTCACTAGGAGATGACTGTGGGGACACCATGGGGGTTGTCGCATGGGTAGGAAATCCCACTACCATCTTAATGGCTTGGATGTAGACTTTCAGTGCAACACAGTGGTTTGGAATGAGACATTCACACAGCAAATCCACAACTCCCTCAAAGACATTCCACATTCAGAAAATTTGGTGCTGGGATCCCAAGTACTTTGTCCAATTGGAATGCGAAAAAAATACATATTTCTGTTAAAACAAAACCTTTATGTCCCACTCATCAAAGATCAGTGGGTGGGATTATCACAAAAAAAAGAATTAGATTTCAGTTGATGAGGAAGATCTGCTCCTTTCTACATAACCCTCCGCCCCCGATAAGCTCCTTACCTGGGGAACATATGGCCTGTCTCCTTCACCTCATTGCAAGTCACATGGTACTTGACATCTGGTTTGTTGATCCAGGTCTGAATGTTGACAATCTCCTTGCGGTCATCATCAGAGACAGAGGAACTGTCGATCTCATCTGGGGGGGGGGGGGGGACAGGAAGCAGACTGGCTCATCATAATGTGGCATGGTGATTTTGAGCATGGAACCATAGTGTTTGACTGGCACCAGGATGATGCAGCAACCAAATGTTTATTTGGCAGAAGCACAGTGATATCAGACTGGCTCTGAATCAGTCTTAAAGCATCTTGACGTCTGTCTCAGACAAGATTCAGGCAGACTCAGCTAACCTGTGTCATATTCCTCCTCGTCACCGATGCTGAACACAGGCTTGACACCCCGGTAAGGTTTTCCAACACGGTCGCTGCTGCTCACATGCCTGAAGAGGAGGGGAGAGAAAGCATGTCCACACACACAGACAGTAACGTAACACTGCTCCAGAGCGAGGCGCCTTGCCGCTTGCCCCAGGAACAAGCCCACACTGAGAAATGCATAGGCGCACTTAAAGGGATAACGACAGAGACAGCCAGCCTGTCCGCAGACAGAAAACCTGTTAATGTATGCAGCAGCAACACACCTTCTTCAGGTAACAGTCAGGGCATTGTAATGAACAAAGAGTGTGGGGGACAGTAAAGGGGGTACTGTATTCAATTCATTATTATACAGCGCTTTTCAGAGTCTCCCCAAGGTGCTTCACATGGATGTGTTGTGATACATTACAACATCATTAAGACAGAATAATAGAAAAACAGGGGAAAAGGGAAGACAAAGAAATGAAAAAGCAACAAAATGACAAAGGAAGCGAGGACCAAAAAAGTAGGGAGGGAAAAAACAAAAAATGTATAATGGATCCATTAAAAAAAAGTATTCACAGTACCCCCTGTAGACCCCTCAAAGACCATGGCTGTTACCTCATAGCAGGTGTTCATACTATAGTAAAAGGGACCTGAGGGAGCCGCTGAAGCAGACAGACGAAGGACACGTCCTGGAGTTAGTGGAGCCCGCAGGCTGGAAAACTGACATGATGAGGCCCAGGGAGCGAACACTGTGGTTCCGGGGCACAGAGGGAGAGAGCAGCTGACGGCAGCGGCATTAGCGACAACTGAGCCGGGCAACGTGGAGGGAACGTTCCAGGGCGGCAACCTGGGCGACAAGCGTGCCAGCAGGTATTATGCTGGAACGCTACCTAGTGACAACGTGCTTGTTAGTGTAGCGCAGCCATTGGCCTTGCCGCTCCAGGAGTGCCCAGGTGGGTGGTGCCACCCTGTGGTAGTAGGTGAACAGACACTGGTAGACATGCTAGCGGGGAAAGAGACACACGGGGCAACTCTTACCGGTCCAGAATCCCCTTCTCTGGCCAGGGCAGAGTGAAAGATATTCTATCACGAAATAAGGCGAAATTCGTGAGGCTTGGAGCGGATTAAATACACAGAGACCATTCATACAAATTAGAGAAGAGAAATCAAACAAGAGCTTTACTCCAGATCACAGCCCAAAGGAAAACTGAGCAAAAAAAAGCACATTTGTGGAACTAAGTGACGGAGACACCTTACCTATCCACTGGGGTGGATGTGTTCTCAATGAAGCTGATCACCTTCTCCTTCACATTGACAGACTTGGACTTGAGGGCAAACGTCATCTTGTTCACTAGGGACTTGACGCCTTTGCCGTCGCCGTTCAGGTTCTCCCCCTGCTGGCCCGGCAGGAAAGTGCCACACTCAGGGACATTTCCAGCAAAAGCGGCTTGCAGATTCATCCATTTGCTTAGAGGGTGATAGACTTGCTGTGCTGATATGTGGAGTTTCTATTTGGGTTGATGGCCAAACAACCTTGTTATTACCTTCTTAGTCTTTTCACTGCCGTTTTTATCCTGCAGTGAGACTAACAAACAGCAGATCTGCTATGGAAGCACTAAGTGTGTTTTCTCCTTGTAGGAGGAGATAACTACTCTTCGATTCCATGACCTTGTTTGAGTAAGAAGTTCGTAGGTCGTTTGTTTAGGAGTGTCCTTCCTCACTCCAGAGCCCCCAAAGCCCTTCTCTGGTATACTCACGTCCACAGTGCTGAGGCCGCTCTGGGGTCCAGAGGTGCTGACAATCCAGTGCACGTACACGTTGTCCGGCCCATCAACGTTGATGTCAGCCAGGTGTTGCTGCAATGCTGTTCATACACACATCAGTGGAGTTACACAAGTACAGCTTATTTGGATCCATGACAATTCTTATGATGTCCAGAAATCAGCCACTTACCCATAAAACCACCCTTTGCAATGCTGATATACTCCTTGTTTTTCTGCGACACAAAATTTGGCCAGTTATTTTAGGACCTGCTGCAAAATGCGATTTTGTGGCCAGCAAAGGTCACAGTCAGGTCATAGGGCACAGAGACCTTGGGTGTTTCCCAATAGCAAGAATGCGAAGATCATACTTGTGGTCAACACAAGTCTTGCTGACTTGCCTCCCAAGAATGAACTTGGGGCACATTGAATCATGGGATTGGTCTTGTTTGGTATCCTTGATATTTAGGGCAGGGTAAGAACGACATTCAGGGATTTGCATTGTCCTCTGTACTTCTGTTCTTAAGTATTGGAACTGGTCTTCGGCAGTGCAAGATGTAAAACAGGGACATGAGAACACAAGTATGGTCAAGTACGCATGTTAAGAAACACCCCTTGGTTCTAACTAACAGGAAGTGGTCGTCCTTGCTTCACCCATCAGGGAGCTTCATCCTACCTGCAGGAAGTGGGCAAGCACCATGTTCATGTACATGTCCTCCTCCTCACGTCCACTGCCCATAAAGCACAAGTGCTCGCCCCCAGCGAAGGAGCCCGACTCCAAGGACCGCTTCTGTGCCTCCAGCAGCGATTTCACAGACAGTGCGAACTCCGCCGGGTTCTGCAGCATCTGGCAAATGGGGGGGGCAGATAAAGTACAGGTCTGTGCCACCACACAGTGACACAGAGGGGTGGTCCAGGTCCTTACCAGGTCGGAGTCCAGGTGGAAGGCGGTGGACAGGTGTCCGGCATTGTACTGCTCTGCTGGACGACAGTCCACCACAAAGAAACGCACGCCGTTCTGAGGGCAAATAGGGGACAGGCAGTCACCCAGCTAGCTCTACACCCTTCCCATGCAAGTCTGTCCACATTGCAGTCCATTCTGCTGACTCTCATCTATTACCACACCAATCATATTCTGTTTCCATCTACATCACTTCCTGTCCCACTCCACCTCCCATTCAATTTCAATCCTTATCCCATCTTGACTCCATTGCCATACTTCTCTACAGCATTCCTTCACACATTCTATTCCCACCCTGGCGTCCCTAGACACTCACAGGCTGGAGCTGGTTGGCTTGCAAGAGCTCAGGAACCGATACAGGGAGACACAGCGCTTGGCTTAAGTCCATATCCTCCTCTTTCAGGGCCACCAGACTGCTGCCAAACAGGTTCTGGTTCTCCTGGGGGTGGGGGTGTGAGCGCAAACAGGGAACAGAAACAGAAAATTTCCAGTTAGGCTGGTAATGGTATGAAGACACCCTCTCTCAAGCTTCTGAATTCTCTGCAAGCCTGCAGAGCTGGGGGTGACCCTGAGGTGGTGCTGTAGCAGGGTGTGCTACCTTCCTGAGTGACAGCGGGGTCTTGCTGTAGTAATATTGTGCCAGTGAAAACAGGTCCTCGATGTCCTCTGTCTCCAGGTGAATGGGGGACTCTTCAAGTGTCTCTGTTGACATGTCAACCCACAGGCAGTGTAAAGGCATATGGATCCATAAAATTCCAGGACAGACAGAATAAGCGAAGAGGCAAAGAGAAGCTACTCACTGATGATCTCCTCTCTGCTGCCCCCCTGCTGGGCGAGAATGCCGTCTCTGGAGGAACAAAATAAGCATGAATTAGGGGCCACCCTCTGGTGAGGAACTGACTATAAGACAGTTACGGTGACGGGTGACGATGGACAACAGGCCACTTACTTGGCATTGACGAGTATGATGAGCATGAGGAAGAAGATGAGAAAGGGGTCGGCATTCTGCAGGTAGATGTCCCACAAGACCTGGGTGACCCGGGGATTGCAGTGGCCAGCAAACAAACTACCCAGCTGGGGGTGGGGAAAAATAATAAATAAATAAATCACAGTAGACAAGTAGAATAAATAGCTCCTTACAACTAACCTCACAACACTGATGTGATATAATCTTTGACTTGGGCTAAAGGCTGGTATAGAGACTAGACATCCAAGAAAACAGCTGTATTCAATCCCCAAGAGTGGCCCTGCTGTTGAGCCTTTAACACACATACTGGACCGAAACATATATAAGGATATTTATCTAAATATATATGGGTAGGCTGAAAAGATGACCTGGCAGACAAGCAAACTAATTACAAAATCAACCAATAAATAAGGAACCCTCGCGAAATTATGAAACCCTCCTGACTCCGTGTGCGAGTGTAACATTAGATGGGATAGTCACCCAATGGATGGCATATGAGTCCGGTGTGATCTTTTTGGTGTCCAGGAAGGAGCAGAGCTCAGGTTCGTGGTACTGCAGCAACAGCCGGTAGAGATGGAAGGGCCTCCCTTTAGGGACACAGTCCCTGAAAACACGCCGACACACACACACACTCACAATTACTAACACACACACCAGCATGACATCCAGGCCATGTGCCCTCGCAATGACATCACAGCTCCGGGCACACCGTTTTGATGTCCAGGGCCCAAAACCTGTTTGTTGCTTTTAACTTTGGTGGGGGTGGCAATTATGTGTTCCCACAGGTACTTCAATGTCAAAACTTCTATACCAATTTGCACACAATCTTACCCCACCAATCGGATGTCCCCATGTCATGTATTAAAATGCCATTTATACATTATGTTTCTATGCATCTTAGTTTTTATTTTCCATTTATCACTGCATAAAGAGGCGAACCCAGACCCACCATTTCAGCTCAACATACAGTGTGATTCGTGGAGTTATATATCTGAAGCTAACAATAACAGACATTTTGAATTTTGAAAGACATACGTCTCACGTCTCCCTCACCTGGGGATGTACTTATTCATGATGGCATAGAAGCAGTTGTAGAGGTCGCCACGCGGCAGTCGCAGGCCCAGCAAGGGCTTGAGGAGGTCCGGCCAGCTGAGCTCCTCCGTGAACGTGATGCTTCGAGACTTGCAGTAGAAGGTGATGACTGACTCCAGGTCAGTCAGCGTGCCAGCTCGCTCCTCCTCGGGCACCCCTAGCTTATCTGGTACCAGAAAACAAATTCAATTCAATTCAATTCAATTTATTTTTATATAGCGCCCTTCACAACAGAGTTGTCCCAGGGCGCTTTACA
>JABFDZ020000082.1:2593364-2615282 GCA_019775955.2 Pollimyrus isidori
GTGTCAAAAATTTGATTCAAAATCGAAATTAAAATCGAAATCGCAAAAGTGATTTAAAAATCGAGATTCTTTTTTTTTGTCCAAATCGCACAGCCCTACGCTGACATCATCAGATCAAATTCCAGCACTGCAGCTTTTATTCCTAAGGCTTTGAGGGCAGCGTGGAGATCAATACGGAGACTCCTTCCTGCACTCTGCAGCGCGCCAAGCTGCAGGGTCACTGCGCGTCGATTCGCACACGGCCTTTGACAGCGACATCTAGACCGTCATCTCCACCATGTCTGAGTCAACCACCTAGTATCAAGCAGGGGGGGCTGTGCGGGGGGGGGGGTGGCTTAGATAGCAGGGGTGAAAGTCACACTTATAATACGACCTAGACACAAAGGGAAGGACAGTCTACATCAGGACACACTACGTCAGATAGTCAGTAACATCACTCCTGCAGATAAATTAGCATTTATGTAAATAATGTTTGTATGTCGCCTCATCAACATCGCTAATCAATTACTAGCGACTTACTACCGAGATCAATATAAACCGAAGACTCCAGCGACATAGACTGTGTACACAGAAACTAATTCTCATTGTAGCTGTGCTTGGGTGGAGAATCATGAGAGTGTGTGGGACGTTTACATTCATTTGTTTCTGCTTCTGCTCGAAGCAACGAAGGCAGAGAAAGCAGAGTCAGCCGGCGGCTGCAGCCCTCCTGGGGCAGTTATGGCGGAGAGCCGAGCTCAAGAGCCCAGTAGTGACAGATTAACTCCACCAGGCACAAAGACAGGGTGACAGCAGCCAAGGACAAGCCTCCAGCAGAAAGACATCCTGCCCTGAGAACCGTAAACATTATCAGACAAAAACAGGACTGCAATGCTGACCCACCTGAACAGCTCTCTGCCCCAAACAGCAGACTTCAGGTGAAATAGAATGAGAAGAGGCCACGTGGACTTAAGCTCAGCACAGTCTCAGTCCCTATGCTGCCACTGGAGGGAGAAATCTGCTTCCCATCAGCAGGATTCGATCGTTCCTGACAAGCTATTGGTCTTGCACTGAGAAACCTTAAGAATATGCATATTCTGCTTCCAAATAAATTAACCACTGACATGCCGTACAGCGCCAACCTGCGAAGAAACTCCTGGAGTAGATTATAAATGAGCTTCCCAGAGATGCTGCAGAACATTGACCTGGCAGACACTGGCACAGCCTACTTAATTACCATTAACTGGACACCAACCACTGGCTTCAGGAAATAGCCGTTACGCACACAATACACGGAAACTAACGAAAACAGTACAGTGAGGGTGAGAAAGGAGACGTGTATTTACAGCATTTGTTGGCCCAACACAAAAACCAGGTCAACACAGTGCCCAGCTTTAATCTCCATGACGTCAGGACGCCATCCATTTAAGAGCATTCCTTATTTTAAATGCTACATAATTTCACCCAGGGAGAGAATCATATCAATTTGACATACAAATCTAACATGTGCGTCTCTTATAAGTAACCTATTGCAAGTCTCCAAAATATTGTAGATGAATCTGACCTCGATTTTAGAGATATTCAGCTTAAGGCACGATTGGAGGCAGCCCAGACAGCCAGACGCAAGATGCAGCAGGTGCCCACAGGCCGTCTCACATGTCACCCCGCCTCCATCCTACCAGGCTCAAGTCAAGGGCCGACGGATGATTCATTCTGTCTCACGCTGATCTACATTTTATTTCTACTGACTTGTATAAGAAAGGACTCCACAAGGCGGCATGGCTTGGCCACAGCACCGACACGATGCTACGGGCACATGCAAAGGCACTGACAGCCAGCTTGTGTCCTTGAATGGCGCTCAGAACCACGGAACAAGGCGGGCAGGAGGCACGACTCTGTGGCAGCTACGGCTGTGTAGCTGAATTACAGGGCCGGCTCGCCCTCCGCAGTCTCACCATTCCCTTCTGCTCTCCGCCGTCCTGCGCCTGCCCATGGACGGGACTGGCACTGCCTTCTGGAGTCTTCCTCTCCCCGTTGCGCTTCGATTTACTCCGGCTGCGATTCCATAAGTAGACGGCCCCGACTCCCAACACTATGGGCGCCCCCACTAACAAGGCTAGCTGCCATCGGGGAAGACCGCTACCAGACTCCGGCTCGACAGGTTTTGAGGCCGCCATCATTCACTACCAAGCGAGCAGCGAGCACACAGCTCTGACAACCACAGACAGACGAGAGGTCAAAGAAGAAACTATGGCATTGTGGGATGTTGGCGGGGACCCGGAAGTAGAAATCACAACCGGGTTAAGATTGACGAAATTTGTGAAAGGACCAGGGAATGTCTGAAAATTAATGTATTTCCATTGAAAATAGTCTAGTTATTTTTATTCGTCATATAAATTACGACTTAAAATGCGTTTTATTTATGCATATGTATTGTTGATATAGGTATTACATATTGCCCTGTTAAATTGATTGATTTTAGGTCAAGGAAACATTGACAGTTTATTTTTAAATATTTACTTTGAATTTTTATTGATTAAACAATTGTCACAGCAAGTATGGTGTATTTTTTCCATTGCTTGTGGTTACATATTTAATTTTATAGTTTTCGAATAGTCTATTCATAACACGCAATTTTAACGTGGCTAATCGCGACAGTAAATGACGTATATAGCTCCATCTAGTGAACATTTAATGTAATTCAATCAAGGGTCAGTCCTGAGCCATTTCTTGTTTGCTATGGTGATGGGCAGGTTGACAGATCAGAGAGGAGACCCCTGGACTATGATTACAGATGACATTGTGATCTGTAGTGAGAGTAGAGAGCAGCTGGAGGAGACCCTGTAGAGAAAATAAGATGTGTTCTAGAGCGGGGAGGAATGAAGGTCAGTAGGACTAAGATAGAGTACATGTGTATGAAGGAGAGGGCGGAAAGCAGAAGGGTGAGGATGCAGAAAGTAGAGATGGCGAAGGTGGAGGGGTTTAAATACTTGGGGGAGTAATGGGGAGCGTGGAAGAGAGCAGGCAGAGTGGAGTGGCTGGAGGAGAGTGGCAGGAGTGATTAGTGACTGATAGGTATCAGGAAGAGTGAAAGCGAAGGTTTACAAAATGGTAGTGAGTGGGTTACAGACAGTGGCTTTGCCAGAAAGACAGGAGGCAGAGCAGGTTAAAGATGCATTGGTAGTGATGAGGATGGACAGGATTAGGAACAAGTATATTAGTGGGACAGCTAGGAGTTTGGAGACAAAGGCGAGAGAGGCGAGGCTGCAATTGGTTTGGACACGCACAGAGAGATACGCTGGTTATGTGGGGAGAAGGATGCTGCGGACATAGCTGCCGGGCAAGAGGAAAAGAGGAAGGCCTAAGAGGAGGTTTATGGATGAAGTGAGAGAGGACATGTAGGTGCCTGGTGCTAAAGAGTTAGATGCAGAGGACAGGAAGAGATGGAAAGAGATCATCCACTGTGGTAACCCCTAACGGGAGCAGTGGAATATTTGTTTCTTGATCATGTTGAATAACATTTTAGCAGTAGTAAAACACATTTGTATTCAACAGGAAATAATCTGAGTGTTGTGTTTACATTTGCATGCACAACTAACAGGTCACTCATAGTAAAAAGTTTGTCTCAGTGAGTAAAAAGGATGGGAAAGTTGGGCTTTTGATGTCCAAGTCACGCTTTTGTAATAGAAACATTTTAACAATCATCCATTCTGTTGGGATCACAGTGAGCCTAGAATGGAGGAGAGGCAGAGTGTCAGGAGGCTAAGGCATCCGCAGCCGGACTGGAGAGCATGATCGCTCTGTCTAGTGAGACTCACGTTTGCATGCAGCTAAATAGTAACTATGACAAGCAAGTTATCAATGTGCATACTTCCTGTACTTCTGTATATGTAATGCATAGAAGTCGGGATATACACAGTCATTCAAGCACTTTACCAAATCATTCAAAACACTGTAAAAATACATAATATTCTCATTTTAATTTTTAATATTCCTCATGTGCGTCAGTGAGCCTTAGGCACCCATGACCCCATCGCTGGTTCACCGGTTGGCCTTCCTTGGACCACTTCTGGTAAATACTGACCTCTGCATACCAGGAACGCCCCACAAGACCTGCCATTTTTGAGTTGCTTTGACCTAGCCATCAGAATTTTACCCATGTCAAAGTCAGTCAGATCCTTACACTTGCCCATTTTTCTGCTTCCAACACATCAGTTTTAAGAACTGACTATGAGTGACCTGTTATCTTACCTAATATAAAATGGGACACTTGCCATAGTAACAAGAAAATCAGTGTTATTCACTTGTCAATGGTTTCAGTGTCATGGCTAATCAGAGGTTCACCCAAGGAGGGTAATAAGTAATGGCGAGCGAGTAGACCCCACCGCCAGGAAGCCACGGCACGCTGACCATGTGCTAGCAGATAGCTGGGAGGAGAGGCTGCGTTTTCCCCACCATGACATAGCCCTTCGCTGAAAGGCCACAGCTGCGACACCTGCACAGGTGAGTTTGGTGACTATATCAATCATGACTGGCCTTGGGGTTAATTGGTTTGCTTCGTAATTGAGCAGCAATTACATACCAACAATGCATGGTACTTACAGCTGAATAAAACAGACCATCATAAGTGGCTCTTTTCTGTTGAGTACATGTGCAACTTTTTATAAGAACACTTTAACGCAATACAATGCAATAATACTGATTGAAGCCCTGGTACGTTATTTTCTTTTATTGGGGCATTAAATGCAGATTTAAATGGACTTGGGGGCAGTGGTGGCCTAACAGTTAGGGATGTGTACCTGTAATAAAAAGATTGCTGGTTTGAATCCTAGTGTTGTAGTTCTCAAGACCGGTTTTTGAAGGTCTCGGACTCGGCTGCATTTGTACTCGGTCTTGTCATGGACTCGGACAAAGAGGACTCTGGATTTTATTTTGAGATCTGTCTAGACCACGGATTGGATAACTTCTTACTTCAAGTGCAACCAATGCAGTTAGTGCTGACAGCGATTTTGATACCAATATCACAAAGAATTCACGTGTACAGCAATGGGGAAAAGAAAACACACAACAGTGTGTAAATTCTGCAATACATCTATAATGGAGACGGCTGGGACGTCAAACTTAGAAAGGAAGTACAAAGAAAGGTAAGATAGATTTAAGTTGTGCTAGCTAGTGTTATTACTGTAGTTTTTCTTTGTGAAATCTCTTTACAACATATCATATCGAAATATATATATGACTCCCTGTTTTCACGCTAGTTTCATTTGGTGTTGCCAGCTAATTCACTAGCACCTAAATTCTTTTTTCTGTTTTCGATCTCGACTCGGCCTCGGCCCCTCAGAGTCTTGGTCTTGTCTCGGTCTTGACACCCTCTGGTCTTGGTCAGGTCTTGGTCTCGGATAAGGTAGTCTTGACTACAACACTATTGAATCCTTGACTACTGTGGTACCCTGAGTAAGCACTGTTCCCTGGGTGCTGAATTGACTGCCCCCTGCTATGTCACAATGTTGCATATGGCTTAAGTGTGGAGGACACGTTTCATTGTTGTGCACTGTGTGTCAACAGAGACAACTAATCACTTTCACTTATTTGTGCCTCAGCAGTGACTTGAACATGGTTTTGGGCAGAACAATGCCAAACACGTGTTTGTTGTTCATCCATTTGCACAGCCTGGCCTAGGTTGGAGTGGGAAGCTTCAATACTTGCACTTTTCAGTTGAATAGGCACAGATGGAAGGGCAGATAACGTGCATTTGGTTAAACAGAGAGACGATCGGCCTCTATGGTAGGAAAGTGCTCCCAGGGTTTTTTGCATCCCCTTGGTCTGCACCTGTGTACAACAGCTCAAGCGTGGAGGTAGATTTAGCAAGAAGTTATACGCCAGACTGCATGTGAGATGAATTTGCATTCCAATATACACATGAAGACCAGATGCATTAAGTCAGATGAATCCAGTTGACGTCGCCCTTATCACGGTGAAAGGAAAGATGGTTTAACTCTTTGAGAAACCCTTTGCAAATGGCAACAGACCAGGACAAAATAAAACTCACTCTTGTAAGTGCTTCCAACATATAATTCTTTCTCTCTGAAAAGACATCTACGTCACGCCTACTCCGCTGATAACGAAAGGCCAGGAGGAGGGCCTTTCGGTGGCAGGACAGTGGTAGTGTGTCCCTGGGGGACGACTCCACTTCTGGGGGGAGCAGGAAGGATATATCCTGCACTAATGGTGACACTCCCTACTTCACTCGGAGTGGCACAAACTCCCAAGGTATAGAATGCCTTTCATCTGTCAACCTTCATTGTGCTCAAATTTTGGGCAATAGGATCATTGGAAAATTCTCAGAAGTAAATTATGATTTCCATGGATGGTGGCGACAGTATGTATTTTGTCAGTTGCCACTGAGCCTTCCTCTGTACCTCTGCCTATCTCAAAGTGTCCCTTCTGCAGCATTTGGTTCCTAACCTGCAGTGCTGCCAGCTCCACCCCTATCCCAGAAACTCCTTCATGGACCATGAATGCCCCCCCCCCGGTTTTTAGAGCACATCTTTGAGGTTCCAGCTGTCCTGCCTGGGCTCTTCAGCATTACAGCATTTCTCTGTTATATGCTCACCCATTTCCTCTTATATTATTCAGTTGTTTTTCTAATTTTTGGTATAGCCTTTTTATTCTGTTTTTATTTATTATATCCAGTTTGTATGGTGCTTTAAATTTTCAATTTTGCTGCTCTTTTGTACTGTCCACTTTCTACCATGACAAAGAGAATTTCCCACTCGTGGGACTAATAAAGGATTATCTTATCTTATCTTACCTCCTAAGTGCCCAGTCTGACTAATGGTAGTAGAATTAGAGATCAGTGGTCATTGTTCATACACCACAGGACACAACGAAATGTGTCCTCTGCATTTAACCCATATGTGACATAGCAGGGGGCAGCTTATTCAGCTAAATATCTCAGTGGTGCCTTGCTGGTCAGGGATTTGAACCTGCAATCTTTCAATTACAAGTGTTTGTCCCTAACCATCAAGCCACCACTGCCTTTTGTTATGATATGAATCAACTGCTATCAAAGGTAGAAGAGTTTTTCATGCATATACACTACATCTGGCCAGTGCACCTACAGGAACTTTTATGACATCCCACCTAAAGCCATAGGTATCAATATAGAGTTGGTTCCCCTTTGCAGCTACAACAGCTGCCACTCTTCCACGTGATGATGATCCCAAAGGTTTTTGATGTGGCTGAGGTCAGGGCTCTGTGTGGGCCAGTCAAGTTCTTCCACACCAAATCCACCTAACCACATCTTCATGGATCTTGCTTTGCGCAGTGATGCACAGTCATGCTGGAACATAAAGAACCTTCCCAAACTGTTCCCACAAAATTAGAAGCATAGAATTGTTCAAAATTGTCTTTGTTTGCTGAAGCATTAAAGGTTCCCTTCCCTGGAACTAAGGGGCCCAGCCCAACCTCTGTAAAACAGCCCCATACCATTATCCCTCACATACAGTGAATACAGTGAATCATGATATACAGCCTGCTGCATATTCATTCTGAAACGCGTGTTCTCCCTTTTTGTAAACCCTGACACTGTAAGCAGGACGGCGCGAGGCCGTGGTCGTTTCTTTTCCTGCGTTTAAATGTGGCCGATGGGAGGTTTTCTTCTGCTGCGTGCTTGCAGGCACGTACTTAGGTTTACGACCCGAGCAACCTCCTTCTAGTCCAGTTTAAGAAAAGTCTTGTTTCCCTGTGGGTCGGGAAAATGAGGTCTCCGCAATTCTCACGCTGCCTTTGATGAGTTAAAAACATTAGTACTGTCCCTTTTACCAGAATATGCGTGCATTTGAAGTACAACGTATGCGAAAGACAGAAAGTGCATAGAATCTAATTTTATATGCACTAAGTCTAATTAAACCTTATGTTGCATTCCAGACTGTAAACTCGTAAAAAGTTAAATGATTTTTAACAATGTAACACATATGAAAACTAATGGAATAGCGGACACAAAGAATCAAAGTTGGTGAGCGCGCGTCCAAAAAGGCGGAGTGAAAATGCAGACGTGGAATATCGCTGGCAGGCGACGGGGAGTCGATCGCTGTGTATGGGTGGTGTCTTCGGGCGAGCTGTAAGCTACGTTAGACCTTTGAGAAAGGTTTCCTCAAAGACCAAATAAAGCATCGTGTTTTTGGTAAATTGTCTGTGAAAGTCCAACGCCTCCTGAAAGATAAGATCACTGTTCTGGTTTATTTTATATAAACGGTTTTAAAAACGTTTCTGAAATTTATTGTTTAGTATTAGTTCCTTTAAACATTGTTTACTAGTTTATGGCAATCTGAACGTTACTTGTGACGTTTATTTTAACGGGGAAGTAAAACGGAGAAGTCCAAATGCCCAGGTTCGATGCATTGACTTGAACGCAGAAGAACTTCAGTCTCTGGACCACAGGCGAGGTAAGAAAACGCACGTATTTCCGATGAATGCCGAAGAAACGTCATAGAAATCAAACTGTATCCATGATGCAAAAGTATTATTATCATTAAGTGATGAAGTAGTCAAGTCTTCAAAACGTTATGTAGGAGTTTTTATAACTGGTTTTGTGGACTTTGTTAAACTTTGTTAAACTGTTCCTCACAAATCTGATTTCAATAAACTGCTTTTATTATATTTACTGGTATAAAGTATATAAATGTGTCAGGACAAATGCAAACACAGATCGTAGGTAAAATCAGAAACGTAAACATTTCAAGATTCGTTTATCTATATTTTTAATCATTTATGATGTACGAAGTAGCGAATTATCGTTTAGACGTAATAACTGTAAGAATCTAAATAAAAGTTTTATTTTTTCGGTATATCTGTATTTATGTATACCTGTGTATGAAACAGAACCGACATCAGTCGATACTGCATGAACCATTTTCATTAGTGAATGAGAGTATTCCTACCTCAGTTACTGGAAATCTTGCTGAAGTTGTATTTTAGTATTATAAAACGTGCTGTAAGCCATGAAGTTCTACGGAAGAATGGGAAATGTCTCTGTGTTAGTATAATGTGTGCAGGGATCGGCCTCTTAACTGTCGGTCTGTAAAAGCTGGTTCGCCTTGGGCAGGTTCATCACCGTGGAGCCTCAGCCACGCTGCGCAGTCTGTGATCTGTGTTTGGTCTGTGGAGAGCGCCCTACAGGTAGATCAATATTAGTTGTAGTTCTGCAAAATTATAAACTGCTTTACACCGTGTCACGATTACATCGTCTAATGTTTTTTGTACTGTTACCGTTGCGGGCTTATGTGAAATATTCCATTATTTTTCTTTACCTGAAATTATTTGGAATTGCTTGTTTGCTTTAATTCGGGGAGTTCCCCCAAATACATAACAGCTTGGAGCCTTAAGATCTTTATGAAGAAGAGCCTCGACAAAGAGGTGCCCAGTTTACACTGTTGCCTAGAGATGCGGTTTTATCTGGGAGCTGAGCAGCAGTCTGTTTGAGGGACAGATGGAGAGACATTAGGCCCAGAAGAGCTGGCGATTGAACCATAGTTCAAGTGTGAGCGGTCCGCTGACATTCTAACACTTACCAGTCACTACCCATGTACCTCCTTCCTTTTTTTTTTAATGATTAACCTATTTGAGAAGCAAAGTTTTTTTTAGAAGTGTTTCAATTCAGGTCACGTTAGACACAAATTTGTGGTTGTGTCTGATGTATTTGAAGCAGGATTCCCTGAGGTCTCACAGACATCCTCTTCAGTCCAGAGATTTACCTCAAGCACAAACATCTACCTTCTAATGCCGGCTTCCACTCGGCATTCTCAGTGGTGGCTGTCATTCTGCTTTAGAGCCTTGGATCGTGTTGAGGTCTTAGGGTAGGTATTTAGAAAGAGTAGCTTTGTTTAATAATTATATTGTAACATAGTGGATCAGTAGGCAGCAGTGTGCCGTGTTGGTGGGTTTTATGCCTATGTTGGCTGTGTGCGCTAGTTCTGCTCATGTTCACCTGAATTTTCCACACACAGCTGTAGTTTTGATCAGTGTGTGCTCCCTGATTGGCTGGTGTCTCTTGGCTGGTGCTTCCCAGGACACTGCAGACTCATCATGACCCTGTGGCAGTGTTGGGCATTCCAGGTCCAGAAATTACAAATCCAGACCAAGATTTTGTTTCTACCAACCAGTTCAGTACCCTGTGACTGCGACTCTGATATGTCCAACACTGCCCTGTAGTTGGTGGCTGTGAATAGATGGATTGGTAGGTGGATTATTCTGTTTTAATATTGTCATTCCACGAAAAATGGACTGAATCTTGGTGATCTGTAATTCTAAATTACCTGTGAAATGTTGTTGTAGAATTGTCCAGGAACAGACTTACTCTTTTGGTGTGCTGTGTCACTGTCCAGCAGGCTCGAAGGCATCCCTTTGGTATATCAGCCTCTCGCTGTAAAATCTGTCTGGATGTTTTAGGCACCTTATGATGAAGACAGTCACAGCTCTGCTAGTCGGCGGCTCATGTTCCAGTTTGAATTCGCTGTTGGCCTGGGTCTGAATATGCTGTCTGGAGTGCAGCCTGCAGCCTGTTTCTGTGCCTTGGCTCCTTCACGGCCGTCTGCGAGCGTGTGCGTGTGCGTGCGTGTGTGTGTGCGTGCGTGTGCGCGTGCGTGCTATTCACCAGCCTGTGTGTCTGCCTTTCATGCTGCTGATGAGATGCATGCGCAGTGAAAAAAGGATCAAAGGGAGCACGTTGAAAGAGACGCAGAGACGCTGCAGCGGGCTGCTCATCTTTCCTCACCCCACAGAGAGCCTGGATGCGCACAAATGCGCATATATGATGTGTGTCCATGTTCCTTCCCACGCAGCATACACTCTGCACTCACAGGTACCAGAGCGTATTACAAACGTATCATACGGGTATGGAGGCCATGAACAACAACAGTGGAGTGGAATTACATTAGTGAGCCATGTGCTTGAGGTTAAAGCTGGATGTGCTGCTTAGGGTAAATCTCATGGTCAGACCTTAGCTCAGCTCAGTTGTGTCCTCCTTTGAGGCTGAGTGAACGCTGCTGAACCAATGGGCTTTTTGTCGGCTTTTTTTTGGCATCAGTTGAAGAAGCATGTTCGGTGTGATTAGCAGATAAGAGTGCTCCATCATCTTCCTCCTCAGCCCAATCAGCTAGGTGCTGTTCACCTATTTAAGGACCATCCAACAAGCTCTGGAGGTCAGCCACGTGGAGTCCAAAAAGCTACCGTGTTAGATCAAAACTAAATATGCTTCTGCATCTTGTTGCTTTTTTTTTTTTGCACTGAAGAACATCTGCTCTAAAACAATCTGGATCAATCCTTAAGAAATGGGGGAGGAAGACAGATATGAAAGTTCTCTTGTGCTTCCTTGTGCCTACTTTGTGTCCAGGTCTGATGGGTCTCCAAGGACCTGTAATCAGAGAAGATTGAAAACAGGGCTGCCTAAATTACCTTTTCGTTCATTATTGAAATGCAATTTGGAAATATCAGGCTGTAACAGTGATACAAGGAAAGGAGACACACTGCTCACAGTCTTGCTTAATTCAGCAAAATATTTCAAATGTATCAGTTTTAGAACAAAAATCATTATTCATTTGTTCACAAAAATATACATAACATTAGACACAACCAGTATTTTAAGTAAAACATTGATTTCAAGTAGTAATAAGTTAAATGAATTATAATGCTAAAGGAGCTGTTCTGAGTTAAAGTTTAACGACTTTTTAATAGTAACAATTAACAATTTGCAATAACATAAAACACCAAACGTTTGTGTTTGTTTTCCCTTTGGGAATCAGAGACTACAAATGCAATTAATAGCAAAATGGCAAAACAATGCTGAATCAGTGAATCAAAAATCATTAGGATATATAATGAAAAAGAAAGTGTCTGTGTGCGGAGAATATGTGCAGATATGTTACTCATTGCCTGTCAATGTACTTCTGTTATAAAACCATTAAATTTGCAACGATTTGTATTGGATTAAGCAAGCGTCCCAGTACTTTCTGGGAACACTGCATGTTTGTGTGTCATATTCCGTTTAATCAGTTTGACTTATTTTACTTCAGGTTTGTTCAGATGAGCCAATACCTTCCTCTGTTGCAGGTACACTGAGGCACCATGGGTAATTTTAAGGGCCATGCTTTACCAGGGAGCTTCTTCCTGATCGCGGGGCTGTGGTGGGCAGGGAAGTTCTCCCTGTGTTATGCCCTCCGCAGGAGCAGGAGCGTGGGACGCCTGGCCAGCAAGGTCGTGCAGCGCCGTGTCGAGGTCTGTGAGGCCTCTGTCATTCTGGCCTTCTCTGTGATCGGTGAGGCTTCTCACGGCGATGAAGAGGTGGCAGAGGTCACCCAGTGGCTTTAAAGGATGTATGAACACTGTAAAGCTGATGATATATCGGGCAACGTTTTGAGCAGTGTTGCCAGGCAACTGCCAGCCAGATGAGACAAAGGGCAACTCATCGGGATTTGGATGATCCTGAAAATTTGCCTACGGCCGATCAAAGTTTTTTAAAGTCGAAAATTATTTTACAGTATCATTGGGGAAGTGCCGGCCAACATTTATCATCAACATTGCTCAAAAAGCCCTGTGTATCCTAGTAGTTCGTTAGGACTGGAGCAGTAAGCTGCATTTTTGAGATACAAACCAGTGCTGGGAGATGCAGTGTAGGCTTTAATCAAGTTCCGATTTGTCCACGGTGACGTTCATTGCTTCCTGTATGTTTCAGCAGGCTCACACGCATACACGCTTACGTGTATGTTTGGATTAATGCTACATGAATGCTACATGTGATCCCGGTCTGTCCTCTCAGGCATGCTGGCGGAGCAGTTTGTGTCCGACGGGCCCCAGCTGCATCTCTATGACTACGCCGAGCACCACTGGGACCGCCTGATGAACTGGCAGCACGCCACCATGTACCTGTTCTTCGCCCTGGCGGGGGCCGGCTCGCTGGCTATTCACTTGACGGATGCCGCCCCCCTTGCTTTGGACCGGCTGCTGCTAGGCATTGCATTTTCCACAGAGGGTGAGTGAGTTCCACAGCACTATGCAGCCCTCTTGCCTCCCCTTCCTCCTCTCCCCTCTCCTTCCCCCTCTCCTCTTAGCTTCCCCCCTCCCTGCCACCTCCTCTCCTCCCTCTCCCTGCCGCCTCCCCTTCCTCCTCTCCCTGCCGCCTCCCCTTCCTCCTCTCCCTGCCGTCTCCCCTTCCTCCTCTCCCTGCCACCTCCCCTTCCCTCTCTCAATGCTGCCTTCCCTGCAGGCTTCCTCTTCTTCTACCATCTCCACGGCCGCGCCATGCTGGACGTCCATGTCCACCAGTTGCTGCTGTACGCCATCATGGGCGGGGCCTTCACTTCCATCTTGGAGGTGTTCCATCGTGGGAACGTGGTGCTGGAGCTGCTCCGGGCTGCGCTCTGTGTGCTCCAGGGCAGCTGGTTCTGGCAGGTGTGTGGGAAACCAGGCCCTGTCATTTTTAACAAAGTGTCTTTGTGGCTGCAATTAAATAACTACGGAATGCAGGGTCAAAATATTTGGCTGAGCGTTAAGCATGACCGAGACACCAGAGATTCTGAATATGGTCTGATTTTTGGTGCCAGATGTTTCCAGCATTTCAAACAGCCATCATCCAGTGATGGCAGGTCTATGGCTGAAAACAGTGTTAATGAGAGAGGTCAGAGGAGAATGCCCAGACTTTTAGCGTAAGCTAATAGAAATGCCATGAAAATAACAGCGCAGGACAGCAGTGCTGTGCAAAAAGGCTTCAGCGAATGAAATGATGCTTTATTTACCATTTGCACAAGTATGCATGCAGGTACACTGGGATGCTGTAGTCATCGTATTTCCCATTATGCTCTGTTTGAGACAGACAGACAGAGGTGAGCGGCAGGGTCTGACCACTTATCTGCCACCTCTGGAGTGTTTTTTGGGGGGTTAGGGGCCCTGCTGAGGGGCAGATATGGGACAGAGGTTAACCTGCTACACCACCCCCCAGTCCCTCCTCAGCCAACCCTTCACATGGTTCTGGAGGCAAAAGTGATTAGTAAAAGTGGTTAGAAGATACGCATGTAATGTGTAGTATGCATGTAATGTGTGTGTGGCGTGCGTGTAGTGCACGTGTAGTGTGCGTGTAGTACATGCACACATGAGCGGGTGAGTGCTGCCTCCCGCCAACGTCCTGGCCCTGTGCTGTCCCACAGATTGGCTTCGTGCTCTACCCCCCTGGTGGCAGTGCTGAGTGGGACCTGAAGGACTCCAACAACATGATGTTCATCACCATGTGCTACTGCTGGCACTTGGCCTGCGCCCTGCTCGTCGCTGGTTTGGTGTACGGCATCATGTCCTGGTGAGAGAAAGCAGGGCAGCCCCCCCATCACCAGTGTGGTGTACTACTCAAGTGGCTGTACCTCGCTACACTACCTCAGTGTTATCTTGGCAACTTTAAAATTGAACTATTAACACAAAAGGCAACTTTCACTTTGTACTGAACTACAATTATAAAGAAATTCTGTACTAATATATTTCTATGGTAATACTTTACTTGACGGGGCACAAATATTATGCTATCTTACGATATCTTGTGTATTATCCACAAACTACATGCTGATCTCCTGTTAATTCATCATTAATTGATTGTGATGTATGTTTTATCCGAAGTATTTACTATACCAGTTAATTCTGTAAACTTTTGTGAACTACTGAAGTAACTACTGAAGGATCAAGCATCCATCCATCCATGCATTTTCCAAGGTCGTGGGGGGTCCAGAACCTATCCCAGAGGCTATGGGCCCACAAGTGAAATAATGGTCTCATGTTTGTTCACCTTTAATGAATCGACACATCTGTTATCTCAAGTACCTACTATATATAACTGAGTAATTGAGTTATTCCCAAGTATTTGTGCCCTATCAAGTAACGTTTTACTATTTCCATTGACAACGGTCGTTAATTATTAGATTTTCCTTGTCCAACCTAATTTTGCCTGCAGTGGCATTTTAATTGCTACTCATTCCATAGCTGTTGGTTGCGTACAGTTACTGGTGGTAAATGCACGCGGTGTAATTATTCATAAGCGTCTATAAAAATTAAACATTCTCTCTCCCATGGTCAGTGCTTAAAGCACACTATACTGGTCACTATACTCTGTGTGATAAAGTCCACTATACTGGACATGTCTTTGTCATTTTAGGTTTATGGTTATTAACCCATTTATTCTGCCCTTTGTTTTTTGAATGGATCCAGGGCAATAATAAGTATTGGAAGAGAATGCAACATTAGGCCTGTTGTGTGCAAAAGTATTGTGACAGCATAAAGTTTTTTTGTGGAAACAGACTTGGAAGGCTATTGTACCTGACTGATTACCAAAATTAAATATTGCCTTTTAATAGTAGGTTCGTAGTTCTGTTGATATCAGATACTTTGAAACTTTAGTGCAAATGGTATTTTAATGGATGACTTTATCTTGAATTTTCCTAGTAAGGTATCGCTAAGTTTCTGAAGTATGATTTTTAGATACTTTGTCCACAACTACCCTCTACCCACAGCACTGCTTCCCTGTCTGGCCCTCAGGGAGCCCCAGACGGTCCACATTTTTGCTCCCTCCCAGATCTGGTAGGATGGTCTGACTGAGGGCTGGGAGGGAGCAAAAACGTGGCACATCTGGGGGTCCCCAAGGGTCGGATTGAGAATCACTGTCCCACAGCCCTGTCATGAGAACACCCTGCTTTCCTTGTAGGTGGGCTCCTCCCAAATGTCAGTAGCAGGTTGCAGTTTGAAGGTGGAGACTCCATGGTCCTCCACAGGCTCTTGCATCCTTGCATGCCAATGGCGGGCTGCTTAGAGGAATATTTCAGCGGTTCGTTTGATTATATTTGGCATCAAACTGCGAGGAAACCAGTAAGAGACCCAGTTAGCTGTGTGATCCGATGAGGTGTGAGGGAGAGACGGCGCTGGTAGTGAACTCGGTGTTTGGTATTTTTCTTGCACAGGCTGGTGCGTTCAAGGATCAGGAAGACGCCCACCATGGAAATGGGCCTGCTGAAGAGCAGAGAGAGGGAGCAGGAGTCCGAGGACGAGATGTAGCATCTGCGCTGGCGTATGCATCAGTGACCAAACGTTACGCACGTTCCCACAGCCACACACACACACTGACCATGAAACATCCCACACACGTTTAAACCAGAACAGAAACAGGCACCCTGACAGACACCTCTGTTGTGATAAGCATTCCCTCTACAAATTGGAAACCAAGGGAGGTAGACAGTCACTTTCTTCATTTTAATACGGTGTGTTATTCGTTGACAGACACGCCCCTCAGCTCAGGTCCTTGAATTAGCCTTACACTGATTACATGAGGAATAGGGCTTCCCCACCCCTGGTCTGTGACCATTCCCACTCTGTGTCCAGCATCTAAGAGGGTTGCGGGAGGCTGAGGGTTTCTGGAGGTGTTGTTTAATTTCCAGAAACCAAGTATATATTGTTCATTTATATATTGTTCATTTATGACTCCTCACATTCCTCGCATAAATGAACATACTACTTATGAAATCGCTAGTGGATCCAGAAGCAACCCTAACCCATGCCCCCACCCCCCCCCCATTGCACGACGTAGACCGGCTCACTAATATCAGACAGCTGGGAACCCATAAGATAGAACAATGCTGGACTTCTAGAATTCTACCAAGCTAAACAATCTGCTTCCTTTGGTTGCACTCTGGGATATTTCCCTACTATTGCCGAGCTAACAGGAGATCAAACTGAAGCGTTTGTATTATAATGCTGAATCAGAATAAGTTTACTGGATAAAACTTCCTTGACGGCTTTGCTCAGATTAGTTTCCCAGTGAGTGTTTCCCTTACCTAACTGAAGATCATACCACACTACATTTCATATGTTATACTCTTGTTACAATCTTTCTCTGTTGAGAAAGGTGAGAAAGACAGCTCATGAACTTCAACATTGTCCACCCTGTTATTGCATTTCTTTGGATAAAAGATCATTACTATAAAAGGTTTCCTTTTCACGGACCTGAGCCATTTGTCAATATGAAGTTATACGATTACCCCAAGAGAGGTTATTCAGAGCACCCGGATTTATGGAGTTATACGATCTTGTTAATGAAATTATATTTTAGCGCCATCCTGTGGCATAACTTTAATTACAGCCAAACATTTTTTTCCACGGTTGTATTATTACGTACTTTTAGTTAATATCCTCATAATCCAGTACAGATAATTATAGCTTTATTTTATTATACGGATTTAAGTGCAATTTGGAAATAATCTTGAATTGCGTGATATCGTTATTTATTACGCGGGGTTTAATTTTGTTGTATTACGGATTCCTTTTAGTAATGTGTAAATTATCAACCTGCCCTGTAAATCTGCTATGATGTATTAAATATAAGGGTGAAAGGACACTTAAATTAGCAATTTTGACCTTGATATTAATCGGGAAGTATTCAGACGGTGTATATAAATTATTCCTGGAGTATCATCTGCATTATGTTGATTTCATTATTAAATGTATGCATTTAATTTCCACACGGCTCTGTTGACATTTGGGTAAATTGCTGTTCAGCGGCTACTCGTCAGTAAACCAGTAATTATTTCTCTTCACTTTAAAAGAGACTACAGGGATACTTAATAATGCGCTTTTGAGTGTCATGATTTGTAACGGTTGCCTGTTTTTTTTCAACGATTCCTGTTTTAATTATTCTTTCGTGGCTATTTAAAACGACATTTTATCTGGCGACAGACTGTGCTCTTCTACCACTGTGCTAGCGGGAAAATAAAAAATAATGATAATTGACAATAATAATATGTTCCTGTTGTTGTTTTCATTGTTATTATTGTCTGTAAAGTTACCTCACATTTCTAAGGGTTATGCTCAGACATTCGCTCTTCTTGTAAGTTGTATGTCCTTCCCAACTTCTGCAAGTGGCCTCCTGCGATAAATCGCCCATACGATATCTACGTATTACATAGAAAACTACATTAATCTACATTACGCGGACTAGAATAAATTGATACGATTAAAAAACTTTAATATGATTGCACAGATAATTTTTTACACTTTTATGCTAATTACTCGTATGGTATCAACATTCAATGTCCAACTTTTTGGTGTCATTTTTTTAATTCGTACTATAGCAGGATAGGCTGCATTAATTGATGGCGCTACACCATCCAACTGGACACTGGTCTAGGCTGCTCTCACGAATGTCTACCGCATGTGCATTACACAAATCTGCAAAGTTTCAGGGCTATTATCTTTCCGTTGTTCTGTCATTTGATGAAATTACACTATTGTGTGGATAAAATTAGACAAACATGTAAAACTCTCCTCTGAATCGTTTGAATAGGTCTAAATACAAATTGGTGCGTTGAGTCTGCAGTTCACCCTGGTTATATAAGCACGGGCGTCACCGCCATTCGTTTGGACCCCACCATGCACGTTTAACATAAAATATTAATTTTATGCCAGTAGGCCTATGTCCCCCCCCACATTCAAAATGCTTTCTGACGGACCCGTAAATAGGTCTAATTAGAAGTCGTATGCAATCACGCAGAACTGCTCATTATTTCTGTTTTTACTGACCGTTGTTCCTCCATAATTGTAATTTTTTTACTGCGCTAGGGAATGTGCCCTCTGAATGTGCCGGAATTACTATTACGAGCGTATAGTCGGATATTCGTTTTTTTTTTTTTTACCTCGATCTCTCTTGAAATAGGTCTCATAGATATCCCCAGTATTTAATAAATAGAGAATTTCGTTTAAATTATTACGTCGTGCAAACCCTCCAATACGTGTAGCTGAATTTGCAGCTATGAGGTTTGTAAGATTAAATATTAAACCCAATGACAGAGTTTATTTGATCACATATTAACTGATCAGTGTAAAAATCCTCTTCTGCCCAATTCACCTCCTATTTTGAAACAGTTCGAGTACCAAGATTGAAGATTTTTATTTGTCACATGCACATTTGTCACATTGCACTGTACAGTGCAATGGCAGTGAAATGTTATTGTGGCCAAACAGCTCCGTCACTGTGCATAAACATATAAAAACTATACGCGCAAAAAAGATAAGATAAATTATACAATAGACGGCAAACTATTAGATAAGGCAATAAAATATGTATGATTGTAACTGGAAGTGTGAAAAGTTAGGTGCAAAATCTTTTCACGGTTTTTATTTAAAGTGAAAATGCAGTGTCAGTAGTATAATTATCATAATTTAAGACCATGAATCCTGGATCATTCAAACGCAGAATATGACAATAATGAAAGATGACAATGATTATGCAGAGTTTAAAGTTCGTATAACCTGGGGGAAAAGCTTCTCCACAGCTTCTCAGATTTCTGTCTCTGCAATTATCTGGTTTGTCCTGGTCCTGCTCTAGTGGGTGTAGATGTCCTGTAGGCTTGGCAATGTTATCCTAGTCATTATATAAAAATTACACATTTATAATTTAAATCCGGGGACTGAAGCTTTCGTTTTATTTGCATTGCTTGCTTTTATAGCGAAGTTTCCGCCAAAGTGCCTCACTCCTAAAAAATCGTTGGGTGATCTTCTAGAACCGTGAAAAAGTGGGTTCATCTCTGCGCCCCCTTTCAGCACCATAATGCGGACGTGACCGCTAAAGCAGGTGTGTGATGGCGCGCTGCCTGGTAGCCATGCGGGTGAGGGCCCGGGTCACGGAGACCGGCCCTTGTTCTTTTTAAAACCACACTTTTTAAAAAAAATGAGTTAGGCCACCTATTCCAAAGTCATGTGACCACCAATTTATTTCACTAAAGCATAATCATCATTTCGGGAGTAATGACAACAATGGCAATAATAATTATTATTATCATCACTGTAGCTGTGGCGGACTGGCAACCGGTCCGGCCTTGCTGTGCGGTCTGGTCAGAGTCAGGCCCCCCTCGCGACTGTGACCAGGATGAGCACTTAGACGATAAATGGATGGATTGTCATTATTAATAGTAATAAGGTATAATGATAATCGCCGGGCCTACCCCTGAAGTTAATGTTGATACGAGATTTACGTTGGCTATTGTATAGGATACTATATTAGACAAATAACAATACATTTGAATGAATTTTAAACAAAAATGTGCTTCAATATGCTTGGACGCATAATGTTTTATTTTGGTATAAGTATGCCAGCGTCAAAAACTAATAAAGTGCTGATACTTTGAGTGATCTCCATTGTGGAGTTTTTAGCGGCCGGGGATCCTGGGATTGTAGTTTTCTCCCGCATGGCCTCGGATGACGTCACGTTTCCGTAACACACCGGCGGAAGCTGCCGAATCCACCTGTTGGGCTGCGACGGGAAAATAGGGAACATAGAAGAAGTTATCCGAAAAAATAACTTGTAAAGATATTGCGTACCTAGTAGAGATTTCGTTTGCCCTGTCTTCATGGACAAACTAAAGAAAGTACTAAGTGGTCAAGACGACGACACCACTGTATTGCAGGTAATACGTTTGAAAGTGAAACGACGCGGGTCTGCACTTGTGATACTTTCCTGTCGTACGACGTTTTCGTTATGTGTTATCAGTCAGACATACTCTCGAAACGGGATGGATACCAATTTTATGTCGTTATTAATGATGTCAGATTGCAAACAAATGTGCTGCTTAACAACACAAATGGGGGAGGGCATTTAGTCAGAGCGAAGCGATGCAATTTCATGAAACTAGAAACCTCGTTTTCTCAACAGAAAACTCCTTTCCTACGTGATCTGTATTATACCTACCCAGCGGCACAACGCATGGGTATTTGGTAACCGTGTACGGTTCATTCCTGTCTGACACGCAAAGTAAATACACATTGTGATTCTCCGAGATGTTACGGTGACTGTTGTGTTCTTCAGTGTCAGTGCAAATAAATTGCCTGTGTTACGTATTTATTAAACCGCTTTCCCCCTGTTCTCCAAATTCCCCGTCCAGGCGGTGAATGAAGCCTCCACTTTATCCTGGGGGACGCGGGTGAAGGGCTTCATCGCCTGCTTTGTCCTCGGTGTGGTGTGTTCAGTGCTGGTGAGCTTCAAGCCACTGATCTCGTGTTGCTCGCCGAGCAGTGATGTCACTAAATGTCATCTTTATGTTGATTTTCGTCTTGTGCTTCAAAGCGCGGATTGGAAGGCTGGTGCGACGGGTCTAGCCTGATTGCAGGAATGTGTGCAGAGTTCCAACAGTGTTTGCTATACCTTGGGCTGTTTAATGAATTACGGAAATAACTTGTCGCGTTGATAATGCACAGACAACGAAGTGTTTGCTTTTATAACTAGAAAAACCACGTATGCAAAAATCGTAGTCTCTTATCTGAAACGTTTGACAAATAATTACAAATTAAGTGTGTTGAGACTACACCCTAGTTAAAATATGTAGGTCTGTTTTAGACGTAAATGGGATCACAAGGACCTGTTGCTTATGTGTTTCTCTGTTTATTTTGTTAATCCAAACACAATTGACATTTTTTTACTGGCAGGGAGTATGTCTGCTGTGGCTGCCGAAAATTGGATTGGTACTTTTCATCGTTTTTTACACATTTGGCAACATTACCTCTTTGTTAAGGTAGGTCTCATTTGTAGATGCACAAATTCTGTAACAAAAACTGACTATACTGATCGTACGCACGCATATCTATCTGGTGACTTGGGAACATGGTGGCTATTCTGCAGCTCGGACAGCCTGAAATTTCTGTGCAATGATAGTTTATTTGATGTCCTGCCGTATATAATAAACAGATCAGTCTAAACTGTCTCCTGGCCATTTTATTTCCTGCTATAAAAAATAGCTGAGCATCTGAGCTACACATTTTTAATTTACACAGTAAGGATTTGAGGTTTTAGCACTGTTGCCTCACACCTCCGGGACCCGGGTTCGAGTCTCCGCCTGGGCTTCCTGTGTGTGGAGTTTGCATGTTCTCCCCGTG
>JABFDZ020000082.1:2617653-2643007 GCA_019775955.2 Pollimyrus isidori
CCCCGACGGGCTGACGGGCGGGAAGACGGCGAGATGTGCAGCTGCACATCAGATCCAATGAGATAAATTCCCATTGGTATGCAATCTGGCTTTAGAAACATGCTAATGTGTAGATGATAAATCAGTGCAGCATTTAAAAAATGTGAATTTGTTTCCTGTTTGTCATTTTCCTTTACTTAATCTCTAAGGTGCTGCTGTATTCCTAATAAAATTCTCTTTTTCGTAGGTATGGCCTGTCATATATTCCATTTGCAAGGTTAGTCTGTTTTGTTTGTTTGCCATTCTTCGTTTTTATCGGCTAACTTAAATGGTGTGCGTAAGCCTTCATTATGTTTCACAAAGGACATGTGGCATTTGTCTGAGTGCAGCATTAGCGCTAGTGAAGCTGCAGTGGGACTGGGGGCTGTCAGCCTCCACTGACCCCCCTGCGGAGCGCAGGCACTGTGGTCTGGGCGAGCCTCCATCCCTCCAGTTGTCTGTGATGCCTGTGGAGAGACAGTAGACCATGGACTTCAGCTTAACCTCACACAACAGGTCATCTTTTAGGTTAAAAAAAATGAGTTAGGCCACCTATTCCAAAGTCATGTGACCACCAATTTATTTCACTTCCATGTGGAAAAGGGAAGCCCAGAAAAATGGTTATGATGACTGTGATTATTAGCCAGTAAAAGTCTGAAACACCTTCCAGTGCAGTTTGCCCAGAATGGAAAATGCACTAGACTGCAGTGACAGTGTGAATCCAGGAATGTGTAGCAAAGGTAGTTAGCTGGTGAATTGTAAACACGGCCTAGTATTTATCCAGCTGAATACAAGTGTTTTGTCTCTTATGGTAGAGAAGCTCAAAGGTCTAGTCTGTGGTTTGTAGACTGGCCTGCAGGTAGGTGAGTGTTTTTCTGTTTTTTTAACATGGGTCTTATTATTCAGACATTTCAAATGCCATGAGTGAAGAGGCATTTTTGGGGGATAATTGCCTACCATTGTCAGATTTTTGTATTTAGGCTCACATGTGGTCTGTCTGTGTGTGTGTGTGTGCACTCTTTCTTCCAGAGATGCAATGATCAAACTCTTCTCCGTGTGCGTGAAGTAAGGAGCCTCTATGTGGCTGCCCCCCACCCCGCACCCTGGTGACCCTGGCCCCTGCACGCAGGCCCTTCCTCCTGGCCTCACCCCCTCTCTCAGGCCCACACGCTGGTCCCCTGCTTCCTGGCAGAAGCCACACTGCAGCTGTTCACTCCATCCCGGTTGACCGCCGCCCGGTGAACAGCCACTGGAGTATCCCTCAGCATTTACCGACTTGAACGCCTTCCAAAACACAAATGCTTGCATGGACCATTTAAAAGAGTGGTTATTTTTACAAAAACCTATTATTATTAAATGCTGTTTTTTAGAGCAGCACACCAGGGTTTTGTAAAACTGGGAATCATGGTTCTTTATCAAATAACTTCTTTTTTACATGTTAACAGATTAGTTTATACAAATCAATCCTCTATGCCTCTCTGGTTCTGTGATCTGGGCAATTCCATAGCTAGCTAACTTGGTGTTCATACGGTTGTGTAGAGTGCAGTGTGTTGGATCAGTAAGGATGTTCACTATTTTTTGCTGCCCTTGCAATAATATGCATAAGTAACGTATCGTCCTTTGGCATGTTAATATTTCTAATGTGTATTATCTCTGAGAACAAAGTTAACGGAATTGTATTTTTTGTGAATGGTGTTGTCAAACCATGAATTATGTTTTTAAAGTTTTACCAGCGTCTAACCTATGTTTTTTGCACAGTCCCGAATGTGTTTCGTTATAATTTCTTAAATATGCTTCAACATTCCTTAACTACAAATTTCAAGTCTTAATACTATGTGTAATTGGATGTGCATTGATTGTGAATTATTGATGTGCATTGTTTTAGGATAATAGCGGATTTAGCATCACCGCTGACATGCCAAGATATAAGACTTGAACCGTTTGCCGTCGCGACACGTGACGCCTGCCCAGTGACTTTACACGTGCCTTTCCACCCCCCCCCCGCCGACTACGACAGACGGATCCGGCTGTAATTCTGTAATTATTAGACCGGGACTGTCCGGGCCAGCAACCGGTTTCGCCTTCCTGCCTTCCGCAGTACTTCAGCCACTGTCTGGTCCCTTGAGCGACTCATCAAAGACACCGGATTACACAAAAGCGTGGATCCCGAACCACCTGTTATTGATAGTGACAACTGACAGTAGAAACACTTTTGTGTTCATTATCTTAAATATTTTACTTAACAGAAAATTTTAGTCTATTACGACGACCTCTGCCGTTCTTAATTTTGTGGGCTTCATACAATTATTCAGTGTCTTTCTAACTTTGAGTAAATGTTTAACTGCAACGTTTAATCTTAGTGATGGCGATGATCACCTTTGTTACTGGTCTCATTTTAATTATGCTGTGTATAAATGATTAAATTCTTTATGAAAAATCTCCATTTTGTGTATGTCACTCGCTGACGGTCGGTTATATTATAAATGCACTTCTTTGCCAAGAAAAAACATTGGATCTCAACGAGAGAGCAAAGCGGGTTACGTAGGAACCAGTAATTCCGTTCCGCTGACCCGACATGTTAATTGTCTTCAGTATCTGTGGTTTTCATTAGAAAGTCCGGAGTCTTTTGAGTGTAACAAATATTAGCATCTTGATGCGAGTGGACAAAAATTGCAAATCGTTTTAACAGTGTGCGATGAAAGCACAGGTTTGAATCTTTCCTCTGGTACATAATATGAATACGGTAGTCCGTTACTGATGTAGTACTATGCGTGTACAGTACGTGGTATAGGCCTACCCAGAGTTAGTCAGAATATAAATGGTATATGTTGGTTTAACACTAGCCTACATAACACAGCTTTGTAGCTATACACAGCATAATACAGCTTTGAAGATTAATAGAAACGCTTAGGAATATAGAATGCGTCTCCCCCGCCCTCCCAAGATACGGTTTAAAACCAGAAAGTATTAAACAGTTTAATAGTAAGCGAAACATCCATCACAGTAGGCTGTAAATCACAACATGAAATGTCCTGCGGTCGCAATTGCTGTTTAGGGTAAAATTAGTCGCCAACATGCCGTTTGTCGCTGTTCGCTGGAAAGTAAAAGGCTCACAGTAGCCCGGTATTACTTGCACTCATTTTCTGCATTTAGTAAGCAGACCATAATAGTACACGGGGCCTAGTGACTTAATTCTGACTGCAGCAACCCAAAGCATACAAATCACTTATGTAGCTTGTTTTGTGAACGCGTCTGTGTACGTCCGTGTGTAAATTTCTGCCTGGGGGATTTTATTAATGTAGATTTTGAAACAAATTAATGGCTTGCGTGAACGTGGTACAGCTATCGTTTTTGCTTTTTTAAACTTTTGTAATAGGCCTAGTTTCATTTAGACAAAATCTTGCCCAATATGCGGACAAAATATTCTACCGGTGTCCTTTTCGGAAACAGACGGTAAGAACGTCACGTCACAGTGCTCCCTGTTTATCTGTTTTGCGGTAATAAGGTGCAATATTGTTTATTACCTAAGTAACTGTTTTTTGGGCTTATCTTTTTAGTAGTTATATGAAATTCTATTATTTCCTCAGGGTACTGTTTTTTTATTTGAACTTCGTCGTGCTTTTAAAAATGTGTTAATTATTTATGCTATTTCTATGCCGTTTGACATATAATTCGTATTTTGAACGTTTAAGAAATCAGTGTGAGGCTGGATCTGCCCAGCAAAAGGTCAGCGGTTTTGATGACGTTAGAGGAAAAAATAGCTTTCGCTTCTAATTGCTAACTTTTGATACGCAAACACGCCCATCGCTAATGAAACCTTTATGTGTTTTAAGTCTGTTAATCCTCTGAATTCTCCATCCAGGTTGCTCCTGATTAAAATTGTGCCACGGCAGATGTAGCCGCGCCGGTCCCCTCGATGGCGTATGAACCAGTCGTAGATCAGGTTTCCGACCGGGGCACAGAGTGCGCGCTTATGCTTCAGGTGCTTCGGATAATGTATAGGAGAGTCAGGGCTTCTGATCATATGTCCTGTTTTAATGGGTCCTGTCGGACTGAGACACAGGAGTGTTCGGGCTTTGGTGGTTGCTCGTCGGATAAACAGATTTAGGCTATTTAGTGTCCGCTTTTTCCATAGAATCGGACTCCGGAACCCGGATACGTGCCCGGCGTAATTTGGTAGTCAGGGTGGCTCGATTTGTTAAACTTCTGTTGAAACGTCTCATAAGAAAATTTCTCACAATCATTATAAATTTAAAGTGATCGCATCTAATCACATCTTTTTTGTTAATGAATTTCGGATTTAGTGTGCACTTATTACACACCTATAGCCTACGTCTTACTTTGCTCCTATATCTCATAAGTCGCAATCCGCATATACTTTATTTTCTACAGAATTCTATTTATTAATCATGACTTTACTTGTTTTTATTGCCTTAGTTGCAGCTTATTTCAATTAGCTTGGCAATTAAGTGTTTTTAAAAATCCTTACGCACATGTTACGTACGGTCTATAGCCTACATAACTGAAAAGAAGGGAGATTTCTTATTAAACGGTGCATCGTGGGCGGGGTAAGAAAAACAACCTCTTATAAGCGAAGAATATTTTTTCCATCCTTGCATTTTACGTTAATAGATGAGACAAGTGGTTAGTGCGCCTGGTCCCCTGTCCAAAGTGCTGAAACTTTGCTCAAATTTTGCTGTCAAATGGCATTGCATCAGAAACTAGAAATTCAAAAGAAAAAGGACCAGATTCGGATTCAAAATAAAATAGTTCAAATGGCGGTTACTGTCGTTTGTTATTGTTTAATATAATAAATATTCAATCAGCTGATCAAACCACGAATTATTAGGAAAAGAGCAGCTGACAACTTTGGTGACTCAGAGTCGGATACAAGAAAGTGGAAAACTTGCGTTCAGTTTAAGAAAAATGTCCCCCAGAAAGAAATGTGGGAATCAATAGGACTGATATAATGAGGCTGAAAGCCCTGGCTATTCACTTCCAAAATGCGGAGAAGGATGGACAAACTTTAATATATCAGATGGTTATTATAGGGTTGGTACGTTTCAATGTATTATTTTTACATTAATCTAGGGGGCTGTAGTGCTCACACAAACTGAAAAGCAGATACTGATATAAAATTGTTTTACAGCAGCCTACTACTTTCGCTTTTATAAAGAATAGCGACGAGAGGAACGTGTTGAGCACGCAAATTGTTCAGTGGGCAAGTTTTCTGGAAAAAATTGCCGTCAATCAGCTGTCGATCATGTGACTGATCCCTCTAGAGGTAGATGGTATTATCCTAAAGTGGGTTTTGGTTTTCATTGCATCAAGACATTGACTGGGAAATATTCGGGAAACATCCTAATGTGCGCTTAAGTCATTTAAATATTTTAACGCCAAAACCTATACCAATTCGGTGCTAATAGACAGTGGACAGTTAGTCGGTTAACACGAGAATTGAGAGTTTTGCTCTCCCAGTTTTGTACCTTTATTTTCGTGCGTGCTTTCCCGCAAAGTGCCCACTTCGTTTCTTCAGAAGTTAAATAATTCAATGAAGGTGGAGAGTAATATGGGCGACGCGGCGAGCGGCGGCCGTGGCAGCGGCACCAGCGAATGCTGCATCAGCCGGCTCCTCAGTGTGGTGGAGAGCGAGCTGCAGGCCGGCCGGGAGAAAGGGGACCCCACGGAGAAGCAGCTTAAGGTCAGCCTGGAGGAGGCTGAACTTTGGAAGAAATTCATGGATGCCACTAATGAAATGATTGTCACTAAGAACGGCAGGTGGGTTTGCACATTTAATATGACCGTTGATTTTCTTGAATACGAAATTGCTGTAAATGCATATAAATGTTTTATGTCTTTATATCAAACGCCATTCGCATTAATACATAAATGAACAACATACAGTAACAAAGTAAAATGAGCGAGCCGTTCCAGTTAAGTCTACTTAAGGTTAGGGTATGCGCTGTTTTTTTGTGAAACTTATAACTAAAACCAATTGCGCATACCGTTTGGGTCCTCAATCATTTTTGTGTTTGTGGGTAAAACTATCAAATTAATCATCCAGTACTAACTTTTGATATCATATAATGAATGATACCATTTACCGAAAACTTTGGACTTTTAGAATAAGGACGCGCGCTTTTGTTCACTTAATGAATGTATGTCATTTAATATGAAGATGTTACGTCTGCACATTTGTGTAAGTATTTGTATAATAAATACGATTTAGACAAAGCGTGAATATAAAGATATCCATTTGGACTGTAGGGACTAATGCATTTTTGTTGAGTTTATTATACCCGTGGTTGAAAATAGGTTTTTAAAAATAAATAAATTGACATAAACTAGTTGAAACTCAACTGTCTTAAACGTTTTTGTATTTATGAAAATCCCAAAATGACTCGTGATCATGTTTTGCGATTAATTATTATACAGGACTGATTCTTTTAAATGACATCTAAATGTAAAAATAATGCTGCTTAAAATAACTACGTCATGTTTGTTTTTTTGTTTAAATCACTCAAAACGTTTCAGCGATAGATGACGAAAAATCTAAATAATGTAAAATACCATTTAAATGTGTAAATGACCAAAGATATGTTATTTGTCTGGTCATATATACCAGAGCGCGGTGATTGTCTGTGGTTTGATGGGATATGTGTCTAATGAATCTGATTTTAGTGATTACCCGGCGGGTTTGACCGTCACTCATCTCCCGGTCATCGCACACTGTGGGTGGGAAAGTGTCCATTTGTTTAAACAGATCCACTTCAAACTTGTTTTGTATGTTTTTTTCCGTGTCCTATAAAATACAAAAGTGTCCAAATAGACAAAGCTGGGAGTGATTTGCGTTTGGGAGTATGTAAACGGAGCCAGCACTGGCAGTGTGTCCTAACGCCGGGGCTCTGCGCTGTCCACAGGAGGATGTTCCCAGTCCTGAAGGTCAGCGTGTCCGGCCTGGACCCCAATGCCATGTACTCCATGCTGCTCGATTTCGCCCCGGCCGACACCCACCGCTGGAAGTATGTGAATGGCGAGTGGGTCCCTGCGGGCAAGCCGGAGCCACACAGTCACAGCTGCGTTTACATCCACCCCGACTCGCCCAACTTTGGCGCTCACTGGATGAAAGCGCCTGTCTCCTTCAGCAAGGTCAAACTGACTAACAAGCTGAATGGAGGAGGACAGGTGATACACACCAGCTATGCCTCATGCACACGCATGAAACACACCAGCAATACCTAATGCACACGCATGAAACACACCAGCAATACCTAATGCACACGCATGAAACACACCAGCAATACCTAATGCACATGCATGATGAACACCAGCTATGCCTCACGCGCACACCTAACAGCAATGCCTCCTGCACACGCATGATGAACACCAGCTATGCCTCACGCACACACACCTAACAGCAATGCCTCCTGCACACGCATGATGAACACCAGCTATGCCTCACGCACACCGATTCTCAGTGAAATAATCTGAAAACCAAAAAATGAAAACTGATATATAAAAATATGCTTTTTCTTCTTCTTGTACCTCCTCACAATCAGGGAAACAGAAATGCATACACAGAAATACTCAGGCATTTATGCTTCCAGTGCACTGTGTGCAAGACATGCATTTTCATGTCACAAACAAGCTCGTCGGGTCAGATTCCGTAACGTCTGGAGAAGCTCCTTACCACGGTCCTTCTTAGACTAGCCAGACTGATTTTTTAGCCTCCAGAATAATTCACATGCTGGCTGTATGTAAGGGGGGGCACACGTGTTTAAGGGATGTCAGGCAGCTGGCATGTAGGATGTAACTTGAGCCTATAACTTTACATTCCTTCCGTTGTCTTTTTTTTTCTTTTGGCCAGATTGTTCAGTGGTTACATTAACATATGAAAACTACTTTGAAGTGTGTTTGGCCCACCTTTGATACTCCTCCAAAGATCGGTGCTCTTAGAGAGATGGAGCAGTGCGGCTTTTAGGGGACTCTGGCTGCCTCTAATCGCAGGCTTCGCCCTGTGGAAATATCAAGTGTGCATTTATACAATTAGTGGGATCCTCTCAGGCCACTTCACCTATAGAGACCCTTTGTTCCCCAGGGCCCGCATGTAAACAGGAATAAACAGCTCTTAATTACCACTTTTGGGATTTAATGGACTTCCTGCTGTTAAAAAAGAGAGAGCTGTACTTCATATAGTCATCCCGGCTTTCAGAGGGCACATTACAGGGGTCTGTGTGCTCTATTCAAGTATGACTTCAGAGCAAAATTATTGTTGGTATTTACATGCGCCACAGTGCCCTCCCCCCCACTGCGTCCCCCGCCCCCGTTGCTTTTCTTTGACATTAAATGCAGTGTTGGCAACACACAGGACTTTGAGTGAGAACCAGTCCTAAATGAAATAATTGCAGTGGTTAGTAGTACATTATGGTAATTACTTGTTTTATTTTCAGTGTGGAGTCAATTTAGCCCCAGTCCTTAGATATTCAGGGAAAAAGCGAAACACACACACACACACATAAACAAAGACCACAAAATCTAATAAACATCCACCCTGATGGGTATCTGCTTCTTTTTAGTCATTTGTATGTGAAAGGTGAAGTAAAGGCCTCAATCACAATGAAAAACTGTTTGTTTTTTTCAGGGGTCTGATAATTGTTAAATTGGGGGATTGTTGTATTGCATTCCCTATCTCGCTGGCTCCCCCGCTGGTGAGAAGAAGTGCTGCTGGCGGTTGCTTGGCGTCACACCTGGGCCAACCGTGGATTTTATGAAAACTCAAGCCATGTGACCAGAGTGCAACAGACTTTGTTAAATTTACCAGAAATTATGCTTTTTCTGAGTTTCTTAGCATCTGTTCTCAGTTCCACAATCTATTTGTCTACAACTTACTCAGGCCAGCTGGTTCTTCAATAAAAAAAAAAAAACTGTGAGAAATTAGGTGGCTTACAGGTCTCTAAAATCACAACTCTGGAACAGCACAGAATGCAGACTAAGTGTTACCCCCTGAACCTTCTCTCACAGATCATGCTTAACTCCTTGCATAAGTATGAGCCACAGATCCACATTGTCCGAGTCGGAGGCAACCACCGAATGGTCACCAACATCTCCTTCGCAGACACGCAGTTCATTGCTGTCACCGCCTACCAGAACGAGGAGGTCAGCATTGCTGTTTTCTAACTCCCCTGCCCTCTATTGCAATGTGCCCAGGTGCCAAGCCTTAACGTTTGCTTTTATCCATCCCTAAAGATCACTGCCTTGAAGATTAAGTACAATCCATTCGCCAAGGCATTCTTGGATGCCAAGGAGCGGTGAGTGGGCTTTCGGTAGCCAATGGGAGCAGTGAGTCTGCTTTTGGTGGCCAATGGGAGCAGTGAGTCGGCTTTTGGTGCCCAATGGGAGCGGTGAGTCGATTTTCGGCAGCCAATGGGAGCGGACATAGTGGAAAACCCACCGTGACTCATAGCAACCACTTTAGAAAACTTGAAGAATTTGTTAACAGGACTTGAGGGCAAGTCGTCTTAATTTTTTTTTAATCATTCTAAATCCCACAACGGCCCAAGTGCTGTGCAGCTCTTCAGGATTTGCTGCGCCGCTCAGCAAGCTCCATGTGGGCAAGGGAGGGTGGCTGGAGTGGCTCGCTGGACGATAGTGGCGTGATGGACGTGAGTGTGTGTCAAGTGCCTGGAAGTGGCGGAGCTGTTAGCCAGCTTGTTGGAAAGTGTAGCCGCCACGCAGGAGCGAGCAAGCGGCGTGCCGCCCCACTCACATGGGTCCCTTCCCTCTCCAGCGCTGGTCTGCATTGATATCATTACCTGGTGGGGGGAGGGCAGATGGTGCAGTACGTAAGGATATGCATTGTAACTTCATGGGTGTTAGTTCAAGCCCCACTGGGGCGGCTGCCACAGCACCCACAATGAGGGTGAACCACTTTGGTACAAACAGCCTGGTATGTAAATTTAAGTTGAATAGGAGTGGGGGAAAATCACATGCTGGTAGTTCGGGGTGATGGCCGGAATGTTTCTGACTTCGTAGTTTGAGCGGGAAACATCAGTTTCTTCATGTTCTCTGCAGGAACCACCCCAAAAACCTGGCAGAGGCTCCAGCGGAGAGCCAGCATGTTGGACTGTCTCACCGTGAGTCTCCGCTCTTTGTGTGTGTGTGTGTGTGTGTGTGTGTGTGTGTGCGCAGTGGTTTGTGCTACTGGGTAGTAGGTGCTCCAGATCTGTGAAGAAAAAATGTGACTTTGGATGAAATAATGCAGTCATATGACATAGAAGTTTGAAATGGATTCGGTGCCTGTTTTTTTTATATAGATTATATATATTGAATGGCTGTGCAATTATCATTGATTGGGTGCCTGAGCGAGCGTGCCAGTGAAGTATCTGGCTAATAACGAATGGGTTATCAGTGCCTGGAAGGGAAGTGAATGAATGAATGACAGAGTTAATTGCCGTTAATTAGTCTGTGGCTGCCTAAAGCTTTGGCCCTGTTTCCAGTAGGTGGCTGGCTGATTTCCAACGCCGACAGCCTCTGCTCCCCCAGCAGTGCTAACTACCCCTATGCCGGAGCTCTGCCACTTGCCGCACCTCATGGGTATGAGCGCTACCCCCCGCTGCGGGGCCACCGCTCTGCCCCTTACCCATCCTCCTACATTCACCATCGAAACCACAGCTCAGGTGGGCAGACAGGCGGGGGGGGGGGGGCGCTGGAAAGTCACAGGAAGGTGTTCTCGGCATGGCATGATCTGCCCTCCCCTCTCTCTCTCTCTCAGTGTCCCTGTCCGAGTCCAGTCCCGGAGGCCTGCAGGTGTTTCCTGGACATGACAACTGGACCCCCCTGTCTCCATCAGCCCACCACAGCATGCTGCCGGTCTCTGCCACATCCTCCACACCCGGAAGTAGCAGGTCAGTGGGAGCCTGTGAGAGATCTGATCTGCCGCATGGACCTCCAGAGCTCGGCAGGCATACGGATGCCGTCCATCTTGTGAGGAAAAGTGAGGAAACTGCCCCCTGTGAAAACATATCACCGTCCATAGATTTTCTCTCTTATTCAATCTCACGGGGGTCTGGAAGCTACAGGTGCAGGGCAGGGAACAACCCAGGATGGGGCGCCGACCCATTATAGAGCCCATTCTTACACCAGTCATTTAGAAACTCCAATTACCCTGTAGGGGGGTCCACAGTAACTGGAGGAAACTCTGTGATAAAAAGGGCAGAACATGCAGGGACAACCACAAAAGGGCTGTGTCCAAATTCAGGGACTGCATCATTCAAAGGGTGGCAGTCTATGTAACTGCAGGCTGTGTCCATTGGAGGTGTGATGAATTTTGGGATATATTAGGCTGATATACTCATATATTCCCAGACCACATTTGCAGGAGCCTTTGGAATGGAATAGCCTTGTTGTGTGACTGTGATGCATGTGGTCTTTGAATACAGCCCCTGAATGTGGGCACAGCTATGGAGCCATGGCAGGGACTCGAACCCTGGTCCCAGGCAACAGTGCTAATCACTGCACCTTCCCCTATATTATTTTGAGTGATTGTCATGTATGTAAAGGTAAGTCTGAGGGCTATATCAGGGTTACTCAATTGGCTTTGGACCTAAACACAATATAATCTAGATCATGGGACGCCCCCCACCACCACCCAAGCATAAATTTTATTATGGGGTACTCCCTGCACCCCCACTATCCCCCTTTTGCACATCTTGTCCAAATGTTTCAAAGTATGTCTTATCACATGCTTTCTGCTCCAGCCAGTATCCGTGCCTGTGGACAGTGAGCAGCTGCAATGTCAACCCTGGGCCAGCAGGAGGCAGTGTAAGCTGCTCCCAAGGCCAGGGGCTCCATGCGGACCGGAGTCCCGCCTCCTCCTCACCTGGCTCTGTGCTGCAGGGTCACACCCAAGTAGGCACAGAAACGGTGGTGGAGCAGCACGGTCACATTCGGCTGGGTGGGGCTGGGTGGGCCGCAGTCTCCGCCCATTCCTTTTGAAGGACATCAGTAGACATTTCAGGGACTTGCCTCCCATGGACCTCAGACTCCTTCTACCTAGTAACTTGGCATAAATGGAGGAATGTGTTTTGATTTTTATGAACGCATATTATTCTGCCAAGCTGAGGAGAAAACACTGGTCACTTTTTTGCTATTCATGCTATCAGTGGCAAAGTGAGTTATAAATGTTGCTCTCGGCCTAATTGTCTATTTTCTTTGTTCTCTTCAAATTGCTATCAATTCACTGTACCGAATCTCCTTGCTGTGGTTATGGACAATCAGATTGGCAGCTTGTAACTTTGTGTGATGTGCCTTAGTCACGTGACTCTAAGTTTGTGAAGCATTATAAAAACTCAGCAGAGCCCTTTCAGCTTGAACAGCTTAATGTATATAGCTACTTGTTAAGGTCACGTATAAATCCTAATGCGTTGATGACTGTAAAATTTCTGGCGTAAGTTTCTTTTTTGAAGCTAAAATACTGGAAAAGGGTTAACTTTCTGTATAAATAATGTATTTGCTGTGGAAATCTGCATGAAATTGTGTTGTCTAATAAAAGAAACACGTGCAGCTAAACGACTTCAGTATGTGTTAATTGCTACGTGCACGTGTATCACGATACTAAGTCTAATGTACCATTACATTTTTGGATTTCCCTATTCTCATTTTCAACCATGAGGTTACTATCAGTCAGTGTACATTACCATGGACACTGGAATGCATTCAAGATGCACTGAGAGATAAATATTAATATTTCTGCCACTTTTCACCTTTTGGGCTCAGTAAATAGATCCAGGTTCTCTGAAATGGTCGTGCTAATTCTGAATTTCCAACTGGCTACCAGAGCTTGGTCAGGGGACAGAGGCTGAACTTGGAAGTAAAACAAAAGTTCATCACATTGAAATTCACTCTCATGGTTGAATTCAGAAGCTTCGTCTGGGAATAAAGCAGCGTGCTACAGACCTGCCAAGCATGCCACGTAGAGCTGCCTCGCCACTCTGCTTCACTTATCCAAATTGGGCCTTTTATTTTTTGCCATTAAACAACGCATAAAGAGATAGCCAATTATAACTCCATAATATTTTTACCCTCTTGAAAATGTTATTTTAATCACGGGTACAAGAAGAGCCACTTCGATGTTTTCACATGTGCATAATGAAATAATAACTGTCAGCCCGGTGGGTATGAAGTTGGCAGACAGCGGAAGCTTTCCGTCCACATATGCACGCGGCTTTGCACTCAGCCCAGCGCTTAGAGTATCAGATTGATGCTACACATCCCTGCATATTCCCCCGAGAGAACACCTCTCTGGGAAAGTCAAGCACGAATGTCCTCTTCACCAACTTCCCACACGAGGGCTCTTTTGATCTCGAATCAAAGTAGGCATATCTTTATTTAGCCTATTAGATCTAATCACAGATTTTGTGCGTAGACAATGAACATAAACAGTGACACAGAACATGAATGAATATGAATTCATAAGTTTTAATGGCCGTTTAATTTCACGCCTAAGGAATTTGTCTTGCTTGCAGTGACATTTGTCATGGACCATCTCACAGGCAATGATGAACTTACTGTCATTTGGAGTAGTAAACCAGCCTTAGTTAAAACTGGGTATAGAAAATGAATGGATGGATAGATGTGCAGTGTTGGTTTCTACAATCCAGTGGCAGCTGCTGACCAAAATATTTAGTGATGCAAACTCTAGACTGACACTGTAATTGGGTTTCAGTGTCCACACTCACGGACTCATGGACTTTAAGGCGCGAACCCACTACTCCCTCAAGGTGTGTAGGTTGTCTCATTCCAAAATGGTCAATTGCAGGAGAGATCTCTTGCAGAAATTCTGAGCCATTTATGTGAGGGAATTACCCACAATTCATAGCAACATGACGAGTTACCAGGGGAACCCCGGACAAATCAATGGTAAACAAACCCATTTCTTTATTTGCTTCATTTTGCTGTTTTGACAAGAAATTAGAAAGCTGATTATTTCATTATTAGCTGTTGTCCACTCTGCAATGCAAGAGCCTGGAACATGTTCAAGTTAAGGTCCCTGAAGTGCCTTGGCCATGAAGAAAGTGCAAACTTTAAAATAAAAAGAACCAAACCCATAATGGTATGTCACAACACGCTGTCCCATTCCTATTTATACAATTTCAAGCAGTTAGTAGCTGCAATGATGTCTGTGAGGGTTGAGGGCTTAGGAGGGACATTGGGACTGGGTCTAAGTGAAGCATGCTTCACTGGGTGGGATATATTCCATAACGATCTAATCAACTAGGCCTGCTACACAGAAGATGAGGAGAAATACATTAAAGTCTATAGGCTTAGTGAGGGAGAAAATGTGTTGTTTCTCAGAAGTTATTTTATCAACCTTAAGGTGGTGCTGTTTAGCACAATACACCACTGTTTGGTTTCGCGTGGAAATTGTTGTCATTCATTGGCATCAAACTTATATTTTATGTGATATGCATGTCACGTGTTTTCTTTTCTTTTGGTGAAGCGCTGATGTTCTCTTGTCTTAAAGAACCGCCACTGATGGATTGCCAATGGGAGGTGTTTACGAGGGCCTCTTCTTGGGGAAATAAGCTCTATCTACACTCCTTTGAACATATAAATGAAAATATGAGTGAAACAGTTACAGAACCAAAGCTTTTCGTACTTGTCACCAGAACGAAATACGGCCTACGTAAGGAAACTGCAACTAAAATAGACGGCCTACGTCGGAACCGCAGTATTTTAAACACTCTACAGACTCAAGAAGTTGTTGAAATATGGTGAAATGTATCTCTAATATAAAAACTCGTATTTTAGTTATACATTTATTTCTGTATGCGTAAACTCCAAAATCTTCTAAAAGCAAAGATCCGATTTGTAAAATTATCGATGAAATTAACCCTTGTCACTCCAAATACTTCTATTCAGGGGTGCGTTTCCCAAAAGCTTCCGTTAATAATTTAGATCCATCCATCCATTTTCCAAACCGCTTATCCTTACTGGGTCGCGGGGGGTAATAATTTAGATAGTTCGGCTAATTCAGTTGTATGGTTCCCGTAATATGTTTCTAACGTAGCTAGCAACTATGCTTTTGGGAATCGCACTTCAGTCAAGACGGTGAATCGGGCTCCACTCAACTTCAACCGGTAGCCTACTGCCCAGTCTCACCGGGACATGACACAGACTTGACTCTGAGCCGATTTTATCCGATCCTCACCGAGTTTATCCGATCAGGGGTAGGCGGAATTTTCTACGCGGAAGCTGCGAGCTCGCGATAGGATTGGGGCGCGGTAAATTGCGTATCCCTGAAACGGCAGCCTAAACATGCCGAATTTTCTTCAAGATATTCAGAGGAACATACCCGAGAAAAAGGTCTCAGACCTAACCGAGAACCATCTGAAGAAATGGGGACTGACAGGTTCGTAGCCCGTAGCAGAAAGCCGCCCATAACTAACAACAAAGCTGTGAGTTATGGGTAGGCGCCTCCCCCCGCCCTACACTTGGCGCCACTAACTAGCTCTATGCTCTGCTTGAACAGAAGACATATAACTTATTATAAGCAGTTAAACGCGTGGCTACGTTATACATTTTCAGCGAATGAAACCAGAATAATGTTATAATATATAATAAAATAATGGTTACTGTTAAGTGTTATTTGCTCCCTTAACTCGACTCTGCTGTGCTGCTACCAACACTACATGGTGTCATTCCTAATTGTAAGTCTATATTTAAGCGATAACTTCGGGGATATTTTAAGACGTGCGCACGCACTTCCAGAACGCGACTGTCGCGTAAATTAAGGACCCCGTACACTGGATTGGAAAGGCCTGCGGTGAATGAGTGCCCAAAGCGTGCTCCTTTAGGGATCCACCTGAGAACCTACCAGCTGGATGGGGTACGGTGGCTCACGCAGTGCCTGAAGAGCCAGAGCGGCTGCATCCTCGGAGACGAAATGGGCCTCGGCAAGACCTGTCAGGTGTGTAGCTGTCTGTATCTAGCCCGACCGTCAGCCCCATCTCGCTTGTATTTTTGTGAGCTGATGTCACATTGCATGACTCCCTCATATTTGTTTGTTTTAGCTATTATTTCCAGTAACGATAGGGATAAGGAACCATTGCATAGTTCTTGTCGTTATATAAGATTATTTTACCATTTCCTCAGACTATTGCCCTGTTGCTGTACATGAAAGGGAGCCAGGGGAACAAGGGACCCTTTCTTGTGTTGAGTCCTCTCTCCGTCATGGAAAACTGGAGGGAGGAGATGGAGCGGTGAGCAAAGCATGACCCTCACAGAGGGTCACAGAGAGAGACTGGATGGGGAACATTTATTCCCATTTAGAAGCTGTTCGTTGGGTTATGTTTCAGCTGTGGTGTGTGGCTCAACAAGTTAGATTGCATTGCTTGTGATTGGAAGGTCACTGGTTCAAATCCATTTGTGGGCAGTGCAGTGTCCCTGTATATGTATCCCTTTCAGCAGGAATAAGACCCCAGTTTCCAACAGTGGATAGGGTCTGCCTCTGCTGTGTTACCCAGTTTACCTAGATAAGACCATGCATTAGGTCACTGTATGAATAGAAAAGTTTATCTGAAGCGAAGAGTGATGTTAATTAATCCTTAAGCATCCTTAAGAATATGTATTTACACTGGAAGGTAGTAAAGCAGATAAAGGCCTGATGTCTTGAAGTGTAACGTTTTACGGTAAAAAAAAAACAAACTCATGCTGTTTTTCTGCTGTTGAAAGTTTCTGTGTGTACGTGTCTGCTCAGGTTTTGTCCCGGTTTGGTGGTAGTGTGCTACACTGGGGACAAGGAGGGCAGGGCAGAGCTGAGGAGGGAGCTGATCCAAGGCAGAAGCTTCCATGTGCTGCTCACCTCATATGAGGTCAGGGTCCAGGTCATGTTGACGCCGAACATGCTCTTCTCTGAGATACACCTGGGCCTTTCCTGTATGGGGAAAATGCCTCTCTGACTGCCTGAAGACTGTAGGCTGCTAGTGTGTTTATTTAAGTTATTTACTACAGCTTCCTGTAAATGAGCTAAATATACTTTAGTTTGTTACATATTTTTTTTTGTATGTTTACAGCTGTGCTTAAAAGATTCATCTTTCTTGGAAAGGTAAGTCTGCTATTACTCTGTAATGTAATGAGGAGTTTCCCAGTAAATGGACAGTGAAAGTTCGTGGACAGTCAGAAGGGATGTGGTGACAGTCATGTGGCGCATCCACATGACATGGAAGTCTCGAGACAGGAAGGCGATGGGACCGCCTAAGAGGTGCGCCTCGTGATCTTTGACTTAAGGCTGCCCTTGGCCTGGTAGGTGGCAGTGGAAAGTCCTGGTGGTGGATGAGGCTCACAGGCTGAAGAACCAGAATTCCCTGCTGCACCGAACTCTGACACAGGTGATTTTCCACCCTGTGTGTGTTCATTTCAACTTGGCTCAGTATGCAGCTCTGATGGTGAAGAGGAGCGTCTGTTCTTTTTAATCCTCCCTTCTGCAGTTCTCCATTGGATTCAAGGTGCTCCTGACAGGGACACCCATCCAGAATAATCTTGCGGAGGTCTACTCCCTGCTCAGCTTCATTCAGCCCAGCATTTTTCCCGAGAATAACATTGATGACTTTATCAGCTCCTATGCACGGGTGGAGGCTGATCCCAAACTAGGTATGGCTGTTGGCCTTCGAAGCCTTGCGTTCCTGCCATTGTCTGTGAAGCATTGTGATGCCAAATGGGATTGCGATACATACATCCAACACAAGGAATTTTCATATACTGTAGATTAGCTAGTAGCAGTCACAATTCACCATATTCTCACGTTAGCCAACTGGCATTTGCTTAAATTTCCCCTGTCTTTAGGAATTCCTAGTCTGTATTTAAGAGAGTGACTGCATTTTCTGTATGTGACCCTACCGCCCCCAGCCAGCGAGTTACACCGCATCCTCCAGCCCTTCCTCCTCCGCAGGGTCAAGGCGGAGGTTGCCACCGAACTTCCCAAGAAGACGGAGTTGGTGGTATATCATGGCATGTCTGCCCTGCAGAAGAGATACTACAGAGCCATCCTCATGAGGGACCTGGGTGAGGCTATCTGAAGCTGCATGAGGTTCTGTATTTTTTAAGGAGCCATGCCATAGCTAGCTGTCTGCTCTTTTATTCATGTGTAAGTTCCTTACTGCTAGGATTGTATGGCACTCAGGCACGGCTTACACTGTACAATATGCATGTTGTGGGAATATTGGTTTTAATGGCAGTCAGTATGTGTACTTGAACGTACTTGTATCTCCCGAACCCGTTTTATGTCGTCTTCCATTGCCAAAGACCCAATTCCAATACTAAGAATGCAAGTACAGATGCCGGTCAACATCCACAGATGTTGGTCTTGTTCTGTCCCCAATATCGAGAATATGTCAGATGTTCATCCTCAGAAACCAAGACCAATCTCATGATTCACTGTTTTTGATATTGAGATTCATCCACGTTTTGAAGGAGACTCACTTTAATCTTCCCCATAATGCAACAGGTGGCATCTTTCTCCACAGATGCATTCGAGGATCAGCAGGGCAACAAGACTAGGCTACAGAACATACTGATGCATCTGCGAAAGTGTGTCAGTCACCCTTACCTGTTTGACGGTAAGATCCACCTGACCCTCACCCTACTGACACTGGGCAGGTTGAGTGGGATGTTGTACCCTGGAGGCTGACTGCCATGTCTGTCTTTAGGTGTGGAGCCTGAACCGTTCGAAATGGGGGAACATTTGGTAGAGGCCAGCGGGAAGCTTCACCTCCTGGACAGAATGCTGGAGTTCCTGCACCAGGGGTCAGTCCATGCGCAAGCTGATGCCCTCTACTGTTTGAATGACAGTGCTGCATTTGCGCGTTTGTCATCTACCATGAAGCGAGTGACTCGTGGGCGATGCTAGCGGTAGAAATATGGCACAGTGTTAAAGTTTGTGGACGAAGGTGGATGACTGTTCTCATGTGTTTCAGGGGCCACCGTGTGTTGCTGTTCTCTCAGTTTACCAGGCTGCTGGACATACTGCAGGATTATATGGAATACAGAGGTATATGGAGTTCCTCTCCCTCCATTTAATTACCATGCAGCACAATGCCATTGGATCAGTTTAATCTGTTCCTTAGGGTTATCATTTTACTATGGCTTTATTGCTGATGTATAGATTTTAATGTAAGTATTAGTTTGTGGTTCTTTGAGCACTGCTGAATGTTTAGTTATTTTAATTACCCCGCCCCCCAGATTATAGCTATGAGCGCCTAGATGGGTCTGTCCGTGGGGAGGAGAGGAACTTGGCCATCAAGAATTTCAGCAAGAAGGATGTTTTTGTCTTCTTGCTCAGCACCAAAGCAGGTGAGCCAATGTCAGCCATCCTCATATACACCTGTTCCCATGTGAGGAACTGGACCAAACAGGCCGGTGATGAGCTCCCAGCCTAAGAACAGAAAAAGCCAGTCTCACTATGCTAAAATGGGTGTGGTTCACTGTGATGCCCTTTCTGTGATTGGCTGTGCCTTTAAGGGGGTGTTGGTATGAACCTGACGGCCGCTGACACCGTGATCTTCATGGACAGCGACTTCAACCCCCAGAGCGACCTGCAGGCTGCCGCTCGAGCCCACAGGATCGGCCAGACGAGGTAAATGACTCCATGACCCGTCTCTGCATCAGGCCTGTGTGGGAGGTAACCCACCGCTTCCCAGCCTGGGAAGGCTTTCCGTTGCTAATGTCCGGAAGCTTGTAAATCCCTTTTCTCTAATGGATAGAATATATAAATTTCTGTTCTGTAATGTCAGCTTCTGCTCAGCTGTTCAAACACCTCCTCTGGCCTTTGGGTCCTGATTAATTCATCCGCATGTTTGCGTAGCAAATTATGACCTCAATTTCAGCCCGTTGAATTTCAGTTGCTTCGAAATGGTTTTGATTTCTTGAATTTGAATTCAGGGATAAAGTGAAAATTTGAAGTCCACCTGCAGTGATTTTTCCGGCCATTTTGGTGTGGTCATCTCTTGACAACATTCAGTCAAATCTTTGTGTTTCTTTGATTATCTGATAAGGTCCGAAGTGCAACCACAAGTGTACTTCCTTTAAAAGTCTGAGTGTGTGTTGGCATCAACTTCCCCAAGTTCCCAAGATCACAGCTGTGTGCGTGTGCGTGCGTGTGTATGCGTGTGCATGTGCGCGTGCGTGTGTATGCATGTGCGCGTGCGTGTGTATGCGTGTGCGTGTGCAATGCCCATTATCATACTCCATGCTGTTCCCATCCTTCTCGTATAACTTCGCAGGCCTGTGAAAGTGATCCGGCTGCTGGCCAGAAACACAGTGGAGGAGATTGTGTACAGGAGAGCCGTGTCCAAGCTGCGTCTCACTGACACGGTCATCAAGGACGGCAGTTTCTCCCTCCTTAGCCCGGCCCAGTCTGCGGACGCCGGTTTCCAGGTGGGAATACTGGCCCCTGGTCAGAACCTTCGGTTCCCTCTTCGTTTTACCCTCCTCACCCCACTAAAGACAGATGATTTGTCCCAGTTAAGCGAGATCCTCAAATTTGGGGTGGACAAGTTGCTGGCGTCAGAGGAGAGCTCAGTTCAAAATGTGGATCTGAGACTCATCCTGGGACAGACCGAGAACGGGCAGTGGGTCGACGATGAGGAGCTCATGCAGACACTTGAAGAAGAAGAGGGGTCCGCCTCTGAAAACCAAGGTGAGATTAGCCAAGTACAGGAATGTCAAAGGACACTGGTAACATTCACACTAGCAACCATAATCCAGACCAGTAACTAAGTCAGGGGTGTCAAACTCCAGTCCTGGGGGGCCGTAGCCTTGTGTAGATTAGTTCTTTCCCTGTTCCACCACAAATGATTCAGCTGAAGAGCTGTGTGGTAATTAGCACAAAGAGGTGCAAGGAGTTGAATCAGGTGTGTTACAGTAAATGCAGGGAAACCCAAAAATGTTTAGGGCCCTGCCTTCCAGGACTGGAGTTTGACGCCTCTAAACTAACGTTTTGTATTTTAGTTTGTAGTATTATCAGAGTTATAATGTAAATTTTGAGGACTGTCAGTTCCAGACCACATGTATGTCTACGAGGGGAGAGACTACTCCCGGGACCCCAGCTCCGCGGACCAGAAGAGCTTCGAGTGTCTTCGGGAGAAGCGGCTGGCAGCGGGAGAGAAGGAGGGCCGAGTCCTGCGCTGTAAGCCTGGGGTGAGCCTCTGTGCCGCCTTGTGCACAAACAGCTGTCTGACGGGTCATGTGTTCCATAGATGGGGCCAGGATTTTTTGGGGAACTACTAATGAAATATGGTTTTTGTTTCAGTCATTAATGTGATCGTTTGCGGACAGCTTGTTTTAAGTCACATGTGTGACTATGTGTCACTGTGACTGTGTGAGATGGCCAAAGCCCCTAGTGTTGTAAGTCATTTGGCGTTGTTGATGGAATGGGAAGTGCAGTGTCGCAGGGAAGGTCGGCTCGGCTGTGGGAATTCCAAGCCTGCCGTGTTTGGAAGCTCCTGGAGCTTCTGGGAAAGGCATGTGTTGTGCGTATGTGACTTGGGCTACTTGTGAGTCTGGAGTTACATGTGCATCTGTGTGCGTGTGTCAGTACACGTGAGGCAATAAGTACTAGGGATGTAAGGATACGGTCTACTCACGATCCGGTTTGATAGATGACTCTGTGCTCATGGTTCAGTACACTCGCAATATATTCAACAAAATAAGACTGAAAGCAAATGATTCTTATCACTTTTTAGGTATGTACAGTAATAAAGAGCAGTTTCCAAACCTTTTTTGCAGCTTTCTCCTTATTCTGCAGACTTCACTGCAAAATGTAAAAATAAGGGCACTTTTCCAGTGCACCTGGTACCGTACTTTGAAAAAAATATATAAAGTACGGCGTTCCAAGGTGTTGGTTTTCCACTGGTGTAAAAACTGGTACTGCCTCCGAATGAAATCATAATACGAGGCAGGGGATTTTGAGCTGAATTCTAAAAATGGGTATAGAAAATGATAGGGCAGGGTGATGTGCAATATTAATACCATCATCGCATGTTATGCACATGCATTTCTCACATTCTCATGACCGTGATAGTCCGCTGGGTTGAGACCAGGCTTTTTCATGCTGTCCAGACATCATAGTGCGGGGAGGGTTTAAGTTTCACTAAACATTTTTACTTTGTCATAGATGAAATCTCAGAACTCGCATTACGACTATCATGCCCTCTTCTGTTTGCATTTATAAATGATTTTGTGCCAAGGTGCATTGTTACACCCCTAGTATACATGCACGTTAGTATGGTGCCCCCGCTCCCTCCATGGTAGGTCTCCCTGTCTGGGCCCCTGGTGACTGCGAGTCGCAGAAAGAGGCCGCTGAGTGAGGCGGATTTGGAGCTGAGGCGGCAAAAGCGGCAGGTGGCGGCTGCCAAGAAGGCCAAGCTGCAGGAGGACAGGAAGCGACAGCGGGAGGAGCAGCAGCGCAGGAGGAAGTGAGTGCCTGGTCACATGACCCGGGGCGCTCAACCGCTTCTGGGAAATTGTAACTCCGAATCAATCGGGCTGCTCGTTCACCTTGTCCTCCCCCCTTCCCTGCTCTGTTGCTCTGATGTGGCCAAACCACGGCGATGGAGTTTCCCCCCCTGGCCGGCTCCAGGTTGTTGCTTGAGCTAAATCATCCAAAAACATGACGTATCAACGCAGTCGAGAAAAACAAAAAGCCTTTGTGACTGTCCCATTTGTACCATGGGAAAACACGAGCCCGACGCAAGGTGGTGACATTAGCCTACATCAAATGATTTACAGTGTAAACAACAGCCCACACTGTCCCTTTGAACACTTGGGTGTTGCAGTAACATTCCTGACTTTGAGTTGCCCTCTGTGACTCAATTTGTAGAAACCATTAGCAAGCGAGCAGGATGTGTTTCATAACCACTGGATTGTTTGGTGCTGCTTTGCGTTTTGCCGATGCTGACATTAGTGCCCCCTGCTGGCTGACATCACAGGGACAGCTATACGCTGTAAACTGCCAGGCAGTTTCACATGAATGACTGTAATGAGCAAGGCCTTGTGATCAAATGGGCTACTCCTTCAAGCAGGAGTGTGGCAGGATTCCCCCAGTGAGACGTTACTCTGTGAGCAGGTGAGGTGTAAATCTGAAGCAGCCCTCCAGATGCTAAGTGGATCCTTGGCCGTTTGCAGGATGGAGTGGTGGGACTCGTGTGGGTACCGGTCCCTGTGTCTGCCTTCTGATGACAGTGAAGAAGATCAGGATGAGGAGGAAGATGTTGGCAGCATTTTCTCTGTGGACTCAGACCGGACAGACATCCATTACATTGTAGGAGATGTCACCCACCCCCATGCCGCCCAGCAGGACGCCATAATCGTGCACTGTGTTGGTAAGTGCCCCCTTCAGGTCTGTGCCTTCTGATACCACCATCTAGTTCAGTTATGGCTCTGATCCATCTCTTGCCACTTTGTATGGGGGCTGAAATTATTGTTCTGTATCCTGTTCATGGTGGGGGCCACATCGCGTGCTGCTGCAGACTAAGGCTGTACACAGACTGTATCAGTTTTTAGGCATTTTTAAAGTGGGTCTCATTGGGAAAACTCACTCTGTGCCTTCTGCAGATGACTCTGGGTACTGGGGCTGCGGTGGGCTTTTCACGGCGCTGGAGGTCCGGTCGGATCAGCCCCGCAAGCAGTACGAGCTGGCTGGAGAAATGAAAGGTGGGGGAAGCCGCCTGCAGGCGACAGAGACCCAACACGTTCTTTACTGACTGGGGCCGGCCCCCCAGAGAGCCCTGCTGGTTTGATGGTGTCATCATCATCATCATCATCATCATCATCAACTTTATTTATAAAGCATTTTAAAACAACCACAGCTGACACAAAGTGCTGTACATTGAAACTAAACTAATCAACATTCAAAGTAAAAAAATAAACAATAAGCAAATACATTTATAAATAAGTAAGTCATTTAAGTCTCACTGAGGCCAAACGCCATAGAATAAAAATGGGTTTTAAGACGTTTTTTAAAAGTCGACAACGAAGGTGCCGTTCTAATGTGTAAGGGCAGGTTGTTCCACAGTTTGGGCGCCACGATAGCGAAAGCCCTTTCCCCCCATGTTTGTGTTTCAGACCTGGAGCTGGGCCATGTGCTGCTGTTCCCTATTGATGACAAGGAGTCCAGGATGGACGGGCAAGACCAAGTGAGTGTCATTTCTGAGTTAGTCATGTAATCATGAGGTCACAGGTTCAAACCCAGTCTCAGTAGGTCTGCGGGTCCTTGAGCAAGACCCTTAACCCTGGTCTGGTGTCCGGTTCACGGTCAGCTTGCTCTACAAAGAGCAAGTTGAGGGAGGTGAAAAAACTAAAAGTCCAAAAAAGATCTGTTATTATTATTATTATTATTATTATTATTATTATTATTATTATGACAGCATGGTACACAGTGGCAGGGGTACGTGCTGTTCTTATTGCAGTCTTGTAACATTTCAGCTCTCCTGGTGCCCACTCCATTAAAAAAGGCTTCGTGAAGTGGGGGCAGGCTGGTGTGTTGAATGAGTGCAGGTTAATGTAGTTATGTGCATCTTGTGGGACCCCCCTTTCAGTTAGCACTCATCATAGCTCAGCAGAGAGACCGCTCCAACAACCTGTCAGGCATCAGGCTCTCTGCCCTGGGGGACGGCTTGAAGAAGATATGCAAGGTGGCCAAGCGGAAGAACGGTATGTGCCCAGTTATCACAAACATTACGGTCTCAGCCGACCGTCAGTTTCCTTCATCTACCTATCAGTATCTGACCACTTAATGAAGGTTGGCACTTCTTCTGATAAACATGTTATTTTTGTATGCTCCTTTAATGCTCTCTGTTGGATCTCTCTAGTAATTGATCCTAATTAAATGTCTAATTGAGACCTCAACACAGTGTATCAATCAAAAAGTAACGGATTCTTGTCAGTTCCCCATAACACCCGCAATGAATTTGTATACATTTTGCTAGCAACAAAAATTTTAATGCGTCTGAATTAGCTCTTTGACAAGTAACACGTATATCATGAAGTACACAAACTTGATTTTAATGCGATTAAACATCTCCAGTATAATTAAAATTTGACATTCTGGGCCTTGAGGCCAGTAGCTGACATATTGGCAATCCAGTGGTTGTATAACAAGAATAAATCATTCTGAAACATAACAGCAGGCCGTTTCTTATGGATTTTACACATATGCTTTAAATGACTGTCACATATGGTCAGTCTAGACCAGTGGTTCTCAACTTTTTTTGGACAAACGCCCCCTGACCTCATCATGAGCCTCGTAACGCCCCCCCTCCCCACAGACAAAAGAAATAGGCTA
>JABFDZ020000082.1:2643107-2658617 GCA_019775955.2 Pollimyrus isidori
TTTTAAACTACCGCCCCCTATTTGCGTCTGAACGCCCCCCTCTCAGCCGTCTCTTTCTCAACGCCCCCCGATGGCTTTCAAACGCCCCCAGGGGGGTGGTACCGCCCCCGTTGAGAAACGCTGGTCTAGACATATATATAAAAATTAAATGTTGGCCTATCGGGGACAGATACTGGAAGTTATTAGGTCCAGTAGTTTGTTTAAGCCCTGCTGAAGACATTCGGCTCACATGCCGAGTCCATGTGACTAAGCTTTTGCTGTTGCCTAGGGAAATTAAACCAAACCCAGTGATCCTACTTACTGATGGTTTCATGCTGGTCTCTCCTTTGCTTCTCTGTCCAATTTTGGTGCGATCGTAGACCACGGCTTGCACACCTGGACAGTGCAGAGCTCTTTCTAGTCATTTCTAGTGCACTGATAGGAAATAATTTGTTGGAAACAAATTCATTTCTGAAATTATCCATCCAGCCCTTTTCCAGTGGCTTGTTTGGGTCACGGGGGGCCTGGATCCTGTCTTGAGCAGCACAATTGCGGGGCACAAACTTCCAAAAATGATTTAATCTTTTAATTTGGAATTCAGAATATTTACTCAAGCCTTCCACTTAAATGTAATCACGGTAATTAAAGTGAAGTCTGCCTTCGTAAAATCAGAGCTCCATGTATACAGTAGGTTTGTAGTCTGAATAGCGAGTAGTGCAGAGCTGGAATTACCCATTTCTGCTGTAAGAATGTGCACTAATAAAAAGGGTTTATCATATAGACTTGGTTCCCACAACAATGTGGGCCAAGCTCACATTTCCCAGATGTCGTCTTCATCTGCCTTCTAGCCATATTTCTAGCAAGATCTTCTGCATGTCCCTCTAGCAGGAAATGGAAGTGACCTTATCAGTGGTTCTGCTTCCCCTTTTCCTTGGCAGCTAGTGTCCACCTACCCAGGATTGGTCACTCCACAAAGGGCTTCAACTGGTACGGCACGGAGAGGCTGATCCGGAAGCACCTGGCCTCTAGAGGTGTCCCTACCTACATGTATCTTTGCTGGGCTTGTCTCGTCTGTGTGTGGCCGGGCCCTGTCAGCCCACTTGGGAATGAACTCTTTCTCTTATGTAGCCCTTGACGTTCCTGCAATAGATACTACTACTCGCGAGTGTCCAAGCAGGTGCCCTCCACGTCACGTGTGCCCACGTCACCTGCAACCCTGCCCTCCCCTGATTGCCCACTTGGTGCAGATACTGCCAAGCACGACCAGGGTCCAAGCCCCCCCGCCCTGGCAGACTTCATGCATGGCACCCATATCTTCTTTTACAATATTGCTGCTTTCTACAGGAAGAGCCTGGTGCGACACCTCATCACATATCCTTTGAAACTGTGTTAAATGGTTAGCAAGGATCTATGGAAGATACGTGGTACTTTGTAGATCAGAGACTTGTAGTTGTTTTCCTTGTGCTGTACTACTTGTTTATCCTTTTTTCGTCTCGGGTTGACTAATCTCGATTTCAAAATTTGGTTTTGACACTGCACTGTTGGGTAATACAGTTCTTGAATTTTTGTAGTTGTGGATATGTCATGTCTACTGATTATCTATTAAGGCATCTTTACCTTAACAGCGAGCTACATACAGTGGGGATGAGCACAAGATAATGAGTTCAGGAGTCACGCACATTGTGGCTGAGGTGGAGAGTCCTGTCCACAAACAGGTGATGATGGACATTGTTTTTCACACTGGTGTATTTAATAAGGAGCATTTGGCTTTAACTATGATGAGTTGGTAAGGCGCATAACATGAAGCGTCGTTTGGGAGGAGTTTCAAACGTTGTGGAGCAGTTTAGGTTATGGGTTCAAGCAGGAAGCTCAGGAGAAGCAATGGTGAAGGGTTAAACTGATAACCTTGCACACTAGATTTGGGTCTCCATGTGATTTACCTTTTTTTTTTTTTCTTTGTTGAATGAATGTTACACTTGAATAGCACTTTAACCATGCACTTAAACCACCAGCACTGTGTAGCCCCCACCTGGATGATGTGATGGCAGCCGTTCTGCACCAGTACACTCATCATACAGTAGTTGAGGTGGTGAGGGGGCAGGAGAGAATTTAGCAGTTGGATACAGGGGTTGATTAGGAGGCCAGACCTGAAAGGGCCACAGTGAGCAGTTTGGAAGTTCAGATTGTAGTCTTAATTTTGTTCCTGTCCTCTTAAATCCAGATTTAGGTTTAGGTAAATGTCCCAAGGCTTGTGTCTTGTGGAAGCTCTATAAAAATCTCTTGGATCGTTTGGATAGTGGGATAGCAGGATTTAACCCTAATAAGGATTTAATTGTCAGGCAGGAGAATAGTACAGCAGGAATACATTGTCCAGGTGACTTGGACGAGGATTTGGATGATCCTTACTTAATGTTCTTCCACATTTCTCCAGGAACTGCTGGACTTCTTGGACCAGCATCCTCAGGCACTTCCTGTGCAGATGGCATGGCTGGAGACCTGCTTCTCTGAGCAGAAGAGAGTCAGCGAGACTCGCTTCCTCTTGGAGCTTCACTGACCTCTGCCCACAGTCCGGGTTCCGCAGCGATCTGCCACCCGTCTGGTGTCGGTTGACTTCAGTGTGAATGTCTTACAGAGAATCCAACATGCGAGACTGGAGGACTGGGGATGGTGGATGGAAACAGCCTTGGAGAGCGGCCTCCACACACACAATATATGTGGACATGCATCCCTGATTTTCTATATTTTATAAGGATGCTCAAACAGAAACGAGATTTGACCAGATGTTTAGTGGAAATTAATCCTTTTGGTCCAGTCACGTATAGCATTGCCTGATGAACAGTCTTGTGGTATAGTCAGGGAGGGGGGGGACATCCTATTTAGTCATCCTGCCGGCACCGGACATTAACTGCACTGTTGTACCGCCGACCTCTTAGGAAACAGCCTTTCTTGATCCAGTAAAAAATTCTACATCTGACGATGCATTTTGTTTGGGCTTGAGAACATTTATTATCTTTCAAATGCTTCCTGCTTGCAATCCACAGAGTATCGTAATAAAAACTAAAGTAAGGGTCAGTATGTGGAAATTGCCACATAAATGTAAAAAAAAAATGTTTGGTAACCGCTGTAACTTACGAAAGAGATCTTGGTCTTTACTTCCCTGCTTGCTTGCTAAAAAGCCGAACGCGTCCGTTTCGCAAACAAAACTTGCCGAGAGCTTCGTATTTCTCTGCGGCACTGCCGAAGGTTTTTTTCGATTATAACATAAGTTCACATTTCAAAGTGATTGTGGTCTGCACTTTGTTCAACTTCGTGTGAGAAAAAGACACATTTTGAAAATTACATGCATATAAAATGTTCTGAGGCTATAAAGGTAAAAAAAAATGTAAACTGGGTTACCTCGCAACATCAGTTAAGTTGACGAGCGCGTAACATAGAACAAGTAATGTGTGGACTATGACTTACAGCGGCATTCTGGTCATATTTCAATCATTTCTGAATATGTAATAAGAATAAATCAGTGGAACCATGTGGTGGCACTATTAACATTTGCGAGTGCAGACACTTCCGAAAAGGCGGCGTCCGACCCGCTCCTCCTCCTATGAGGTGCGGGCTCTCTGGGTTAAAGACCGCAGAAGTGCCAGGCACGAGCAGGATACGCGACGCCTTTGTTGTTATTGTTGTTTTAATTTTTTTTGCTAATCTTCTGCACGTCCGAAGTCGTATCACCCATTGGCCCGATCCGGGGGTTAAGCGCGGCCCGCTGAGAGCAGTTGAGTGACGGTAAGTGCGCCCTCGCCTTCGCGTGCTAGGGGAAGTTACACGAGGAAAGTCGCTGCGTTGAACTTGACCTTGTTTTCGCTTATTGACGGTGGAAGAAACGTGGCAAAGAGGGGGTCAGATGGCTACCCGGGAAGACTACCAAGGTCTTCGGAACGCACCCTTAGGAAGAAATATTTTCAGTTTTCTTTCAACCGAACGGGTTTATATTTAAAAACGAATAAGCGCTAGAGCTGACGAGGTTGCGAGGAGAGAATAAGCTTTTTACTTTTATTTCTCTTATTTCGAAGTGTTTATAGTGCGCCCAGTGCCCGCTGGTACCTTTTTATTAGTATGGTAATGGGGGAACGCCACTTAATTACTTTTCAAACCAAGAGATACAAAGCTCTCTCTGGTTACAAATAAAACTTAAGATGTATCTTTTTAAAGTTGTAATGCTGCTCTGTTTCCCTCTATGATTTTTTAATGTCAAATATAATTTAGCATTGTAAAGCTCCATTATAACCTACTGCTGTCGTCGTATTGCCATCTTAGGTCTGGGTGTTTTTCTTATTACTGCCAATAATTTACTGACGCACACACTTTTTGTTTTGTCTTATGAGTTACCTATGAGTTTTTTATTTATAGGATGGAGCCGTATATGACGTATTTCAAAAGACTTTTTACAAATAAGAATACTCAATTTTTTGTAATTGCAGAACACTAAAACTTTTATTCGCGAAGTACAAGGAGTTTCTTTCGATGCGGGTGGTGTCATGTCATGTGCAAAATGAAGCGCACAACTAAATATGTAACAATGAGGATACAAGGACAAATAAGTACAAAAATAAGTCTGTATGAATAAGAATTGTATGTACCAGGCCCGGTTTCCTTTCCCGAAGCTTAGGCGACTTTCCTACATCGAAGAATAAACGTTTCCGACCGACACGGCTTTGATTTCTAAAGTGAAACACCGATTTTTAGCTCTTGAAGTTTTTAGTGGATTGTGTGGAAAATTTCACAATAAAACAATTTTACAATATATATTTCCTGAGTGGAAGCTGCTCTTAGGCCTAACTGTTTATAATTTGTACTGTTTAAATACTTGTAAGTATCAAAGTTAATGTTTAATGAACGGTATGTCCCAGATGGCCTGACTTTTGCACAGACATGTTAAAGCGGAGTCTTGCCCGAATGAAGCCGCAGACGCACTTCTGGAGTGACGGTGACACTAAATGTCTCTGCTCTTTATATCCACTGCTGAACTTCTTATTACTGGATGAGATTTCGTCATTTTTGGTCTGTTTAACTCAAACAGTTGGTCTAAAAGAGGCCAAACCAGAAAATTGACTCAATGCTTTTGGTAAAACACTCTTGCATCGTTAAACTGAGAAAATGAGCTGGTGTTGTCATGTAGGTCAGTATTCCTCAAACCAGTTGGGGGGGGGGGGGGTAGATTGGCCACGGTTTTGCTCCCTCCCAATGCTCAGGGAATTGGGAGGACTGGTCTGAGAAGAAACACTGATTTTGGTGGTGATGATGATGGCACTCCTCTTGCTCCTATGGGAAGATCACCTAAGCCTGTTTAGTCCTTTGTCCACCTGTCCACGCTGCTTGTATGTGATTGGTGTAAAGGAACACATGATGGAGAGCAGGACCCAATTTTAAGATTACAGTGAAACCTGCTGAAAATGAGAGTGCAGGTTTCTGAACAGCTCAGCCGTGCTTTCGGCCGGCCACAGATAACATCTCTGCTTGCTGGGGAGGTAGGAGAGCAGACGGCAGCCGCGCTGTATGTTACTGATCTCGGCTCAAGATAAACGTGGCTGCTGGGCGCATGGATTCATATATAAAATTAAAAAAACACAGCTCCGGTTGACCTACCTTCTGGAAAAAGTGACTTAAAAACCTCTTCCTTTTGACACAGCTCTCACGTTCACCGTGACAGAAGAGCCGACACCAACCACTGAACATATGTGCGTGTTCAGCACTTTGTGTGCTGTCTGGTCTGCGCACTGCTGTGTCCTATTTAATTTCTTTTTTGCTTACAGGAAGGTGAAGTGGAATTTGTATTTATGTGGGTAAAAAGCTTATTGGTTCTGCCTCCTGGCTCTCTTGAAGTACATATCCCAATTTTTCACAACAGAATAACCCATTATTTACATGGGGAAGGTCACCAACTTGCGATCACAAGAGAGATCATTGAGATAATCATGCTTTTGACTGCGGTCCTGTATCAAAGGGCACCCCAGCCTGGCAACCTGTACAGAAACCATTCCTCTAGAGGCCTGCTGATTCCGGACTGCTAACAAGGTGCACTGGCTGATATTTTATGAATGGATTAAACAGTCCTGGAGGTGCACTTTAGTACATATGCGTTACCCGGAATGGGATCTGATGGCTTTGTGAATCAGCAGCCATTTTTTACATGGAGTGTTCTGTATTTTCAGTTGTCCTTTAGTTCCTTTTTTTGCTTTAGTTTCTCTCTTGTTTGCCTGTGAATGTCTGCTTGTAAACAGATGCCGTGCGCAACGTAGGACATGGCGAGTCTGCAATGGTCTTGCTTCTTGGTGTGAGTCAGAGATGGGGAAGTGGCATTTAATCCCAGTTTTCTGCTTAAGCAATGGTATCCATGCAGGTCAAGAAAGAAGCAGGGAAAAGATCTGCTCATTTTTAAATACAGTAATATTGTCCATTGCTGCTGTGCCCAGCCTTGTATCAGTCTTTAATTTGTTTGGTTTTTGGTTTGAAAATGGATTCCGTTTGCTCAGAACTGCGCAAAAGTGGAGTTATCTTTACTGGTCGGTGCCATTGTGAAAATGAGGGGAAACTGGTTCGATTTTTGTTTTGATTTTGATAAATAACAGCAAAAATGAGCCTTTCTGAAAAACAGCAAGTCCTCTGCTTTCAGGGGACATCTTCTCAAGACTTTTACCTGCTGTCTGGGAGTCCCATCAGTTAAATTCAGTGACGTTGTTTTTGTGCCAGATTTTACCTTAAACGGAAGGGTGCATTTCAAAGAAAAAGGGGGTCAGGAGGCGGGTTGAGTGCTGCTTCCGAAAAGCATTGGACTGTTAATACTCCACCTTGGCGTGTGTCGCCCCCTGCTGCGGTGACCCGCACTGCTGACCATGCGGGTTGTACTCTCCAGGTTCCTGGGTGCTTAAGGAGATCTGGATCTCCTGTTCAGCTCCCCGGAAGCCACTTTTGTATGAGTGTCTTCATTGAAACACTCAGTTAGCTACAATCCGAGCTGCGTATTTAACAGCATTGTAACCGATACGTAGCAAGTTATGAGGGCCGAAGGGGCAGGAAACCTATATGGACAGGTGCTGGTTTTACAAGTTTTTATTTGATACTTTGCCAGCTACATAAAACCACTACAAACAGCAGTTGGAGCTCAGTGAGAGCAGACTGAGCTGTGTGATGTCAGGTTTCCATCAACTTTAAAATTATTACGTGTTGACTTTATCGGCGGGTATGTAAACCAACCGTATTTTAACAGGCCGTGGCTGTTGGGTTGTTTGTAGCTCAAGAGTCAGGTGCCCTTGAGTTATAAGCTTAAGGTATTAGGTGTTACACTTCAGGATCTTTTTTTTTCATCTTTGGGGACATGTTGAAGTTGGTTTTTAAACGCCATTGTTATTCAGAATCGCTACATTGTCTTTTCATTGTAATTAGTACCATCTGTCAATCGTAACAGTCAGGGACTGTGAAAGGTCCGTATGGGGAGTTAATTTATTGAGGCACTTCGTTGGTGCGCCTGCTGAGATGTCCATGTCTGGCGCTTTGCTGCAGGGCGGTATGTGCGGCCTGGGCCCGGTGTGTCTGGCAGAGTAACGCGTGTGAAGCAGCAGCATGCTCCCGACTCTGGACTTCTCCGGCCCTGCACAGCATTACAGGTAGTGAAGGGTTTTTTTTTTTTTTTTTTAATTTTATTTATTTAATTGTATTTAAATTTTTTCCCTCACAGCTGGTTACATTTGAAGAGTTGGCATAGGGGTCGGCGTGCAGATGTTGTGGGGGGCGGTCAGGCAGGCAAGCCTCGCTACCTGATTTCAGAGGCTTCTTCTTCTGTGAGAACTAGCCGGGTTTAGAAAGCTGACTTGGTGTTGCTATCACACCGCTGATCTGTGTGGTTTCATAGACTACCTGTGTGGCATCGTAAACAAAGATGCTACGCTTTCGGTTTCTGAGTCCTGCTGCTAGACAGGCGCCCGCCAGCGTCCGTTGAAGCCGTGTGCTCCTGAACGGCAGTTTTTAGGCCAGCCGAGTGCTTGGGGGTGGGGGGCATGAGGCAGGAGCTGGGCACGTCAGTGCCTGTTCTTCTATGGATTAATTGTCTCTTGCTTCTAGCCATGATACCAGCATTGCCAATTACTGGAATTACCTTTTTGAAAGGAAGGGCAGGCAGAGTCTCTATTCTCCTCTTTAAGTATAATTATGGCCTGTTATTCTCTGTGTAAATGCTGCTTATGGTAATTTTCAGTTTTCAACCCCCGGGATCTGAGGCCAAATGTATTTGTCAGAGACGTGCTGACAGTTTGATGCCTTGAGGAGCCCTGCTTGTGTGCTTCTGCTGAATGGTATTTTTTGTTCTTGGTGTGTGTTTGATGTGTCTTCGCTTGCCCCGTCAGCCGCTGGTTGGAAACAGCGGGGAGAGCAGGCGCGAGTCTTGGGTTTCTCGTCTCCATCTCTGCACCTATGGCCGCCCCTCAGATGTGCTCTGGGATGTCGCCTGTTAGTCGTTCTCCCTGAACTGAAGGTCGGGGAAATTCTGGCAGGATGTTTCTGTACCCGTCCTGGTTCCCGGAGAAATTGCACAAGTTTAGTCCTGCTGTTAAGTTGCAAAGGCTTTAATGAAATTCATGCCGTTTAACAGGGGTGGATAGACGTCCTGATTCAACATTGCATCCATATTTGTCATTTCAGTATATGTTGCGATTTTGAGAGTGATGTGCACCCTGCGGTGTGTTGGCGCCTGCACGGGGTTGGTCCCTGTCTGTGCCCGTTGTTCCCGGGATACGTTCCAGCCCCCCCGCGACCCCAGTTGGGATTAAGCAGTTACGAAAATGGCTGGATGGATGTTGCAGTTTTGTTTCGTTCATTTTACTTTTTGCTGAAGACATTAAATCTTGCTTAAAAATGTCTGCTGCTTTCAACATGACCCAAAATGCTCAAGAGGAATCTACATTTAAAGCAGTAACTGTCTTGCATTATAGAGCTTTTATTGAGCTCTACTCAACAAATAAACCTTCAAAGAAAAAGATTAGTATAAAACTGTTCAGCACAAACTTCAATATCTACAGCAGGTAGGTACCTCATTTATCAACTGAGGGATCCGAACTGAAACTGTGCCAGGTTGCATGCACACCAAAATAATCACCTTTGCTATATACAGCAGGGAACAAAAATCACATCTCAACTGACGACTTGATTTTATGAACTGAGAAATGCCTCGCTAAATGTCACTGTCGTAAAAAATGAAGCGGAATTCTTTACAGGATGTCGATTTGCAATAGGCTTTATCTGCTTAGTTATGTCATTGCTGCCTGGGAGGGTTTGTCGCCTTGTTCAAGCAGCTGTGGGTTTGTGGACATCCAGTGTTGGGAAACATGTATGCCGATGCTAGTGGCGTTACCAGCATAATTAACTCGCAGATCCATACTCATGTCTAGGTCCGCGTTTATTTTATAGACCACAAAGTTTGTCCAAGCGATGTCTGGGAAAGTCAGTGCACACGCTGCACTTATTCGTCCCAGACTCATGCGTGTCCGTCCCTTAACAAAATCAGACTGTGTACAACTGGGCAAATATATTAACAGTATGCAATGTAAACAGAGACCACAGTAACGTACATTTTTAAAGTGGTTTTAATTATTTATTTTTATTTATTTTTTTAATTCTAAATATTGTTACCACAAAGACTTGTGATTTGTAACTGAACTTTTCCCCCTTCACCTCATATCCCTGCCATTAATTCTCCGTCTTGTGCTGAGGTTTTTTTTTTTTTTTTTTTGGGGGCTGTGCCACTCTGTATCGGCAAAGCTTGTGCATGTTCATAGATTACCATCGGTGTGGTGGCAGTGAGGCAGGAGAGTGTGGGATTTGAGTGTGTTTGCAAACTCTTTAACCAAAACGCATTGTTTGGTATGCAGAGTGAAATATTACATCTTAAATGCCATATGCTAGCCCAAGCTGAACAGGCCGTCTCTGCTGTGTGGCTTGAATGATCTGGTGTCTTGGCGCTTTGAGTCATGCTTTTGACATGCGTCACCTTGCTTTTCTGCACCGTTGAGTTATTAAGCCAAGTCATGGGCAGATGGAGCTACTGCATTCCTTTAAACATTTGTGATTATGATGCATTCTAGGTGGAGTTGCTGATTAATGGGAACCATGGGTGGGACTCGCTCCGGTGTGCTTATTGACGGTGTCACAATCACCTGCTGCTTAAGTCTGCTTGCTTATGAATTTGTTGGATGATTCGGCTGCACATTGCTGTGCAGGTCATAGTAAATCCACACTTCCCTATTGTCACTGTCCAATGGAAAAACGTACATCTCCAATAATGTAATTTGGAAGCATGGTGGGTGGGGGGCAAACACACATCTTCCCAAACTACTTTACCATACAAATCGAAAACAACGTAATGAGAAATACTTAGCACCACAAATGGAAACCCACCGTAACACGGCCATCAGGGAATGGTTTGTTTAAAATGGCCTTGCATGGACTGTCAGCAATGTCATCAAAATTCATGATTAGCAATGATGTTGGTTAGCTTTTTAGCTGTCAATGTTACTTTATATAGCATAATCCATAAAAACAATCAACATAATATTTACTAGTACAAACGCATACAAGCTAATGACTTATTAAAAGCAGCTTTTCGTTGGTCTCTTACATTATTATAAGTACACTTGGAATAGGCATATTCCATTTATAGAGTAAAGTCACAATCATCTGAAAAGTGGATACACATGGTTTTCGTTGGACAGCTATTTCAAGAACTGACACATCGTGTGGCTTTATGGAGAATTATGTGCACGTGACGCTGGTTTGCTGACCACTGCTGACCCTCCACAGACACATGGCCCAACAGGGCTGCAGCCTACAGTCCGAGTCGCTGAACCATCCTGAAGAGAACGATGAAACCTTGGGAGAGGACCCCCCTCCCAGTACCGGTTCTGAGGCCCGTTCCCACCCTCAGAGCCTCTCTCCTGCCAACGTCAGGATGGCGGATCGGCACCGGCTAGGGCAGGAGCCCGCTCAGTTGGGATATAGGCCAGTCCTGCTTCCCCTGGCCCCTCCTACCAGCTACAGTCCCCCGACGACGTTTCCCAGTTGTCCGCACCCCACCCTTGACAGTAGGTGCTCTGATGTCAGAGATCCCATCAGCCTGCTCTCTTCAGACTACCCCAGCTACTCGGGCTCCCGGGAAAACTCGCCGTCCCTGTCCTGTCGAAGCCTGGAGCAGCCGCACTCGTTAATCTCAAACCCTCCTTGCCCTGGCCCATACAGTTACCATCCGCTCCGGTACCCCTGCGGGCCCCTCGGCCCAGCCTACTGCCCCCAGGTTCCTGTGGCTCACCACCAGGCCTGGCCGGCTTTCATGCTGCCCTACAGGCCTCCAGGTGAGTTGCTGGCGGTGGCGGCACTACTGAGTCTCTCAGACTCTGCTGATGAACCGGATCCCAGTTAACGTCTGAGTAATGGATGCCGTCGGGCATTGGTTATGTCTCACAGCTGCATGGTTCAGCTACCGGTGATTCAGGGGCGTGTTTAAGTCGACACACCAAGTTGATTATGTGGAGACGTCTGTGGCTCCTTTCAGTGAGTTGGGAACTCTACTCTCTCTGGGCGTGTGTGCGTGTCTGTCTGTATAGGTAAGGGTTCCCCCCTCCTGTTCCCTTCAGGTCCTAACCCCTGCGGGTGTCACAACACAGATGTGTCACACAGGTGAGTTAAACCCCCCCCCCCACCACCTTACACTACTAACTGTGTGATTATTATATGCCATGGAATGTGATGCAGGAAGACTTGCTCTGAAGTGTTTTTTGTCATCCGATAGTGTGTACCCACCTCCACAGCCCAGACAGAGGCTGACTCCTCCAGGTGCCCCCCTGTCCATAGAGCAACGTAAGTACTGAAAGCCCCCCACCTCCCCCCGCATGAAGATAATGTGCTCCCTGGGTTTGTGTTCCTTACCGGCCTCTCTATGCCCCCCCCCTTCCAGGGAAGGTGTTTGTCACTTACGAGGCTGACAACGACAAGCATGTTGAAGAGATAATCAAGTTTGTGGCTTTATTGCGACACAATGGTTTCGACATGCATGTAAGACACCTGCTTCTTAAATTGTCTATAGAGCAGTGTTTTTCAACCCTGTTTTGCTCCCTCTCAGAGCCATACACTGACTAGGAGGGAGCAAAATCAAATTTTCGTGGGGGGTTGGAAAAACTAAGGGTAGTTGCGGTTGTACAGTTGGTAGGATGCTCTCCTGCTGTATATCTGTGTATAAGTATGTCAGGAGTGTCTCTCATTCCCTCATCCTCTCCTTCCACTTACAGATTGATGTGTTTGAGCAGCAGTTCAGAAGCATCAGCACAATTGATTTCATGGAGAAGTACATCAGCGAGGTAAACAGTGGGTTTCCCTGCTCCATGGCCTGTGTGGAGGCTGTACCGCAGCACCTGTGAGAACTGCATCTCCTCCCAAAGGCCTTTTAGCTTCCCTCCCTTATTGGAACATTTAAGCTTGTATCTAACAGCCTACATTTTGTTTGTCCCCCGTTCCCTGAGCTGCGCGCCTCTGTCTTTCAGAAGGACTACTTGATCATCATAGTCATCAGCCCCAAGTACTACGAGACGGTGACACATGGCCACGTCAGTATGGAGGGGGACGAGAGGACCATGAACACCGTCTACATCCACAAGCAGGTACGGCATCCGGGTCTGCTGCTGTCGCCATGGAGTAACCTGAGAAACGCAGCTGCCGCTCCTGAGGCAGGGGATGCATGTTCACAGTGATGAACAAACCAGACTCTGTAAACACTTTGACACTGACTCAGAGTCTTTAGAGAACCTAAATAGCTCCCCATGTCACAGATCGATGAGTGCACCTTTGTGACTGGGGACCGTCGCCCCGGCGACTGCACACTGACGCTTTATGACGGGGGACCGTCGCCCCGGCGACTGCACACTGACGCTTTATGACGGGGGACCGTCCCCCCGGCGACTGCACACTGACAGTGTTTCCCCCCACATTTCTGCTTCAGTTGCAGAATGAATTCATTCAGAATGGCAGTCGAAACTTTCGCTTCATCCCAATCCTGTTTCCTGGAGCGAAAAAGGTACGGAGCAAAGGAAAGCGCCCGGTGTGGACGCAGTGTTTGCTGAGTGCTGGCGTGATACAGCAGTCTGACTGGGTGGTCTGTATTCACTCAGGCTAGTCACTATCTGTTACCCGGTGTTTTTGTAAAGAATGATGCTCCAGTCTAAAAGCACAAGTTCCATTGGGAAGAATGTGATGCCAGCAAGTGGAATGTATTGCTGGATAGTATTTACTTAAGTGTTCAGGCTGACACACCTGTGCTGTTCAAACAATGTCAGACAAGCCAAGGCAGGAGTCACTGGAGCCTGTGGTGGTGAATGTAGCTGACAGCGCTGTGCCAGCTGTGATTGAGCAATGGTGTGAAACGAATTTCAGGATGAAAAACTGAAACTGCAGGAACCTCAATTGCCCAAATCACTTTTTTAGAAAATAAAAACCTGTAATGTAAGCATCGCTGTTTCTTGACATGGCTGCGAGTCGGCTTAAGCAGAGGCTACAAAAACAAAAAACTAAGTAGGAACCGTATAAATGTGGCAGAGGGCTTTAAGCACGTTGCAGGTAATGGGAGGCATGTTACTGGTTTGCTGATGGCTGAAATGGTCCTGTTTCTCAGTGCCACGTGCCCACCTGGCTTCAGAACACCCACGTGTACAGCTGGCCCAAGAACTGCGACGACATCCTGCGCCGGCTGATGCGCGTGGAGAAGTACAACCCCCCGCCTATCGGCGAGCTGCCCACCATCATTTCCATCCCGCTCTGACGCTGCCACAGAGTCCTGCCTTGACCTTTGCTTTGGAGCACATTGCCTCACAGGAAAGTCCCTCGGTGCCCCCAACCCACAGGGGTGAACTTGTGGCTCTCGCCTGGCCCCGAGGCTGGTCCACGTGGGGGGGGTGTGCTTCACTTTCAGGCTCGTCACAGGAGTGGTGAGAGCCCTCCACCCACCCAGATGTAAAGTTTAAACTCTCCGTCTCTATGGCTTTTCCTTCCCTGATCTTGCTGTACAGAGAATTAAAATTCTTTTGATGCGATGTTTGGGTGTCTGAGGGCCATTTCTATTGAAAAACCTAAAACGATCCTCCACACGCAAATAGGGAAGAGACAGACGGGCACAGAACCCAATTCCCAAAGGCCTGAGCTGCATCTGGAAGAGAAGTCTGCCATTTTGCCAGGGACAGCAGACATGACCAAACAATTTAAACAATGGCTTTAAGGCTTTACCGAAATCCCTCCACTTACAGAAAGCTTAGACCCAGGGAACGCGCCAAGTGTAAATACTATACAATACCCACTAAGATCCATGATGTCAGCAGACGCCCGAGCACCTGCATACAGGCGGGGGCAGGGAAATAGGCAAGGTGACCCATCTTTCAACAGTTGGCATGTTCGGCGTCAGCATAATTGGACGTCCTCCGTTTTAGCTGCAGTGATTGAGCCTAGCCTCATGGTATGCCGGTCAGCCATCCTACATCTGAATATCGTGTGGATCCCAAGCCCTGCGTACAATGCCGAAGTTAAAATCCGCTTATTAGAAAAGAATATCAAGGATACAAAAATTTGAAAGGGGGAAAGAGAGGGGGGGCAATGGCTCCGTTAGGGTTCCTCAGCGAAAATTTGTCACCTTAGTGTTTGTCTATACAGTGTCCATGTCATCTAAATGAATCTGATACTTAAACTCTATGGCTGTTTATGTTTGCTAGTCCAAATAATCGTTAATAATAAGCACTTGTTAAAATCTTAGGTTCACAACTTGCTGTTCTTTTTGAAGTTTTCTGGGGGAAAGCTAATACAGTTCATGCCCACTATCTTCGTCGGCTCTGCCCCAGCGTTTCCTGCACAGATGCAGCTTCACAGCAGACTTGCCTCCCTGCTCTGCAGTTCACGGGGGTGGTGGTGACATTTTGTCAAGGCCCATGATTTCTAGGTGCACCACTGTAGGGCATCACTACTTGTCCTATGAAGTCAGTTTCATCAGTTGCATCCAGCCTTAAAACAAAGTGAGTTAACTAGACACAGCAGAGTGAGGCCAAATAATTAACCAGTTATTCATGTTTCTTTGGTACTTCAAGGGCTTTAAATACACTGTCTGGTTAGCAACAAATTACACAAAAGAATACCTGTTCTTTAAGGGGGGGTGGAACAGGCCCACAGCTGCCACACCTTACAGGGAATGAACAGCATAATTGTGTGTGATAGTACATCGTTTGCTCTGGGCATTTCTGAGCTGCCCGCCCCCAGCCCACGTTTTTACCTCCATGACAGCATTTTTCTCATGAATTTCAGATGGAAATCAGCCACATCACTGAAGTGGAGATAAAATGAGAATGGGGGGGGGGGGGGGTACATTTAAACCAACCCCAGCCCAAAAAGGCAAAACCCCAAAAGGTTAAGACCAAACACCCCCCGGGCCTTTGGGGGCCCAACCAGCCATGGCAAAAAAAAGCC
>JABFDZ020000082.1:2658717-2672048 GCA_019775955.2 Pollimyrus isidori
CCCCCCCCCCCCCCCCTTTTTAACCCCCATCACATATTTTTAACCTTTTTTTACCGCTCAAATACCCCACCACCCGTTATTTTTATAAAAAATCCTCGTGGGGGGGGGGGGGGGTCATGTGATCCCTCCCCCTGCCATCATAGGCTATCGCCAACTAGGTTAGGACCTCACAGCCCCAGTGCATTGTGGGGCCAGTCCTGCATGTGCATCTAGCTGCCCACCTACCAAATCGAGCAGTCTCCTTCCACGTGGCCCGCGAGGTGGTGCCACAGCAGACAGCTGGTGACGCAGGGAGCCAGATGACGCAAGCTTCTGTGCAGGGAAAGTCACATAGCGACGCCCAGAGTGGCACCATCCTAAAAGCAAAGTAAATCAAAGCTAACAGAGAACGTTAAATGTTACACATCTCATTACAACAGACACAATGGCCTGTTTACAAAGACCCACGTCAGTGAGGTCGTCTGCAGAAGTTTACGCCATGTGCTTCATGTACAGCCCGCAGCTCTGAGTGCATGATATGGTGTGGACCTCACAGATGGCAGAGTATTTGATTCAGGTCGATTTGGAAGAGGATGCTGGCACACAGCACCACCTCGTGGACAAGTGTAATTCCAAAACAAGCTCACAACAAATCAACTTCCAGGTTCCTTGCCTCAACCCCCCTAAAATCCAGGGTTCGAGTCTCCACCGTGGCTCCATGTGTGGAGTTTGCATGTTCTTCCCATGTCATCATGGGGCTTCCTCCAGGTATTTCAGTCCTCCCCACAGTCCAAAAACTTTGAGGCAATGAGACTGAGAGAGAGCAAGCATGCCCTGCACCCAGAAATGGCTTAGCAGCCCATCCAAGGTTTTTCCCTGCCTCTGGCCTGCAGACTCAAGTCCCCCCACAACCCAGAACAGGATAAGCACCTAAAGAAGATGGAATGTAGATTATCCGAATAGATACTAACTTAGGTAAAACATAGGCAGCTTATCATCGTGTATAATGAACCAGAAACCCACAATGCTCAATTCGTATACTGGTGAGGGACTCACCTGTCAGCAAATGAGCAGCAGAGTCCAGTCAGATTTACCTACAGCCTTCAGCTCAAAACCCGGAATACAGTTTGAACTGGAAAAAGACTGGCAGAAGGAGGCTCCCCAAACTGGAAACTGCTGAAGTGAACAGTGAGGGCAGTGACATTCCAGAGCAGACACGCTTTAGAAATACGGGCAAATTAGAGAAGCTTCTGGAAACAATAATGCAAATCACATGTTTCAGATGAATGGTTTATCAATGCATCACACAAAACCATGAAAAGGTACGAAGATGCAGATTCCAGATAAAGGATTTAGTCAAAACATTTGGGACTTGAGAAGCACAACCGTCACCATCACAGTGTTATGTACAAGTAGACAATCTGATCACCTAACATATTAAAAAAAAAAAGATCTAATAAATTACACATTAAAAAACAGCATTTTCATTTGAATTAACACCAAATCAATTTTGTTATGACATACAAACTAGGCAAGTTACCAGCTTCTGCTCTTAGTGACTACAATGACCAAAAAAGCCAAAGGATTTGTGCAAATACTTTATATAATCCACAAACTTAAGTGTAAATATCTACAAGTCATGAAGGGTTAGGAAGGACATTGTCAGGGCTGACCATCACACACACAATGGCTGTACTCAACACATAAGCCATCAAAAATAAGCTAGAGCCGTGTACATTGGGCTCTTCCATCATTAGCATCATGATGTGTGGCTCAGTATGTTTCACACCAAAAGTAGCATGGCATCTGCCATCAGGAAAATCAGACCATTTTCTCGGCACGAGTAACCCAGGATGTCCAGCCCCCACACAGCACTTCCATGGAAGTATATACCCCATGTCACCTCCAGGGGGCGACACGACAGTCCTGGCCCTGAGGTCTTACTCGGCGACATGCTCCATATGACCCAGTAACGTCCAGATGGAGCCCAGGTCACAAGGTGCGTCCACTGGAGGCGGGTGGGCTGGACCTCGGACCCCAGGGGACACAGGGCTCAAGGACAAGGTCCCAAATGTAGATCTACGTACTGGCACGACAAGTCAGGACACAGACTGACCGCTTCAGAAGGGGTGGGAGGGCGATTTGACAAGCCCCCCTCAGTGTGAGAGACATCAGAACTGAGGATGATGGTGTGAAGCAGTAACAGCCATCGCTGGGGGTGGGGGGGAAAGAGTGCTAGTTAAACATGATGGAGTCTGGGTCCTGGTTCAGCATCTGGGCCATGTGTCTTAGAACATCTTTCTTTGTGATGATTCCCAAGAGGCGTCTGAAAGAGACACACAGGAAAGCATGACCTCAGAGCCTCCCCAAGACTGCTGCTGTCAGAGTGCAAGGGAAAGCAGGGCTGGGGGGTGGCTTACCCGCTGCGGGTGACCAGGCACTGCCTGAGGCCCAGCTTCCGGAAGATGTCCACCACGGTCTCCATGGGCGTGTGGTCGGTGACGGTGAAGGGGCTCAGGTTGAGGATACGCCGCAGCTTCAGTGGCTGGGGGGCGCTGGCAGGCAGTGGGGGCACCTCCTCACTGAAGTACACTACAGAGCTGCTCACCACCCCCTCCTGCTTCTGCCGGGCCGTTTCTGAAAGAAGGAACCGCCACTGCAGTGTCGGCTTTGGCTGGGACACAGAGGTGTGGCCAGGCCCCCCAGCGCAGCCCCCGCGGACCCCAGTTACTCGGGAAAACCGCTAAATTATCTGCCAAATTCAACAGCAGCAGCTAAGGAATGAAAAACTGAATACGGTTCGCAGATGACTGAAGAGCCTCAGGGGAGAGCATTATAATCCTTAAATCCTCAGCTTTTGATCCTAAATGTTTCAGCTCAAGTCCTACAAAAGCTATTGTATAGTAATACATTTTACAGGCCGCTCAGCATTTAGGCTCACAAAGTGAAGCTGACGTTTGCAGGGGATTGTGGGTAAGGACGAGGCTCTTACTGATAGCCAGCGTGAGGTCCCGGCGCTGCACGAAGCCAACAAGCCGCTCCGATTCACGAGACACCACGACGGGGAAGCCGTTGTAGTCTGTCTCATTGATGAGAGCCTCGACGTCCTCCACAGTGGTGCCCTCCCGGGTGAGCACGGCCAGCGGGGGCTCGCCGCGTCGTGGGCGCATCACGTCGGCGGCCAACGTGCGGTGCGTGAACTCATCCTTCACGTCCAGGAAGGGGTAGCCGTTCAGCTGGATGTGCGCCTCATAGATGCCCTCTTTGCCAAAAGCGTCCGCCACCCACTTGCTGGTGACGGCAGCGGCCATCAGCGGCACAATGTATTCCAGTCCTCCCGTCAGCTCGAACATGATGACCACCAGTGACACGGTCATGCGCGTCACCCCTCCTGAACACACCGAGGCGACAGGACATTCAGCCAGAAGGATCACTAATGTGCTAAATCTTAAATTAATTTGATTCTGACACAGTACCTGACAGCTACAGCTCTTTGGTAAACATTTCTGTTGACTCGTATTTTTAGAAAAGGGGAAACGTGTTGGTCTTAGACACGATCAACCTTAATAGGTATGGTCAGTGGCAGGGCACAGCCAAGTAGCCATACCACAAACAGACAGACGGGGGCGCCCGTGCTCCACTCACCCAGACACGCTGCAGCCCCCACCATGGCATAGAGTCCTGGCGTCACACAATCGGCCCCTGGCCGACACCAGCTCCTAAAGATGATCCAGTCGTGATGGTGGTACGCCATCTGCTCTACGGCGATGCCCACGATGCGCCCGGCGATGGCGCCCACAGCCATGCTGGGGATGAAGAGGCCAGAGGGGATCTGGGGACAAGCAGAGGAAAAGCGCTCTGAAGCTGAGAGGGGAGGCTTTGAGGGACCCCGATTGGGGACAGGCCCAGAAGTGCAAAGCTTCCACTGGTCATTAAGGTGGGCACACATGAAGTCTGGGGGAACGTTATTCTGAACTGCTTTGACACATCTTAAAGAAAAGGCACAGTGGACAGGGAGGACGGTCCCACCCTTGATGGAGATTAAAACCAGCTAAACAACTAAATTTGACATGAATGCATCCATACTAATTGGGGTCTGATACTGCACTCCTGTCCTCATACTTGTGCTGATGCCTATAACCGATACCACTTAATGACGCATCAGCATTGTCAGACTGGCAGAACAAATGAGACAATATCTGCGGAGTGGAAATACTTCAAAGTCAACAGCAGAATCCAGAGCATAGCGGACTGCGAACAATGCCCTACTGAACTATCAATACGAGGTATGAAATCAGGTTCACACAACACTCGTGATCTAATTAAACAACGAAACATAAGGAGTATGTTGAAATTGCCGTCATCAAACACTCTGCTGGTTTTTGCTGCACGCTTGATTGCTGCAGAGAGAGAAAATGTCAAATGATGAACCTCATGTAGTGAAAATGACAGAAGCTCTTAGGCAATGGTCATAGGTGGAGAGTGTAATACTTTCTGAGGTGCCAGGCGGTGTAAAAAGTTTGTAGACTACTGCTCTAGAGGTCTTAGAGTGGCATGAAACGACAATAAACCCAGTGATCCGGAGGATCATCAGCACTGCCATCATCCACCTTTTCCCAACGTCGGCTAATTCGCAGATTGTCTGTATATCATTTCTTCAAATTTTCAAACTTTGTTTGTTTTTCCACTCTTTTTCCTTTAAAACGTGCCTCGCTTGATGCTGAGATCAATATTATCACTTTAGATTTCACAGCATTAGCTGGCCTGAAAGGAATGATGCCGGCGCGTCCCCAAAGCGACACTGCGGGGAGGTTCAGGATCACCGACCTTCATGCCAAAAGTGAAGATGGTGATGACCACCTTGAAGACCAGCGCCAGGGCCAGCTGCCAGAGGGCGGCATAGACCCCTGCGCCTGCCGGGCGATCGGGGATGTCGTCCACGGGCCGGGTCATGTTGGGGTCGTTGACGTAGTCGCAGAGCTGGGAGGAGGCCAGGGAGCCGCAGTCGTTGAAGAGCTCGGAGATGAGCTGGCTGGTGCTGCGGCGGGTGTAGGGGTTGGGGAAGGCCAGCAGCGCCGTCAGACCCGCCACCACCAGCACCTCCAGCACCGGGTAGCGGCCCAGCCGTGTGGTCTTGCGGCGCCGGCACCAGGCGATGTTGGCGCGGATGAACAGCGTCCCCCAGAGGCCGCCAAAGACCCCCAGCAGGACGAAGGGCACCAGCTCGGCCATGTACCATGGCGTGTGGTACTCCACGTAGAACAGCACCAGCCTGTTGTTCCCGAATGGGTTGATGGAGCGCAACGTGAAGGCTGCCACCAGGGCGGCGAAGAAGGACCGCCACAGTGTCTTCAGGGGGAAGTAATAGCTCACCTGGCCAAAAACACATTACAGGGTTTAAAGGGCAATAAATCAGACAGGTGAGAAAATGCTCCCCTCTCGACTGTGCTATAGGTTGTGGGCCAGCGTACCTCTTCCAAACTGAAGAGGACTCCCCCGATCGGAGCGCCGAAGGCCACGGAGACACCGGCCGCAGCTGCCGCAGACAGAACCTGTGACCAGAGCCCCCACCAGTCAGACACCCTGCATTCCCTGTATTGGAGGTACATCACCCTTCATTTATTTGGCCTCTCCCAAATCAGAATAGCCCCATGGCCGCCCTTACCTCCCTACGCTTGCCCTCGTTCTTGCTGTACTTGGAGAACAGGCTGCTGAAGAGGTTGCCGCAGCAACAAGCGACGTGCACCAGCGGCCCCTCCTTCCCCAGGCTGAGCCCGGACGACACGGCGAGCACCAGCGTCACCGTCTTGATCAGCAGTGTCCACTTCCCCAGGTATCCCCGGATGATGAAGCCGCTGAGGATGGTCTTTATCTTGGAGGAGGACAGTGCATCAGGGAAAAATCAGACCATTTTCTCAGCACGAGTAACTCTGGATCACCCTAACCCTAACTTTATTCTCATGGGGACCTGTGGAGACTCACCTCAGGAATGCCTGACCCGCAAGCGTAGGGGGCAAAGACCCGCACCAGAGACACCGCGAGGAAGGCGAAGAACAACGCCCACAGGACGTACAAGAAGTAGTTCAGCACATAAGCTGCTGCCCCCTAGAGGGGAGAAGAAAAACATTGAAGTGAACTTCTTTCAAGGTTTACGGTTCTATAACCAGCCGGGAACAGAAACATCCAGAATATGATCTGTGTGGGTGGGTCTAAATAGGTCAGGGTATGTCCAACAAATTCTCAGCTCCCCAAATGTGCACTGTTCTCATTCATATGTACACCCTAAAGATGAAATCTCTATCTATAGTGTGAAGTGTTATCTAACAACCAATCACAACTCAAATGGTAGCAAAATGAACATCTGAATTGGCCAACCTCCGAGGAGCTGGTCATCAGCTCCGCCCACTTCTGCCACTGCGGGCACTTGTCGCGGTCATCATAGGTGGTCTCATTGGAGGTCCAGCAGCACTGCTCATGGCTGTACCAGAAGACTGACAGGCACACACCCTCCTTCAGGTCTGTCATCCAGTCCACGGCCAGGTCTATGACACCGGCCAGTGTCCCTGAGCAAGGAAAAAGATTTAGCTTGTTAGCGCCCCATCAGAACTCCAGAAACACAAATAGTTACCTTGGCGGCACAAGCAGGACAGTGTACAGAGCAGCACAGGGCAGGACATGGTAGCGATTAGGATCATGCATTAAAACCAAATCTTGGTGGTCTGGTCAACTGTCAAAGGTCTGCCTGGGATTCCCCTCAAAACAAAGCTTAATCTGAGGACTAAGAGACAGCCTTTACTCACCCGACAGGAGGCCGATCAGCAGCATGACCAGCCACCCGGACCAGGCATCCAGCAGGCTCTTAATGAAGTCACAGATGGACTCCCTGCTCTTGCTGGTAATCTGAGCAGACAGCAAGACGCTCGTTTTATGCAGATTTAGAGCATCAGTGGCACAGGGTGGCACAGCAGTGATTTAAAGAGTAATATCTAAGTTGCGGCCTCTTTGGATAACGCCGGATAATGACTGTGAACGGGTAAAGCCAACAGGAACCAATCAATACAACAAAGGGCACTGCAGGGGAGCAGGGCAAGGCTGAGTAGGACAGTGTCCCACATGACACGGGTTGGTCACACACCTTCCGGTGGCGGTCGGTGTCCCTGGACTTCTCCCTCAGCCAATCAATGGTGTGGAAATCCTCATAGGTCCCGACGTCTGGGAACGGCTCATCGAGTATGTCCATAAGGTTCCCAGAACCATTCATCTCCTCCCCAGGGGTGGCACTGGGCCCTGCTGTGCAGCAACAATGACAGATGTGTGGCTGCAGCTGGATCTTGATCTCATTTTATAAGTGTGATCATTTGTAACTGGTAGCCACCATCACAATATTTTACAAGACTAGCAGCCAGCCTCCACAAAAGTAAATTTTACAGACATTCATATATTTATCTGAGTATTTATCTGTGATTAAAAGAGCGTATGTAGCCCCTTGTAGGCACATTCCCCGACAGAAGGCATCTGTACGACTGTCATGGCTCCCCTTAGCCCTGCCGAGGAATACAGGCTTTAGATTTTATTCACACTGCAGTAGAAAAACGAGTGATACGGAGCAGCGGGCAGGAGAAGCCTTTGGCGGACGGGTATTAATATCCACTATTAAACATGCAGGGGGCAGTTTTATCCGGCATAACAGCCCTCATACCCCCTCTGTTATGTACTGCGAGGTGCAGGAGACTTGAACACCAGCAATGCAAAGAAACGAGCTAATGTGGTCAGCACAAGCACTGTCGCTTATAGAATACTGGTTAGACAGTTTAAATACCCTAAACCGGACGTGACTTCCATCGCAAAAGCGCTTTCTGTGGTGTTCAGACACATATACATCAACAAAAGCCCTGTCAACCCCCCATTGACAGTTGCTAAGCGCTGAGCCGTCACCTGTTAGCATTAGCATGCTACACCCTGAGCCGTCCACTCCGTCACTCACCTTCCGCAGCCATGGCGTCTCCGGACGGTGTTAGGAAAGCTTGACGTCACGAAGCTCGTTCCTCGATGTGTCCTTCAAATATGCGGACACTCTCATGCCGAAGTGCAAACGAAGCGCTTTACAAGCGCCGGCCGATAAAGACCAACCCACCCCCGTAGCGATTTGAAAGGCGAGCGATCCCAAAATGCACCGCGGGCCACAGGCTCCGCTCACTCTGGCGTCCCTGCGACGTGAACACGCACTCTCGCTTTCCTCCAAACGTCCATCTGCGCATGCGTTAAAAAGCAGGCGCGAGGCTTGGTGTCCGATGGTTTCTGTCCTGGCAATACCGATAATTGCATCGATTTAGCTGTCAACTACAGCTGTATTCAAAATATCGTTTATATCAAGTTACAGTGTATGTCACCTACGCTCCTATAATGCATCTTATGTAATTTAGCTCCATATCACACTGCATCAGGAGTCAGGACGGTGGCCTCTGGAGAACAGGGTTCAAGTCTCCCGCCCCGGCTGTGCAGTCGTGGGGTTTCCTCCGGAGTCTGTCTCCTGTATGACCACACAGTCTAAAAACAAGGTGAATGCCCGTAGTTGTTAATGGTGTGTATGCCTTGCGATGGGTTGGCACGCCGTCCGGGGTTATTCCGTCCTTTGCGCCCATTACTTTCAAGATAATTGCCGGACCTCCGCGACCTTGTATAGGAGAAGCGAGTATATAAAATAGGGTGAACAGATAATCCCTGTGAGGGAGGACACTTTGAGCTACTTCGGGATTTGCAAACTACTTCAAACTGAAAGTCTCCTGTGCTTGGCTAATTAGTTCTGGCTTCACATGCTTTGTGTCGTTGATTGAAAGACTCATCCAGCTGTTTCACATTAGCATTAGTGACATATGAATGATAGTAGGAGGCTGACCAATTAGCACACAGTGAGAAATGAATGCTAAAGTGAAATCCAGGTCCGTTTAATTGAAATGATCATTTACAATTCCTGTCCTAGCTCCTCCCTGACATGGATTATCTGGTCACTCTAATATAAAACGGATGGATGGATTAAAAGTGTTTCTCATTTAATCTACCCAACATTTACAGTCAGGGCAATTCTTCAAGATAAGTGTATTTTGACTATGTTTGCAAGCGCTGATACAAGTAACTTCCTCTGTTCTGTACATTCGGATCCAACGGAAGGTCTCCAGGCCATGGAGATACTTTTATACAAGTTTTTGTCAGTCCCGCACCACCATGAATAACCTTACATATCCCCTTTGTTCAGATGTTTATTTACTGATCTATTATAACTGTGAGGACACTGTAGATGTTACCACAGAAATTACATAAAAGGTTCTGAATACAATGTTTTAATATATATTTATCTTAAAATACACATAATAATTAATAATTATAATAAAACGACCATGAAAATGAAAATGGATTAAAAAAGTAACAAACTGGATGTAAAGTTTTCAGTAACAAAAATCAGTCAAGAATCCATTTCACTGTATGTTAAACACTGAAGTGCCATTTTTTTCAACCATACAAAATTACACTTAAAAGTAGGGAACTTTCCTATTTCCTTCAAGTAAAAGTACTATAAAATAACTTACAGTACAGTGAATTTGTCTAAACTGACTTGTTCCCATCCTCCAGCCTCACAAGCATACAAACATTAGGAAAATTGTACATAGCATAAGAAAAACATTTTTTGTTCACTTATAAAATACTTTTTTCTTTCAGAACCAGGAAAAACTAGCCCTGTTGTTATCAACAGATTGATGTGCATATAATTCTATATCCTCTCACCGACATGCCTTCTCCCTAAACTTACACCAAAATAGCCTTAAGTTTTCTGAATGATAACTACAGTTTGTTCCATTTACTTCATGAAGTCAAACATGAAAAATTGATACTTCATTTCTGGTCACATGTACAGAGGTCAAGATTTCACACATCATCGGCGGGCAGGGGAGGTATGTTGAATCTCGGTCTGGTGAAGAAAGCCATCTTCTCTCTGACAGATGAAAATCAAAATTAAGTATAGCCAGTATGTTATTTTGCCAATATATTCAATGGTGGAAAGTTTTGGTTCTGAGTGATGAGCCTGGCTCTTAGGGGATACTAGCACGGCAACATCTACTGTACACACCAAGATGGCGATGAGTCCTAAGAAGTGCAATCTCTTCTTTCTGGGGCAATTTGAGGCAGGGCTATTTTTTTTTCTAAAGCCCTCAGATTAAAACAGGTCAGCATATTCACATGCCCCACATGAGGACAATGGGCAATTCTCAATACCATGAACGCCACGCCAAGGTCATACTTGTGGTCTTGACTAGATCGGTCTTGCTACCTCTCCTTCCAAGAAGGAATTTTTGGGATGGAGCAAGAATAACATCGGGGGGGTAGCAGTATTTTGTACTTCTGTTCTGGAGTATTGCAACTGGCAGTGGAGGATGATGTAAAACAGGTACATGAGAACACGAGTATGGTTGAGTATGCATACTGAGAAATGCCCAGTGATAATCTGTGTGTCTGCTGCCTGTATGGAGCTGATGGTCCATGTCTCCCTGCCCCCCACCTGAAGGTCTGCACAGGGAAGGGCTCCCTCTGGGTCTGCCCCCTCAGCTGTCGCACGTCTTTGGATGCCTTCCTCATCCTGCCCGCCGCTGCTGTGGCCTCCTTCTGCCACGCCTCCCGCTTGCCCTGCAGGAAGACACCACACAGTCCATCGAGCTGGGGTCCCAAGCAGGCTTCGGTTCTTTCAGTTAATCAAGCTGAGCAGCCTGAGCTCTGATACACCCCAAACACCAATTAAAATGGCTGGTGCCACTGAATCACACCAATCACAGCTTAGTAAATCAATATAGTATAAAATCTGGCCCAAGCGGACCCCCCCCCGCCCCAAGTCGTTAAGCATCAATTGTGGGCCAACCTGCATTACTCTCCAAAGAAAGTCACGCGTCAACGCATTAAGTACCAGAGCAATGACATCAATCACTATGCCCCCTAGTGGCCCGGGACAGGCAGCAAAGCACCTGTCTCTCGGCCTCCCTCAGTAGGCTGTGGAGGCGTTCATCCCGCAGGGCCCAGTGGGGCAGCTCGGCAACCTCCCGACTCTGAGCCTCTTCGAGACGCAGCTTCAGATCCCGCAGGGAATTTAGCTCCTCGCTCAACTGGCGCTGTCGGGTCCTGGACGCCTGGAGATCCAGCTCCAGGTCCAGAGAGGTGCGATAGGCCTGCTGCTGCTGTCGTGCGACGCACAGACACACACACACAATTTCACGGGAAGCACCCGCAATTAAAAAGATCACAGCGCAATAATGAGTGTAATTAGCGGCGCGCTGGCAGAGAGCTTCGAGCGGTGCACCTGTTTGTATCGCAGAGTCCGCCTTTCAAGAGTGTTTCTGATGAAGGGGGATTTTTTGGGCAACGTGGAGCTGTCGCTGTCGCTGCGGTACAGCTGGGGGAGGCAGACGGACAGTGAGTGGCACCCGGGGGGCGGGGGGAGAGGGAGACTAGCGTGTACATCTGTGTGGACTTACCCGGCACACATACTGGCTGCGTGCACCTGGCGAGAAGGTCTGTGAGCGGACGATTGTGCTGTTGCGCATGAATGGCAAGGCCTGGCCCCAGCGCCCCCCTCGCTCCTTGGGCCGCACCCGCACCGGCTCAGGGAAGGGCATCTCAGTGTTGGTCTCCTTGTCCACCTGCCCAGCAATAATGCCATCAACACCCCCAAGGGCTTGGTGGTAAGGCAAACTGATGTCTGGTTACCTTGAGTGAGTGCAGCCTGTGGGCTGGATGTATACAGCGCCCCCCGGTGCTGGTGCAGATACCATCCACGCACAGTCCCTCAATGGATTGCATCGCGAACGCCGTGCTGTTGCTGCAACCACTGTCCACTGACTCTGCCTGCCAGCTCCTGAGATACACCCCCCCGCTTACTTACAGCATAGCCAACCCAAAACCGGTAATAGCAGGGTGGCGGTTGGGGAGAGTCAGATTGTGGGGGCCTACCTCTCCGATGTTGCCTCCCCCTGCTCCTCCTTCCTCTCCAACTCTTGTTCCAACTCCCCTAGTAGGGCCAGCACAGGGTCCTGGGCAGGAGGACAGAATGGCATTAGGAATGTATGCCCCCTAGTGGCAGAGTAAGTGGCTATTGAAGCAACATCCAAATCCTCACTAGGTCTAAATACAGCCTGGTCACTCACTGTAGTCTTGGCATCCTCCTCCCCAACGCCAGCTGCCTTGGGCATCTTGCCCTCCCCGGCACGGGAAGCCTCAGTGCCACCTAGAATCAGGATTCTGTGCCACTGGAACAGCATGTCAGTGGTACCCACGTAGTCTGCCAGGCTGATTTGCAGCATGCCCTGCAAGCACACACACACACACACACACACACACAATCACAGGCTTTAAACCTCACAAACAGCCAAACGAAGCACCTCTCTCTATGCAACGTTTAGCTCACCAGCGGTTCCTCAGGGCCCTGGGGACCCACAGCGCAAATGGACAGCAGCAGGGGCCGAAGACCCAGGGTGGCGGCAGAGGCCGGGATTCGGAAGCCCTCATTCAGGCTCAGCTGGCCCTGCGGATCCTGGGCCCGGGAGCAGTAGCGGGTCGCGGTGCCGCTGCGGCCAAGCTCAGCCGGGGGCAGGCTCACCCTGACGTAGCTGGGTGCAGCCCGGAAAAAATACATGTCACTCGGACTGCCCGCCACCGCCAAGTTTGTAAAACACACAGCACCTACTCACACTTTGCATCCAGGTTTCACGACCACAACATTAAGGTTCCTCAGCAGCAGCAGCTGCACCAGCAGACTCTCACTGGCAGTGTCGAACCTGGAGCCAGAACACTAAGCAGTGAGGAACTGCCCGGGTGGTGGGGGGGGGACAGACAGAGTATTCTATACTCACAAGAGCCCCAGCTGAATCTGAGCAAGTTCTGCTGCGCTCCCATCGTTGACGTATAACACCTCTTCCGGGTCGTCCGTTCTGAAAAGAGAGAGAGAATCAGGGTATGGAGAAAAGCAAAAAAAAAAAATAGAGAATCAGAGTATGGAGAGAAAAAAAAGGACTAAAAATATCTGAAGAGAGCATGAAGTGCTGTATAACAGGGTCGTGTATTTGATAAGCAGTACAGAAGGAGGATGGAAGAGAAAAAAACAAATACATTCTAGGAACATCTGGTTAAAAGTCATGGTAACGTTAGGGTGCATTTCCACCGCACCAGGTATCGTACTTTTGGTACTTCAAAAAAGTTCAGTACTTCAAGGTGTTGGCTTTTCACTGATTTAATTTTTAATTTACATAAATGATATAGACACCAATATATACAGTAAACTGGTGAAATTTGCAGATGACACCAAGGTGGGTGGT
>JABFDZ020000082.1:2686499-2702902 GCA_019775955.2 Pollimyrus isidori
TTTTCCACCTCCCGGGTTTTTGGTTCCCGGCTGGGGGCCCGGACCCCCGTTTGGTCACACCCTCACCCCCCCCCCCCCCCCCCCAGCTTATGTGTGTGACTCCAGTAATCAGAATTACTCAGATTCATTTAAGCGTTACGGTGCTGCATCCCATGACTGAGCGCGTCAGTGAGCTCATCTCAGAGGCCCGAAGCCAGAGGCCCTGCGGCGCTACTCTTGCCACTCTCCCTCCTTCCCCCCCCCCCAGTCGTGGAGGTGGACGAGACGGGCAGTAAACGTACCGCCATTGACCCACGTGTTTCCCCGTGCAAGCAGTCGGCCATCGGCTCATGGCAATGACCATGCCGACGTTGACTGGAATGAAGAATGAGGGCTGCGGTTCGGCGACGGCCCGCCCACAGACCCCGCCTGTCTCACGGAGGATGCCGACTTACGAATTAAAGGCCAAAACCCCAACCGCAGCATTTTACAATAGTCACTTCCCTGTAAAGGCGAGAGGCTAAATGATGTGTCAGCTTTAAATACGCTGCCCCTTTAAGAAGTCTCCAGGGATGTATGTATGCGCATGAGACCAGGGACTAACTTCCGAGGCCCCAACCACATTATGCAGCCAATCCAGATGGTAAAGGTGGGTGTGGCTAGTCATTATGTGGCTGTTGGGGGGGTGACAAGCAGGACAACACAGGGGAAATATGATGGCGATATTTAAATTACAGATAACTGTGAAGCTGAACTATATTCCCACACACACACACACACACTCACTAAGGAATGGTCTGATTGCTTTTATAATAGTATTTGCATACAGAATAACAAGCCAGTGGCTCTATAAATAGACAACCAGATACTTCAAAGATGCGTCGGGGGGGACACCAGGCAGGGGCACTGCTAAAGGTTTCAGACCCCATGAAAGCATATCAAATTGGGCACGAACCCAGCCGATCCAGTCATGCTGGCTTTTAGGGAAGAGACCCAACAACGAGGCAGGTGTGGAATCGACCGTGGATCTCACCCCCGTCCGCTTTCCCCAAACAATCTGATTCACTGTCCTACTCCGCAGGCAACATATTTGTTTTCCTGCAGTTCTGTGACAGTCACTGTTGGGCAACTCAGGAAGTGTAATTAGTTACTTTTTCCTTATTACTCGTTTTGATGGTAATGATGTTATGTTATTTCTTACGTAGTATGGATAGCATACTATAGCAGCCTGCACTAACCAATTAAGCAATTAACAGAGTGGCTGAAACAAACAAGAGCTCAGGGGCAGAAGGGCCCCCCCCCCCAGAGCATGGCACAGGAAACGGCCCAGGAGAAACACAGGTTGCTCTCCTCGAACCCTCCCTTCCTGCTGGAAGCAGCTGGCGCGGGCGGGAGGGGATCCCCCCATCACTACAGGAAACCGGACCGCGGGAAGATTTTTAAGACTGGAAACTGTAGTTGGGCAGCAGATTTCAGGGCGTTTATCGCTCAGTTAAAGGGGTTAGATCTTTGGGGGGGGGGGGGGACTCCTCTTATAACCACTTATGGGGTCTTTGCAGTGCCATGCAGCTCACCTGGCAACAGCATCCCCTTCCTGAGCTGTGAGTAACACACCTGGCAATGTGAGCACAAGGGGGCCGGTGGACCCCCCCAGCCCGAGTGGTCGTGATCGGGATCAGGGGCTTTGCTGTGTGATGATAGTGATACACAGCGAGGCTCTTTGGCATCAGAGACCCCCCAGGCTGCCAAACTCTGCTGGGGGCACAGCCTGAATCTGTGTGTATAATGGATATTTTACTGGGTATTTAACAGCTCCAATTTTTGCCTAAAGTTAAAATACATATTTATATAATCTTTCACTATGCCAATCAACATAGAAGACTTCAGGCTAGGGTTACACGTTGGGGAGCAATATATATCGAAAATGGTGAAAACACACTTGGAAATGAATTTGTTTGGTTTCACAGAAGATGCTGGTATCTTGAAAAATCCATTTAACTTTATGGAAACTGTTGCTGTATTTTTGTTTTTTTTTTGGGGGGGGGGGTTGGTAGTGGTGGTGAAGGAATCTGTCAGGGTGGGGCAGGGGTGCCTCCCCCCCCCCCAAATGAGATTTCCCTTCACAACAAAAGACAGGCCCCTGATCCCAGCTGCCAATTAACATGCTCCAAGAGACATTTCTGGGATTCCATGCCGGGAATTCTTCCCCTAAAAATAATATTCCCGGTTACAGTTAATTACAGCACTCGAGAGGCAGCATCCCATCACTTGGGATTCCAGCTATATTTACTCAAACACCTAGAAAATGCAGCGCCCCCCTCTGTCGCCCCCACCCCCATCCCTGATAGACAGTCCACTTCCTGTCTTTCTATGGGCTGCTTGCCTCTTGTTTAACCGTTTAGCTTTACAGACAGGACTGTTGTCATGTCACGGTTCCCATGGAAACCCCATGAGCACGCTGTCCGGACATATGGAGAGCCAGGGCCATCGTAACCCCGCCCACCAAGTCTGACTGTGCCGTCTTTTTATAAAACACACCAAGCAGTATTGCACTTAATTACAGAGTGAAAATAAACCGTTTTGCAGATTTGTCTGCCTTATGACATACAGAGCTAATGAAAACACCCAGTGCTCCAGGCGGCAGGGCTCTCGTGGTCAGAGAGCTTGTTCGCTCGGTTTGGGGTGAAGCTGTTAGTGAACAGGAAGCCCATACGGCTGCTTAACTTTAAAATGTCCCAAAAATGACCCTGAATCGGTCTCATGAGCAGCTGGGACGGACGCCCCCCCCCCCTTCCTCCCTGTCCGGAGATGTGTGGAAATACACCAGCTATAAGTAGCGAGGTCCTATCGAGCTGAACACCTCTGCCACCTCACGCACGCGGCTGGCAGCCAGCTCAGACACGGAAAGGGCGCGGGATTCTGTCGCCTTGAGGCACATCACCATCGCACCACAACAAGCATCTGACACACTGCGCATAACAGACCGCACAGGCATGCAGGTGTGCAACCGCCGTATACCCCAGTGAGATGGAACAGGTCGGATTCCCAAATAAGTGCTATGAACAGACAGACAGAGACGGACAGACAGGGAAGGACCGACGGAGAAACAGGCATTCACAGACACAGACAGACGGACCGACAGACAGGTACAGAATCAGATGGACAGACAGACGGGCACAGAGACAAAAAGGCACAGTGTCACACAGACAGACGGGCACAGAGACAGACAGACAGACGGGCACAGAGACAGACGGACAGACAGGGACGGACCGACGGAGAAACAGGCATTCACAGACACAGACAGACGGACCGACAGACAGGTACAAAATCAGATGGACAGACAGGCACAGAGACAGACGGACAGACAGACGGGCACAGAAACAAAAAGGCACAGTGTCACACAAACAGACGGGCACCAAGACAGACGGATAGACGTACGGACAGACAGACGGGCACAGAGTCACACAAACAGATGGGCACAGAGACAGACGGACAGACAGACAGACAGGCACAGAGTCAGACATACGGACAGACAGACGGGCACAAAAACAGACAGACGGGCATAGAGTCAGACAGACGGACAGACAGACGGGCATAGAGTCACACAAACAGATGGGCACCAAGACAGATGGATAGACGGGCACAGAGACAGGCAGACATAGAGTCAGACATACGGACAGACAGACGGGCACAGAAACAGACAGACAGACGGGCACAGAGACAGATGGGCACAGAGACAGACAGGCACAGAGACAGACAGGCACAGAGACAGACAGGCACAGAGACAGACGGACAGAGGGGCACAGAGACAGACAGATGATCCCATACTAGCTTTGGTGCCTGCTGTCAGATCAGGCCTCTGTGACCCCGGATGGAAGCTGGGCCCGGCAGCAGTCTTCCTCTCAGGCAGCCAATTCTGGCCAGCGGCAACTCCTGGGGGTCAGCAGGGGGGCCGGTGACAGCCCCATTCCACTGCCCGTCTGCTCGTTGGCAAGGCTGACCCTCACATAGCACTCATTCCATACTCCCAAAACAAAAATCCCCCGGGGGAAGAAAGACAGAGAGGAAAACGAAACGGCCTTGTTGAGCGAGGCCGCCGGCCTGCACACCACCGCACAGGCACCCTGTGAGCGGAGTAGCCTGTGCCTCAGTAAAGGTGACGGCGAAGGGCTACAGGCCGGCAGACAGACAGTGTGCCCTGGGGAGAGGGACCGACAAGCCACCCTCCGCCACCTTCCTGTGGTTCCCTGCCCATATCCCCAATTCGCAAACCGTTCTCACTTTTCACTACAAGCTGCCACCTGGCCAGGAGGACCTTTGTGTTTGCCTGCGCCCGGCCGCAGAGGGTAGAGGGGGGAGGGCCGTGGCACATGGGCCACACGCTATTACACCAGGGGAAGCCCCAACGTAAGCGCACTCTCCTGGGCCCAGGGCTGGGGAATCCGGTCCTGAGGGCTGCCACCACACCAGGATTCTGACCAGATCCAATCCAAGGGTCATTCATCACTGAAATGTGAGATGGGTCCAAAAGCCCGGCATGGAAATCCAAATGTCGCATGTGCTTGCAGAAAGTCCAACACTTGAATACATACGTTATTGCCAGCTGACTGTCTACAGACTCCCAGATATTTAACTGTCTCACCTGCACTTACATAGAGTTGAGAAGGCAGCGTCAGACGGTCTCTGGTGCAACTGGGGATTAAGGGGATATGAACCGATGACCTTATGATCACAGACAAGGTGTCACAGATGGTTGAGCCACACACCATTTCTCCTGAATGGGGCCAACAACCATCTGGGTGCCTGCCTGGGCCGCAGGCCCCGCATTGATTGCATGAGCCTGTTATAGGCTTTGTAAAAGCACCAGGAAAAGCGCAACTGACAGTCGGGATCTGACAGGCATCGAGTGGGAAACGAGGCTGACCTGCCAAGCACCTTCATATGGGGCTGGTAACAGCGGAGGGAACCAATCAGCAGGCTAGGATGCAGAGCAAACCGCAAAGTTAGAGTTGGTAATCAGCGGTTAGTGGATGAGCTGAAGGCCGCCCACTACTGGCAGAATGACAAACTGCACAACCTGAGCCCCAGCTGACACCAACAACACCCAGTAATCACCATTACCCCTTTGGCTTGGCTGCCATTTTGTTTCCCATAGTATTTCTGCCAGCAACCGACAGAAAGTACGTGAAGGCAGGCAGTGGCTGACAGACCGGAAGCCCCGTCCAGCCCAGACATTTCACACAGCAAAGGCCTTTTTTAATTAAAAACACAGGTGGAGCAAACATTGATCTTCTCAAACCCAGCAGTAATGTGATTCTGCTTGTCAACATATTGTGTTTAGAAACACAAAAGCATCACAATTCATGGGGGGGGGGGGGGGGGCTTCCAGAGCGTCAATTTCTTTCCCCTTTATTTCGCTGCTGTTGACTTGTTTCCTCTTTCAATAAAATAAGTTGAGTAACACAAAGGGCATCATTGTGTCCCGCAAACAAGAAAAATGCCAGCAGAGAAACACTGAGTGCTGAGGGCGTCCAGAGCATCCGTTTGCACATTTTTTATGTCCACACATTTACGCAGAAGCAATTATCCCACGCAGACGGGGATGCTGGTGAGAAGGAGCCACACTGGGCCAGAGCAAAGGTTAGGATGGGCGAGGGTTAGACAACAAGCTCATTTATGGCAGGCGAGCCGGTGACTGCAGGGCTGTGACGTCAGAGCGGTGATGTCAGACCAGGTGGGCGAGAATAAACAAACAGCATCATGTGCTATGATGAGGCGGAGGGCAGCAGGATAAGCAGGGGTCCTATGCTTATGAGGGAGGCGATACTGACCTCAAACCGACACCCAAAAGAGCTCCTATACACTAACTTCAGGTTAAACACAGGTAGCAGTGGGGATAGGGGAACCTCCCCTTACCATCTCCAACCAGGAAGAACCTGCAAACCCATCTACGAGAGCTGCAGGCTACCGGAGAGCATTCATACGTCATTACTGCAACTCAGAATACGTAGCAGCATCCAAAGTGTCAGCAAAAGGAATCCTGTCTTAGGCAAACACAGTGAAGTCCACTGCCTGCGCATGTATGCATATCCGTCCTCCATTTCCAGAAAATCAGCTTACTGTAAATGACAGCTCCGGGAAGCCACGTTCGAAAAAGTGACGTTTCATCTGGGAGAGAGAGAAAAGAAGCGCAGACAGTATGACAGTATAGTTACCTGCCGCTGCAGAAGGGCGCTGGGGGCCTGACAACAAGGAGGCGCTTGATGATAGCGCTAAACACACGTTATAGTGAGTGGGCCTACACGTTGATAATCGTGTCTAATTTGTAAACACATCGAATTAGTTGTCCTTTACGATGTTTTTGTACAGATGCTTGATTTTTCCCGATTGATTTCATTCATCGCTGTTTTGCATTTTCCTGCTCATTCCCATGCAAATCCGACAGCGCATGTTTTAATCTTATAGCTACCTAGCATAAAATATGAAGTGCTGCTATATCATAACTGTAGTTAATCCTGGAAATTTATTAAATGAACCCTTAGCACAATTTGCGAATCTAGGGTTAGGGTGCAATAAACCTCAGAATACAAAAACGGGAGGATGAAAAATGGCAGTTTGTGTTGAGGGGAAACTTATTAAAATTCACTGTGACTTTTTCCGACGTTTAATAATACTGCAAGTAGGATACACATTCGACCAAGTCTCTGTTTTAGGGAAAGACATTTTTCTCTACATATGACTCAATAGCAAGGTGATCGCGACTGCCAGCAAGTAAACTTTTTTACAAGCAATTCGGAGCAAAAGCAAGTTAATCTTCTGTAACTCCATGTGTGGTTGATCCGAGTTTAATTCAGACCTGACAGACAGCGCTAGGCGTTTCGCCTCCACACATATTATTACTACTTATATTCTCGCACTTCAACAAACATCCAATAGGATATTTGTCGTTTCGATAACAAAATACCCACCGCTAAGTTGTCTTTTGCAGCAAGATGTAGATTTTATTATTAAAGTGCATTTCTTTGCAAATTACGAACACATACTGGGATGGGGGTGCGGGCTGACTTTACCCCACACCCCCTGCTCGCCGGATCGCCAATTACCCTAATCGCCAATTAATTAATAGATCAGATAAACCCAGCGCCGAGCGACCAGACAGTCCGGCCGTCGGGCGGCTGCTGACTCCTTTTCTTGCCCCCCGCCCTCATGTCTTCCTGTGGATGTAATTGCCCCTATTACCCAAGCACTTTTCTTGTGTCCGTGCAATCCGGCAGGAGACCGCCCACCCCCTGGTTTACAGATCCTACCTGTCCCGGGGATCGATCCACGACGTCTGGCGCGTGTTGTGATCGATGTAGAACACGCGGCCATCGTAGTCGCGCGCCTCCTCCCAGCCCGCGGGCAGCGGCAGCTCCCAGCTTTCTCTCCGCTTGCTGCTGCTCACCCACGGCATAGCGTTTGGGATGGTCTGGGGGTGCTCGCCGTCGCCAGACCCCCACCCCCCGGCCCCCTCCCTCTTTGTCTTTTCTCCGGAGAAAAAGCGAAGTCCTTAATGCATTACAGTTCCCCCCAAAGTCCTTCGACAAACGAGGAAAAGTGGGTCCGGGGAAAAAAGACTACAAGATAGCGGGTGTAGAATCGACCACGGATCCGTCCTCCGTCCGCTTTTCCCAGAAGTTTTGCTTCACTCTCCTGCTCCGCTAACTTCTGTCCTCCATGTTTGTCTCTCCTTCCATATTTCATTCCATCATGACCTTATTTGGACAGAGCTCATTTGCATAAACAGTGCCCTGCGAATATATTATAACAGCAATATATTATTAATACTGCCGTGCACGCCTTCATCTGGACCTAGTGGGGCATATACAACTACAGAAGTCATCTTGAAAGGTGGACATTACACAGGTTTTCTGGAAGTGTAACTATTACATAATTTAAGTGTATGTATTCCAGTGTGGTTTGGTGTGAAGAAGACGCGTTCGGGAAAGTGTTATAAACTGTATTATTTGGGTTCTTGAGTTGGGAAACTTGAGTTGGGAAATTTCCAGATGGATCAAATTATATTTAATGATTTAATATATATGTTTACTACTTTAATTAATGTGTCACGGGATATAGGCCGAGATCAAGTCTGTTTAAATGTTTTTGTTTTACGTAATAGCTCAGTTTTAGGGTTTGTAAAACCATGACAAGTGTTACTGTGGCATAAACAGTGGCTTACTGTATAATAATACAAAATCCAAGTATAATTATTATTTTAAACATCCACCAATAAATATATACTAGGCGCTCGTTAATCTTCATGGTTTACAACAGGCCTAATAGGATCTTTGTCAGAGCACAGAATCGCAGAGATTAGTAGCCAGGCTACCATCTGTTTTTCGTGATGATGCAAAGATACATGTCGGGTAATACGTCAGCATTCAAAGCTGACCTTGTGCGGAAACAATCTGGGATAAAACCGGGCGCATCCTCCTTTTAGGCTGGTGTTAGAGCGCCGTCGTGTGGACGATTCGTAGAAGTACGTGGTGCTTTCAAGTGCTGGACCTGTAATATAAAAGATCCGTGACAGACGATGACTTCGTTACATGTAAAGTACTACCTATAATCTGCCCGTAGCTATGTAGGCGTAAATGCTCATCACACCAGTCATTACTAAAAAAAACAATTAAGATATATTTTTAAAGTTTCGTAAAATTCATGTAGGCCTATTATAAGTTAGATAATGATACAAATCTCAAACTTTATCCATTAGGTTCCCATCTTATATTATGTGTCGTGGGTTGAGACTAATTTCTTTTACATTAGATTCGTCTTGATGAGATTAGTTTTAGTCGCGTCAAATTTGACAAAATAACGGTGAGATTGTGACTCGACGCAGCAAATCACCGTCTCTCTCGGTACCGTCACTTATTTTAAGCCTATAATATGAGTGTGCAGCATTACATATCTGGCAGTAAAACCGGTGATTGCGATGGCTTCTGTCAGAATTAAACACTATAATATAAAACAGTAGAGTCTGCGTGGGTTCGACGGGCGATCATTGCCTCCATTCTGGTATGCGGTCATTCTGGGACAAACACACACAACAAAACTCTTTGCTTGCGAAAGCTCCGATTCGAACTTGTTTTTTTTCCAAATAAATAAATAAATCTCATTGATTGTACACTGTAGAAAAAGAACAAAATCTGAAGCAGTTTAAATGTTTTTCAGTTAAAATTATATGACGGAATGAGATTCGAGATTAGTTTTATTCTTCTATATAAACTCGTGATATAAAAAACCACGGTGGCCTGTCGCTAATTTAATTTCATTTTATTCACACACAGTACGTACACTCTGCAGCCTGCATCTCTAACGGAGCCGGCGCTGGGGAGCAGCGTGGGCCCGGTACTCACAGAGCCGAGACCCCAATCGGTCAGCTGATGCGGGCATTCCTTTCTTCTTTGCTGGAGAAAGAGAGGTTTTGTATCTTCATGTGTCCGTGTCTGTGTGCGTGTGTGAAAAACGCTCCAGTGTCTCCGAGCCTCCTACTTTCATGGTCTTCTAATCGAGGTCGTAAAATACAATAAAAAGCATTTATAATACGTTTCTCAATCACAAATAATAAAATGCCCCCTTTGAAGATTTGTCTGTCGCCTCTGCTCAGAATAAGGTAAGAATTATAGCATTCATAAAAATATCCCGAAAATAGCGGTCACATAAACAATGGCTTTTTATTTGTGCATGTACAGATGTGGGGGCTTCACATGAAAAAATAAAAATGAATACATTTCACTTAAGCACAAAACTGTTCTTTCCTGTTTCTGTTGAACCTTTCATAGTTACTTGACATTTCAATACCGAATAACTGGCACCGGAATGAAGTTTATAGGTGTTTTTCCTCTTTTACATCGTCAATCCTTTGTGTTTACTGCTTCTAAAACAGGCACAAAATATTTTTGCTTGTATTAAGGAATGCTTTGTGGATTTACAGCTAAGGAGACGAAAAGCTAAGTTTAGAAAATGCTACTCATTCTGCACATTAATGAGACAAATAAATCACGGATTATATCACATGAAATGGCACCCGGTCACTTCCCAGCCACTGGCATCAAAGGCACCGTGGTGAGATTTATATAAATAAACTGGTCCATTTGGCTGAGGGACCGCGACCACCTCCCCATCTCCTGCCTGTGTACTGCCTCCACTTTCTCTGACACCTTCCACTGCGACCTAATGATTACAGGACGAGGGTCAGCAAAAAAAAAACACAAAGAGGCAAAATTATAGAGGGTGCAGAAGGCCAATCCTGAAATGACAAAGCCGGCCACTTTAATAACATCCTGTCTGCGTCTGATTGCATCCCATAGGCCTCACTGCTGCGAGCCCTGGCTTGACTCTCAATGATCCTGTTGTTCCTTGTCTGGTTGTCCGACCTCCAGCCCCCCCCCCCCACCACAATGGCATGCGCTGGTACAGTAGTGGCGGGGGGGGGGGGCACAAAACATCAAGCGGTGGCTCTCCTCTCATGCACAGTTCTTCTAGTGGAAGCCAGCAACTCAGGAGGTGCTCCTTCAGCCCTGATGGGAGGGGGCGGTCACTAATTGGCAGGAGAGAGGAACCCCCCCCTCGCCAAAACGGCAGCTTCTCTCCAGCCGTGGTGCCGAGCTAGAAGAGCACTACTCAACCAGCAGCCCGAGCAAGGGATCGACAGTGGGAGGGAGCAGAGGTCTGTGGGAGATGGACACCACTGTATGTGCTCTGGAGCTCCTGGGCGCCTTCTTCTCCGTGGTGGCCTGGGTCTGCTCACTGGCCACCATCATCACCCCTCGCTGGATGACGCTGTCTACAGACCTGCTGCCCACGGAGGTGTATGAGCTGGGGCTGTGGGAGACCTGCGTGGTGCAGGAGCCGGGCAGCATGGAGTGCCGTCCATATGACAGCTTGCTGGGGCTTCCCCCGGACATCAAGCTGGCCCGCATCCTGATGTGCGTTGCCGTGGTGACCGGGCTCCTCGGGGTGCTGCTGTCCATCCCCGGCCTGCGTCTGGTTAACAGCTGCCAGGGCGAGGAGGAGCACAGGGCCAAGCGGGCCTTCAAGCTGCTGGGCGGCGCCTTCGGCGGCCTGGCCGGCGTGGCGGTCCTCATCCCAGTCTCCTACGTGGCCCATCTGACGGTGCTGCGCTTCTTCGACGAGTCGGTGCCGGAAGTGGTGCCACGCTGGGAGTTTGGCGACGCCCTCTTCTGCGGCTGGGCGGCTGGCTTCCTCCACACGGTGGCCGCGGTGCTGCTGCTCGCCTCCTGCCTGCATGCGCCGGGGAGGTCCCGCACGGTGGCGGCCCGCTGGACGCGAGCATCCTGCGCCATAGACCGCACTGGGAAAAGGTCAGAGTACGTGTGAGCTCCCACCCCACAGCGCCAACGCCCCGCTGAGCCCTGAATCAAACAGCACCCACTCTTCCTCACCAAAGTGTAAAGCTACCATTTTCCTCATGATCTGCCGCACGTTTATTTAACTACAATCGTCTGGTGTCGTACACGGGGTGAGTGGGCCGGCGTGAGATGCATTCCCAAGATGGACTTGTATTTTTTGAAAACACTTCTTTCTCAAGCAGTGATGAAGGATTTGCTGTTCCTCTCACTAGAAATTTCCCCCTTTTATTTCAATCCAAAATTTTTCTGACATTCACAATGAATGACTTTCTATTTGACAACTGACCTGATTTACTTAAATCCATCGGAAGAACAGAAGAAAATGTTTCAGAAATTAGTGGCGCCTTCTAGGAGGGCAAAGCATGTTTTATGGTGTGAGACTGATGGAGGGGTGAATCAGCACTGACCAAAGCACCAGAGAGGGTGGGGGCTGAGAATAAGGGAAACTGCAGATGATTTAAAACAAATTATATTAATTCTATCTTATTAAAATTTTGCAAACGGTAAATATGTGTGTGTATACGTGAACACACATAGTGCAATATCAGAGTGATTATATTTTAGTAAGAGACGCGATCTTACCTAATCAGCAAATATTTATAGTTAGATTAACACTTTTGGAAAATGCTCTCCATTTTTCTTGTAGTGGTCTGTACTTAAAATCCCACATATTCAAATGGGAAGAATGTAAAATAATTGTGATTTTATGTATAAAAGGGCAAATATATAAAGGGTTTTATGGAAAATGCTTATACGTTTGTCCTCTATCTTTTATTTCTCGTTATCACTCGGATATGGTATAATATTTGCAAGGCAAGGGCAATGGGTGCCGAAACGCAAAGATGGTAATCAGAATATACAAGCGTTTAGTGATTCAGTGATCGCTTTAGCCTTGGATATGCCCCATTTTTTCCAGCGGGACCAAAGTGAAAACTTACGGAACTGGGTACCCGACAGATCGCGGTCGTTTTTTAAAATTGATATAGATCTATATTTTGAAAGGAGATCTGAGGAAAGGACGTACGACGTCGCCGCTTGAGGAAGCCTTGGGCGTCCCCGCTACGCTCGGCCCCAGACTGCAACCCGCGCCTCGTCGGTCCTGGCGATTTCTGACACGTCTGAAGCGCCTGCCAAGCGCTCAGCTCTGGGCACTTAGAAACACAGTCCTTGCGTGGCAGGTGGGTGCACTTGATGTTAATTCCCCCCGACTGCCTCACTGTGTCCTGAGTTAAGCTTTCTTTAATTAACGACTTTAATGAATGACAAGTTCATTGAAGGAATGTTAAAGAGGCTCTCTAAAATTTACCGCATGGGGCGTAATTATTATACAATACAGTTTTTTCTGGAACGTTCTAAAGATTTTCCGTGGTCCGTTGGTCAGCTTTGTCTCGTGTCCCACTCCACTGGGTGCGGTTCGTTCTCGATCCGCTGGTCCCGCCTGAACGGTGCCTCTGTTGTCCCTTTACAATGGATTTGTTATTTCATTATATGCTAATCTCTCCGATCACATACAGTGAGCTGTCCTGCATCAGATAAGCAGGTGGATGTTTTACTAAACTTAAAAATCTGTTTAAAGATTCCAGGACGGCACAATAACATTGCAGAGTTAATAGGTAATTAATTTCTGTTGTGCTGTATCATAGTCTGTGTATTTCAATCCTGTTCCACTCTCAAACGCGTTTCCTCTGCGGGACGGCCGAAGCAAAAATGCTATCTGTAAATATTCATTAATATTTAATCTAAAAAAACCGACTTCTAATATTTACCCGCAACACTATTTTCAAAATAACCGAATGGGGGGGGGGGGGGTCAAATGCTTCAAATGTGCAGAAATATCAACAGAGCCTTAAAGACTTATTGTTCATGGGTCGCTATCAGCGAGTCCGAGTCAGGTCTGAGTCAAGAAATAAAAAGTCGAGTCGGAAGTCAATTTAAGGGCGACTAGAGTCGGAAAGTCGGGTTTCCGTCTGTAATACACAGTATGGTCAATAGCAGGGTCACTGCGAAAAACATTATAATACTACTGCAAGCAGTGAGAACAGGTGTTTCGGGTAATTCGGTTTCCCTATGTTTCCCCTAATATTGAAACAAAGAGGTTTGTGAAATGTCTCAAAATTACTCAGGTACATTATTACATGTGAATACTGTATTGTTATTAGTATTGAGACCCAGAGTTGCTGTATACCTGTTTTAACAGGGGGGAACCAAATATCCTGGATGTCAGGAAATAATGTTTCTCCTAATATTTAGGCAAATATGTAAGATGTCTGAAAATCACTCAGGTACATTATTACTTGTGAATACGCATAATATAGACTAAGCAATACTGTACCGTTTTCATCAAGCAATCTTTCTATCCGGCAAATGAAATACTTTCATTTACTATCTGTAAGAACAAAAAACATGGAAAAGGCATGTGAAATTTATGGCTTGTTTACCTCAAGAGCTTCTTAAATGGACATGAAAACAACAGTGAAACCATGTACAAATCAGCGCGCGACTGGGGAAATATAGGAAAACTGAATTGCCCGGAACACCGGCAGTAACATTTCATATAAGCGCAATAACAACAACATAAGAGTCACACCATAAAAAAACAGTTTTGTTAACGATTTGCAATACGGCGCCTACTCAGCGATGAACATCCTATAATAATGTAGTAATTTGAGTGCAGCGCCACCACACATGGATGGCCACAGCAGGAACAGCCACCGAATTGGGTTAGTGGAGACAAGCGTTAGGGAGAGCGCCCCCTCAAGGTCTTAGGGGAGGCTGCCAAGGAAAGTGGTGTTCTTTTTAGGGGGGCAGATGGGTTCCCCTTAGCTTCCCCGTAATTCGAACCGTGCCTATTACTAAAATATCGGTGCCAGACAACGTAGAACGTGTGAAGTTTGGCAACTCTGAACATTTAAACACATTAACATTTTAATTGGGACACATTTTTCGCAAGAGCTAGCAAATGACTATGGTCTGATTAGCCTGATTATAGGATTTTAATTTGATCGTTGATTCGATTCAACACAGGCAAGTGGGTCTAATAGACAATCCAAAATAAGTTATAGGCTATATAACAATAGAAACAACAGTCTATAGAAAATGCCTTTAACTGTGGGGAAGTTGGAACAGGTAGAGTATATATGTAATCTCCACAGACAAAGCAAAAGACAGGAGGCTCATCCAAGACAAAAACAGTCAAAACCTAACGAATTTACTTGTTCTGTAGCACAACAAGCACACCTTTATGCAATGAGCGAAATTTTTTTCTCTTGTATTTTTATCTTACATATTGATTCATTCAGTCCACCTTTCGTGACTGCTGTGTCATTAACTTGACATTAAATAAGGTTATTCTGACAGCCAACTAGCGCTAAAATCATTTGTTAATAATTAAACTGATTCCAAGTATTACGAAGTATGACGTGCTGTTACACATTAAACATTATTATAGAATTATAATCGATCGGGATGTTATATAGTTATAATCAACAAAAACGTTTCTCTAGCGCATTTATTGTCCTTGCTAACCTGGGAGTCAGGCAAATAAAATAATAAAACTGGTGGTTACTGAAGTCTTGCACTGCGGCCCAGAACACTAGGTGACTAAAAATAAACCGTCGCTTCGTAGAACAGCGCCGATTGAAAGATGCGTCCTCAGATGTAATTTCGACTGTATTAATTATTGCCTATCCGCCAATGATGAAAGAAACCAAACGTAATTCTACAAATACTGCAGTATTGTGTTAATACATATCTTTTTGACTAAAACGTAGATTGTGCAACAAGTGCAGTGGGCTGGAGTATTTTTTCCGTCTCAAGCGGATTTTTAACCATGACCAACGAAGCTACTGATGAATACTACAGAAAATGGTGCTGGTGGTGATTTTTCCTACGGCGCCATAACGGCTTGGAGCAGACCTGAAGACTACATTTCAAATTTCTTAACAGTAGATATAGTCTGATTGTTGGCGTTGAACAAGGAATTCATCAAGGACACTCCGCTCCGCTCCAGGTTTTCTGCAGGAGCTCATCTGCGATGCACCGAGCGGGACGAAACGCATACCAGTCGCTCCTGCGTTTCTCTGTGATGCGCTGGGGACACGGTTTAAACCTCCATTTGACTTAGATAAGGCAGTCTGCTGCCTTAACACTGACGGCTTTTTCGCATCGTAGGACTGCTGCCTGCAAAATAAGTCTAAAATCAGCTACGTTAAAAGTCTATGACAATCTGAATCACACTAAGCATATTGAAAAATAGCCCTGTTTGAAATTAAAGATGGCTATAATTCCACACTCACGGATGTCTGGGAAGAATTCAGTGGACAGGAAGTAGGAAACACGAGGAAAACTACTTATTTGTCCCAGTTGTTGAGCCTGTTTCCCCCTTAGGTGGGACGGCAGTTATCACAAACCACCAATCAGCACTGATAGCAGGATGCTGAACTGAGAATCTTTTCTTATCTTATCTGCACTAGTAAGGTATAAGTGCGAGACTTCAGCAGCTCCAGAAGAGCATAGCAGAGCTGTGATGGAAAGTCCAAGGTTTGAACAGATCAATGTGATTTGCTTTGCCAGCGTGGAGGTTGACAGCAGTGCTTAAGCATCAAGACAGGCAAAGACCAAGCTTGCCTTCAAGACTGGGTGGAATTTCAAGTTTGTCCATCAGCCTTTCCTGCCACATTACTAAGTCTGTGAGTAACCGTGCTGGGGAACCTGCAAATAGTGAAAAGGAGATAGATCTTCATCCTACTGTGTGAAGTTCCTGCACAGACAGAGGCAGGTCGGCTGAAGAAGACACCTTTTGTTCCCAGTCACTGTCCATGGGATAAAGCAGCCAAAAGCATTTGGGCCCAAATATATTTCCTGTGCAACAATCACCACAGTGACAATGCCGTCCTCCCCACCCCCCGGCCCACCCCCCATAAGGTCAGGCCTGGCCCTCACGTGCCTGCCACTGCCAGCCACCACACTCACATGGTCACATGACTCACGCCTCAGTCTGGAGGTCCCGGA
>JABFDZ020000082.1:2753325-2764033 GCA_019775955.2 Pollimyrus isidori
TGTGTGTGTGTGTGTGTGTGTGTGTGTGTGTGTGTGTGTGTGTGTGTGTGTGTGTGTGTGTGTGTGTGTGTGGCTTTTCTGAATGCTTAACAGCTCCGAATGCTGGTTGCTTTTGCATTTGACTGCTGTCTATCTCTGGCAGCTGGAGGAACGGCGCAGCATGCAGAAGCAGATGAAGGGTCTGCAGAGGAAGCAGTCGCAGGTGGTGAAGGAGAAGATCCACCTGCAGGGGGAGCACAGCAAGGCCATCCTGGCCCGCAGTAAGCTGGAGAGTCTCTGCCGGGAGCTGCAGCGCCACAACAAGACCCTGAAGGTAGCGGTGGGCGTGCTAAGCAGGCTAGCCTGCTACGCGTCCCGGTGCCACGCCCCCCCACCCACACTCGCCTTCCGTCCCATGCAGGAGGACAACACCCAGAGGCTGCGGGAGTACGAGGAGCGCCGAAGGGAGGTGACGCTGCACTTCCAGATAACGCTGAACGAGATCGAGGCGCAGATGGAGCAGCACAATGTGCACAACGGCAAACTGCGGCAGGAGAACGTGGAGCTGGCTGACAAGCTGAAGAAGCTGATGGAGCAGTACGAGTTGAGGGAGGAGGTGAGAGCTGACGCCGGCAACCTGTGGGCAGATAATCACTCACCTGAGTCACAACTAGCTGCTTGGCTACATTCTGCTTCTGCCCTGCATTATTCTTGAGTAGAATTACTAATCTTTACCTGTGCTCTTCTACTGTATTAGTTGAGAGTTACTTTTGTGCATGAGTAGTATCTGTAGGCTTTTCAGTGTTCACAGGGGAGATTCTATGGGTGAATCTCCACGTGTACTTGACTGTACTTGTGCTGTCCTGTAGTCATTGCACAAGACCAGTTCAAATTTGAAAAACAAGTACAAATAATGCTGCTGTAGCTCCGCCCCAAATATCAAGGATCCTCGCCAAACAGGACCAATCCCATGATTCAATGTGCTCCATGTTTGTGCTTGGGAGGCAAGTTAACAAGATTAGCCATGGTAAGACAATAATTACGGTCTTTGCATTTTTGGTATTAAGATTCACCCTAGATTTTTTATTTTTTTTTTAATGTTGCCGGGCATAATTTATACTGTGGGGCGAATGTTGCCATTAGCCAATGATAGCCAATGTGACCCCAACCATGTATATGCCTCACACTGTTCCCCTTTTTTTCTCTGTCTCTCTCCTCCATCACTTCCCTCAGCACATCGATAAGGTGTTCAGGCACAAAGAGCTGCAGCAGCAGTTGGTAGATGCCAAGCTGCAGAGGACCACCGAGCTGTTGAGGGAGACTGAGGAGAAGCACCAGAGGGAGCGGGAGTTTGTAAGTGGCCCGGGCTGCCCCGGTTAGCCACAAAGGAGAGCGGCCTTAAGGGATTTAAGGCTCCTGTGGCAACAGGTGGCGTGGTGGTTAAGTTTGTCAATTCAGGTCCTAGGGGGTGACCTACTGTAGCCCCCTTTAGAAAAGTGCATACCTTCCTTTAATCTGGGTAAATGGACAAACATTTTAAGCTGATTAAGACATCAACATGAATCGTGAGGAACTTCGGTAAAGACCCTGTGTATGTTGACCTACACTTGTGTCCTGCTCAGCTCCTGAAGGAAGCGACAGAGTCCAGGCACAAATGTGAACTTATGAAGGAGCAGGAGTCCCAACTGAAACAGCAGGTAGGTAAACGCCACAGTGCCACCTCCGGCCCGTTATGGCATCTGTCATTTTGTAAGTGCCAGTCTGGCGTTGCCTGTTTAAAACCGGCCGGTATGCTTTTGCCCACACTAAAGCCGCTCTTGTGGATAATAAGGGCTTGTCTTCCAGCTCTCCCTATATGTGGACAAGTTTGAGGAATTTCAGACCACGCTTGCGAAGAGCAATGAGGTTTTCACTACCTTCAGGCAGGAAATGCAGAAGGTGGGTCAGTCGGGGGGTACATGGATGAAGGAGAGGGAGCGTTAGGGTTGGCTTGGCCTTTTCCTTGATTGTCATTTTGACTGTCAGATGACCAAGAAGATAAAGAAGCTGGAGAAGGAGACAACTCTGTGGCGTAACAAATGGGAGACCAATAACCAGGCCCTCCTCCAGATGGCTGAAGAGGTGAGTGGGGGGGGCTGCTTGCTTTTATTTAATGGCTCCCAGTGTGCTGTGCGCAGAAACTTGATCCTTGTCCAACAGTAACTGACATATGGTAACTTTTTTCCCCTTGGGGGTGGGGGGGTGTTATAATACCAATAAAATACCAATACCAATAATACCAATAAATCGTCTGTCATGCGGTTTGTAACGCAAAACTTTATTGGCAGCACTGATTGGGGACGTCTCACTCAGTGAAACTTAAGGACACGTCATCTGTTACCAATAATATGCTGGACTTTCCTAACAAAAGAGTTATGCTTATTCATTGGTGGGGGTGCGGGGGGGTCCCTGTTGCGCAGAAAACGGTGCGGGACAAGCGCTACGCCGCCCTCCAGGGGAAGCTGGAGCGCCTGGAGAAGCTGTGCAGGGCCTTGCAACAGGAGCGCAACGACCTCAGTCAGAAAATGGAGAGGCTGCGCTGCCCCCTGGGCGAGGTCGCCGAGCCCCCAGACGCCCAGCCAGATGGGCGGCCCCCAGAAGTGGAAGAGGCGGGCTCTCTCACAGAGGGGCGGGGCCTGCAGCCCCGCCCCCCTGAACAGGAAGTGGACTCTACTCTGGCCCCTGCAGAGCCTCTTGCCAACTGAGCCAGACCCATAGCAGTTTGTGGAGGTATATACATGTATATATACATACATAAATAAAAAATTTATTTTTGTGTAATAGTTATAATGTAAGAAGTATAATTGCGTTAGTAAACAATGCTTTGCTCTGTACATGGTAATTATTGGGTTTGTGGTGAACATTTCCTACTTTTTGCTACTACATCTGTATTTTCGTAAATGTACTGTGAGGCCACAGATCGTCAGTTGATTCCTTTTGTATTTCTTAGGTTTTTTTTAAATGCATATCTGCCTCATTTTAATATTCTTGTCAACTGACAATTCCGGCTCTTTCTAACACAAGAGGCCCCCGTGTTTGAGTGCTGTATTTATTTACTGGCTTCCTCACTCAACTAGGTTGATGATTTGAGTAAATTTCATAGCATAGTTTTGGATGCATTATGATGAATCTCTTTAGTATGATTAAAGTTGGATTTTTTTTTCTGACAGCTTAAGTTGGTATGAGAGCTGGCTTATTTCCGATCTGTGAATGTGTAGTACTCTGCTTACCTGGAGTTTGCAGCCCAGTGTTGATTCCATCTATCCCCATATGGATTCTGCTGTAGCATTAACGGTACTCTTAGGAATGTCAGGATATTGATGTAAACAAAACGCTGGGGAATGTCATTTGGGGATTTCCCATAATCGGGACTGGTATCCTTTCTGGATTTCCCAGGCTTCACGTTCATGCCGAATGTGATTTCAGTATCACTGGGGTCGCGTGCTGCAGTAAGCGGGGTAGCCACTTGGGGGCATCAGTAGCATCTGCTCGGAGATGAATGAGGGTGTTCTGCTCAGTGACAGCATGTGTGTGGCCAGGCTGGTGTGACACTGCCTTTTACGGGATTGCTATACGCAGGAGTGGCTGGCCAGCCCTCCAAGCTCTGCCTGTGAACTATGACTGGAAATACAGGGTTTATCTTCACTAACCTTCTCAGGTTTTCCTCACCTCCTACCATGAGCCAAGAATGACTTCACTGAATGATTTAACTCCTCTCTGCCACTGTCTCCGTCAGCGGCTTTTATATTAATGTAATCATTGTTTAATATTAAACCTGAACTCTTTGAGATTGGTACCCTGGAATGGTTCATACCCTCTCATTGGACAATTATTCATGAATTGAATTGTTTTACAGTCTAGTCTCTATGGTATTAAGGCCATTACTGCCAGCGTCAGTTGTATGTCTGTGCATCTGCCAGTGCTTCACGCTTTCTTTTTTCCTAGTACTTCCAGTTAACTGAGCTGTTAAGTTATTTAGGATGGAATCCTCCGTTTCAGGATGATTCTGTGAAGGTCACAACTGACCCCGCAGAAGTTTGCTTTTACGGTCCTGTGAGGCGCTTTCCATGCCGTTAATGACACTGGCTCTTTTAGTACTGGGCCAATGTCGCTTAAGGTTTGATGTTGTTTTCTTGTGCCAGTATAAAGGGACTCTCGCCACCCCATTTTCTACCATAAATGGGCATTAAAATGTTTTTCATCTGCATTCCTGCTGTGATGGGAATGTATGTCAGGCTAGGGAGAGAATGACTTGTATGTCAGAGATTTGAATGTGCTCTGCATGTGGGGATCAATTGTATGTTGTTTAAGTAAGAACATGGGGATTTCAGAAACACTTCCATTTTTTTATTGTGATGATACATACCAGCATTAGTTGTACTTGATGTTCAGTTATTTCAAACTCTGGAATCTCATCAGACATGGCTGATGGTGAAATGCAAAAAAGAAAGTGTTTTGTAAACATTGTTGAACTCTGTTCCCGTTGCCAATACAGCCCTCTACTGCTGACTCCTGGCTTCTCTGCTTGTTTTCCGTTGACGTTGTATAATCAACGCTCTTGGTTCAGTTTCACAGCTAGATTTTCACGTGAGCATCGAGGCATTTGAACCAGCTGCTAAGTTTGCTAGCCATGGTGCCTCAGGGCAGGAAAGTCTCATTTTCCCCCATTGCAGCTTCAGTGTGCTGTGGAAAAAATGTTTAGGTGTCAGCATGTCGCACTGTTTGCAGGACCTCCTGAACATAGACAGCGAGACACCAGAGGCTTCTAAAGAGCAGCTGATGTTTGAAGGACCCAACAATGTGAATGTAATAGACAGTATGGGGCTTTAGGTAACACCTAGCCACAGTTCTGCCATACCTCACCTAGTGATGCTAGCCTCCTGGCATGTAGAAGCTCAGGGCTAGTTTTGCTTTTTTCTGGATGCTGGAAGTACAATTTCACGCCATTTTCCACTCTGAAGGCATTGATCTATGAAAAGGATGCGATAAGCAGTAAAAGCACTGATGCCACCAATGTGTCAGGCGGTGTCTCGCTCCTTGGTTTGGCAATGCCACTGTTTTGATTCTCAGGTTCAGCTAGAAATCTACCTCTGAGGGACTGTACACGAAAATGAACAGCAGGTGTCACCGTTGCATTGTCCCACCCCCGACCCCTTTATCAAACATGAGCCAACGTTCCCCCTTTGAGAGATTGTAAGATGTTCCGATTGTTTAGTCTCGCTTTTCAATAAAACTTTTTTTTTTAGACCTTTCTACATGTCTTGTGTTTTTTTTAGGACCTAATATCGTCTCTCTCACAGTTCAAGGTGAAAGTGTGGTGTTAAACTGTAACCTTTGTTAATTACCTGATAATCTATACAAGATGTCGTCTCTTGAAAAAGAGAAAAAAAATCACACTGCATTTTATAGCACAGCTAGGAGATGCAAAGACTAAGGTAGTAACTGCTGAGGAATATAGAAATTCACAGAGGACTATTCTGTTTAAAAATGGAGAACAAGTTAATAGCAAGGGAACGGAGTACAGATAACACTACAAGGAGGACAAAATATCATGTTGGGGTTTAGTGTGACAGACTAAGCCTTCAGGGAGATTTTGTCAGCTCCGAGAACAACCACATCTTCTTACTTTATTTAAAAATCCGTGGACTGGATACCCGACTAAGGCTGGGGAAGCTGCAGTCCCATGTCTGAATGTGCCATCATGAGGCGGGTTCCTCTACTTTGCTTGATGTTTTCCATCAGAAGAGGCATGAACAAGATGTTTCTGAGAAATGACAGTCAGTGTTTACCAGACCTGCTCTGACCAGGCAGCAGATGAGGCCGTCCTCCATCATGTAGGTAGCAACCCAGAGCAAGTCAGATCTCTGCCATCACAATAATCCAGACATTAGTTTAGATACCAGATGAATCCGTATTTTATTGAACCCATTTTAATTAGCTTTGTGCCTGTAGCTTCTGGGATAGATTCTTGACTCCTGCTGCTCTGCACTGTGGGTATAAAACACAAATTTATTTACCAGCAGAGGTGGAGAGTTCAGGTCCATAAAGTACAAATCCAAACCAACCATTTGAATAGTAAGAGTCTCTCACAGAGTATCAACTGCTTGTTTGTAACAAAATCATGGTCTGGATTATTATTTTCTAGATGTGAAATTTCCATCTATGTTTACCAGATACTCAGACCCCACACACAGCATTCAGGACCTCAGGCTAAGAGAGGCCAGCAAAGAGCAAAAGGAAGGAGGCTATCCAATCCAAACATGAATGTTTGATACCATGACGTGAGAACATCCCCATGTGACAGAGCTAGCACTCCTTCTGCTATCTCCACTGACTGCTCCTTTCTGTTATTACCAGGGAGGCAGAACAGGCAATCTCTATCAGGCTGTTCTGACAATCCCCCTGGGCAGTTTCAACTCTTTTGCACAATCTTATAACAAGATTAATGATGATTAGAATTTGATTTGATTGTATATAATCAGGCTGGGCACAACATGTATTTCAAATCTAGATGTCGATGGCACTCGAAGACCAAGTTATCTGTTTATTAGGGGACTTATGCACCTGTGGGGGGCAGCAGCGAGTCTCTGTCAGTGCAGCACAAAACTTTCAACTGCAATGTCCCAGTTCTGGGTCCATTCCCTGCTGTTGCCATGGCAGCAAAAGCTAAATGATAAACGAGCTTGTTTTTTTGCTGCGGTATGTAGGTTCAAAGTGCAACTGCTTCAGCTCACATCCACCTGCATAAACAAGGTTAAGGTGGATGAAAGTTCTTCGAGAACTGGAAAATTTCATCCTTATCTGATTCAGTGGAGAGCAACTTCATAGCCCTTTAAAAAAGATGGAGTATTAGGGTATTATTTCAGGTCTATTTACCAACATAATTAATAGAACATTCAATGATTTATGAGACAAATTGAAATCCACTGATTTTTCTGGATGATGTGTTACAAAGAATGACATACTGCTGAGGTAGCTGGTACTTTGTTCACAGACCTGCTAGCCAAAACAACTCACTTTAGAGGATGAAGGACAGACAGATGCTTCTGCCAGAGCACATGTCCACAGACCAGCTATGGAGAGCCGCAGAAACATCCCCACCATAACACAGCTGAGTCATTGCTTAGATATCTGCTCATCCTGTAACAAGACACGTGAGACAACCATCAAATGATGATTAGACCAGAAGATCATGCTCCCCCTCTACCATCAGGCAGCACATCCAATCAGATTTGTGGAACAGGCATCGATTGGCAGAAACTGCAGAGTTAATGTAAACATATACTTGATATAGGGTCACAACTGAGCTGGCATGGGAACAATTGGGTCACGGTGCAAGAAAGGTTGAGAACCCGCCTCATCATGGCACATTCAGACATGGGACTGAACTACAGTCTTTAAAGTGACTGAAACAGTGAGATAAAAATTAAGCTTTTAAATTTGACTTAAAAATGCCGATTGTAGGGGATAATTTTATAGAAGCCTAAGTCTTGGAGCAGCCACTTAAAAGGCCCAGTCACCTTTGAACTTCAATCAAGAACAAGGAACATCTAAAAACATCTGGTAAGAAGATCATAGGGCTTGAGCAGCAGAATGGAGACTGATCAGGTCAGAGATCCACGCTGGGATCCACGCCATGAAGAGCTTTAAAAACAATAAAAATTTCAATTCAACTCCGTGTTCAACCGGCAGACAGTGCAAGGATGCAAGCACGGAGTAATGCTCTGTTCGGGAGTAATGTTCTATACCCGAGTAATGCTTTTTACTGGAATAATGCTCACTCTTTTCTTGGTATCTGTTATAGACCATCTGCAAACGTGACGCGCCTGACTGACATATTCCGAAGCAGAGTTACAGCAGTCAGTACGAAATTAGATAAAAGCGCGCATGACCGTTTACAAATCCTTAAGAGACTAAACATGTTTGAGCATCGCTATATTATTGAGTTGAAAGAAACTACCACGAACTACTTTATTTGTTCTTGTATATTTCCTTTAGTTTATTTGTTTATCAAACTTAAGAGTAGAATCGAAGATGGTGTAATACCAAGTCACTTACTAAAACTCTGACAGCACCAGGAGACCCAAGGATAATATCAGTTTTGTCTTGGTTTCGCTTAAGAAAACTGTTTGGTATCCAGCACGGCAGATCCCTTAGAAATGAGCTGAAGTGTACAATTTTTACCTGGATTGAATGGAAGGTATAACTGTGTCGTCTAGTCTGCATGACAGTTATACGATATATTATACTTCTGAAAGATGAACCCAAGGGGGAGCATGTACAGAGATTCAGATATCTTGAAATTAAAACCACTGCATTAAAGCATCCTTGCGCATCCGAATCAGCGCGTATTTAAGCAGCCCTGGCTACACAACATCGCGATGTCGGATGGCGTTAATTAAATTATTTGGGACAGGAGAAAAATATAGCGATAAAAAGGTAAAAGCCAGTTCATTGTCACCTTCTTTGTTCTATGCCTTCGGCACAAACCTTTCAGCGGCATAACATCCACGCGAACTGGGGGATCCTCTGAATTCTTCTTACTTATTCATAATTAATAGTAACACCTCCAGTTTTGGGTGGCGTTAAGAGACTGCTGCTCCAGACAGCGCATGCGCGCTCGCACTCGATTTCCTCTGAAAATTTAAAATGCGCAACGCGTCTGCTACTCGTGTTTTTCCCACCAGTTATATTTAATGCTAAGATAGTATTACAGGAGCTGAGTACAACCACACTGTTCTGCAAGTTTTGGGTATTGTAGCGTGATAGAACTAGACACCTGGGCTCAGGCCAGACAGACAAAGACAAAGACAAAGACAAGACAAAATAACGCAGAGTGAACCTTGCCAAACTTGGGGAATCCTTTGGTCTAGGGGAGGGGGGATGGGGGGTCGTTATCGTCCCTTCATAAGGGCCCCTGCTTTAAAGCAGGACTTGGGGGGCGGCTAGATGAAGCAGGTTTTGTTATAGAGCATACGATAAAATATGCCATATATATTACTATTTTGACTTATTGTAAAAGATATCTATGATTTCTTGACAGTCCAGACATTATGGAGCATGGGGATGTGTACATTCTAGCAATGATGATTTTGTTTTTAAGGTGTGTCAGGTATAATAGCTTATCAGAAGCCACTGCACAGGTATTGTTACCAAATAGACAATTGATATTTACTTATATTAGGATTTACATTAATTTTCAGTCATCCACACAGTTCATTACGACAGCCTTTTATTATGATTTGTATGGACCGTAAGGGCTTCCTGTGATATCTGCGTTTTATGCCATACCCTGCGCTGCTGGGACAGGCTCTCGGTCTCCCACAGTCCTGACAAGTACATGGTTCGAAGATGCGTAAATGACTTTGTGGTCAGGATGTGTGGCACCAAAATTCTTTCAAGCTGATTTTTTTCATTTTGAGAATCTATTCAAACGAGGAAATACGATACACTAGTGATTTAAACCATAATATTATTACAGGGAGGACATGAACTACTACCGGACACGGCTGACCATAAGGGGAAGGGGAGGGCCCCTCAGACACTAGCGGAAAGGTATGATCGATCCCCCCCAGCTAAACATGTTTTCGTCAGCATCTCCCACTCAGCTCCCCGGCACAGTGCTGAGCTGGCAATGCCTATCGCTATGACGATACCAACGTTGTTTCCAACCTGAAACAGGAGATAAGAGCAATTTGCAAACTGCAAAACTCATTCACTCAATTTTTGCTGTTTTTGAGATGAGACCAACAATGGCCTAAAGTCAGGCTTCTTCATCGTCATATTTTACACTCCCTGGTAATAACAGAAGATTATAGGTTGCATTGCACCATTATGTTTTTCCTTTAGGTGAGTGTATGGTAAGCAGTTTTAATTTCTGATATCAGGAATACAGTTTTAGCTTGTTTAAAATGAGCAAAAGTGCCCATTGTTGATATCATATATAATTTGAACTAGTTGAAAACCCAATTCCTTATATCAGGAATTCTGCCATTGGTGGGTACCAATACTTTGGGTGGCCAGATAAGTCTATGGTGGTCCCAGTTCTAGTTGGCACAAGTTCTTACTGGAGTTTACAGCACACAGAGTTGCGTGTTGGGCTTTTAATTGCCAAAGCACTGTCACCCCACCAAAGTCTCTCTTTTTTTTTTTACTTTATCCACAATATCTCTTTTTTGAAGGATGTTGCAGCTGCTGAGCTGAGTGCTAATCTCTCCTGTGACTCATATGTACTACAGCAGTGTGCGGCCTGCTTTGCTATCTCAGCCACACTTGCTTTGTATTTGTTGGGCATATGGTGTCCGTTTTTGAAAGATCACCATATGACTGGTTGGAATTATGTGCTCTCAAGCAATGTTCCATAGACAGTTTATCGAAGTTTCTCATTTTCTTATTTAAGTTTCACATGACAATACTCTGATATATCGTTTATATTGTACTACCCTATAGTGAGACCACTAACACCAATTAAGTGAAGTCATTGTATAGAAGGAGTCCCACTGTAATCAGATTAGATTATAAATTTTGAGTAATTGAGGATTGCGTTACTGATTACATTGTTAGTCATAGGGCTGGACGATATGACAAAAATTTATATCACGATATATTTCTTAATTTTGGTCGATACGATATAATTCCGATATCGATATGGACAATATTAAAAAGCCTCAAGAAAAAACTGCCGAGGGCA
>JABFDZ020000082.1:2774558-2806991 GCA_019775955.2 Pollimyrus isidori
GAAAACCACATGAAACGTGTGAATGGTATGGCCACAAAAGACTGATGCTGTGCTAATTGTGTTAAGAGTTTAGAAAATGTACCTGAAGTATGGTTAATCGCTTGTTAGCGACTGAAAAAAACTGTAATGCTGGAAAAACAAAATGGGGACTTCAAGGCTGGGACACAGACTTCATTTCATCTCAGAAGATAGTGTTCATGTCCCAGCACCACTTAGCATTTACAGGTGACTCACTACACAGCAGTGCATCTCCCATGGGCCAGTAAGAGAACCAGCACCTGAAAACAAGCTATGACAATGGGCTATGGGGAAATTTCTTCTATAGCAGTAACATCACTGGAAGGTTTCTACTCTGGGATTAGAAGTCACAGATCAGGACTATAGCTAACAGATATAAATGGTGCAGCCCAACCCGATCCAGGCTTTCCCTTGTGACCCATTTCTGGAGAGGGTGGAGTCTAATTTTAACCCAGTCTGGAATGGCCAATTAATTCCACTTTAGACCCAGGAGTTGTCAGCATTTCCTTGAGTGCGTCTGGCTGCTGGATACAATGCAGCCATTGTTGAGGGGAGGGCTATTTACTTACAATCTCAGTCTACTCAGAGGGGAGGGCTATTTACTTACAACTCTCAGTCTACTCAGAGGGGAGGGCTATTTACTTACACTCTTAGTCTACTCAGAGGGGAGGGCTATTTACTTACACTCTTAGTCTACTCAGAGGGGAGGGCTATTTCTTACACTCTCAGTCTACTCAGAGGGGAGGGCTATTTACTTACACTCTCAGTCTAGAGGCACCTCCGCCCCCTTATTAATTTGCGATACGGTAGTTAGTCACTTATCCCAAATGCACCTGGACAGGGTCTGAGGCACCATGGAGGGCCACATGGGTCAAGCCTGGTCAAGACAGGGTGTGACCATCCGTCGACAAAGCGATTATGCTGCATTAATCGCCATTAGTGTGAATGGACAGTACCTGGTAACAGACGGATCTGAAAGTCTCTATTCTGGGATTCAGAAGTGAGATGCAGAACCAGAGAAACAAGGATGAGAGGGGAAAACAACAAGTAAAAAGGTGTTTTGATTTGGAACAACAGATCCTGTCAGGAACTGCAAGCAGAAAATAGAGGAATACAAGTTATGACTATTAATAGGATAATGAAACCAGCATATGAACAAGTGACAGCTGTCCATGCAGAAGCCACACCCCTCTGGGGCTCAAAAACGCTCTCCTGCGAGCACCTCAGAAGAAGTCATTAGGTCTTAGGTCTAACTTCAACACAGTGAGGCGATCGGTGCATCGGGAACGACTCATGGACTCGTGAGTAGCGCCACATGGAGAGCCGAGGGGTGCGGCATTCCCTGTGCTTACTCTGGGTCTCTCGGATGTGAATCTACATCAAATACAAAAAGTTCTGGATCACTGCCTTGGAGACAGAGTTTTAAAGCCAGAGGGAATCTGAGAGGCTGCGATCAGAGCTGGGCAAGAGAATAAGGTGGGTGAAGAAATCTGGGGGGAGGCGGCAAGGAATCAATGACTGCTGGATGGCTGGCAGATTAGTATCAAGATTCCAACCCCCCCTTGGGGTTCCCCCACACCTCCCCCAAACCATACCTCCTGCAGCAGGTCGGCCTGCTCGATGGCCTTCAGCACATTCTTCTTGGAGGTCTCCTGTGCCTCGCCACCCAGCAGAAACTCGTCCAGGATGAAGTAGGCCTTCTCAAAGTTGAAGATGATGTCCAATTCACAGACCTGTTGGAGAGTGAAGCATGTTGGGAGGGCCATGTTTAACCAGAAACAGGACCACACTGCCCATGTGCTGAGAAATTTATCCATACAGAAATTAAATTATATTCATTTTCATGCTGAAAAGTGTGACACTGTGGCTAGAGAGACCCAATTGCACTCCATGGCAAGACCATTCAATATGATCTCACGCTGGAAATTTTTCACATGGGTTAGTTTGGCGACGAGTATAAACAATAACTAATCAGCGGTGCAAAGGACTGTAAAAGAAATGAAGGACTCACGCTGCCAAAATACTTATCCAACAGCTCCACGTATCGGTGGATGATCTCCAGGGTGATGAGCTCGTTGTCTTGATCCTCTATGGCACAGCAGAAATACAAACTAGCGTATCTATATAAAAAAGGGAACGAGAGCCTGCTGTCAGTATAAAGAGAGACCAGACAGAATGACTGCTCAGGTCTCTTAGGGGTGGGATTCATGACTTATTTACTGGTCCAGGTTGGCACATACAGAATTTTCGGTCTAAATTAACAAGTGCAACTGGCTGAAAGCCTACACACTCCCCCGTTGCCTCCCGGACCAGACACCCAGACATTTCTGAAGTAGATGTTTGCATTTTTTTGGCCTTTTCTTTAGACCAAGGTTACAGCTGATAGCTCTGGTCCTCAATAGGTATGGTCCTGCAGAGACTGACAGCAGAAGGAAGGTGGTGCTGTCAATCACTGCTTGCTTTTCCAAATCCAGTTGGAACTGGTGAAGCAATTTAAAAAAAAAAAAATGAAAGAAGAGGGTTAATGCAGGAACTGATTGACAGGATCCTCCCACCCACCCATCGTGGGTTTTCAAGCCGTGAAGGCTCACAAAGGGGAGGAAAAATGAGAGAATAAGGCAGACAGCCCCACGTCTGGGGAGTAAAGAAAAGCCAGAGGTTACCACGGGGGGGCCACTAGGAGCAGAGAGAATGGCTCCTGCTTTTCAGCAGGTATTTTCAAACACAAAGTGTCAGGCACAGTTGTGGGTGGGAGAGCTAAAAGCCATATATACAGTACACACACAAAGATGTGCTGAGGACTGTTTTTTCCCCCCGTAATACAAAATTGCTGCTTTCAGCACATATTCATCTGAAGGCCCCTTGAGCGATGCCTTGCCCTCAATGAATCAAACATCGCCCAGCTTCCTCTCTCCCATATCACAGAAGGCATCCGCAGCTGTGGACTGCATGGCTATTGTTGGCGTCCTTCAGTTGATGTCCTAGGGTGCAGGAATTCACTTCAAAGAGATCACAGTATTGAAATGGAGGGGTTTAAAAAAAAAAACAAAAAAACACATTACCTGCACCAAAAATAAAACGCATGCTTTTCAGCCAAGCGGATAGTGTTTTCCCTATCTGCGTGCTGCATTATTTATACAACTTATTTTTTTAAGGCAAAAAAAATATATCAATTGCAGTACATATTTCATGTTTTACAACACCTTTTTGTTGTTTCACAATACATACCAAAGAATATGAAACATTCGGGGGGTCTCCCTGAAAGACCGGCGAGGCTCCGATAAATCAGGGAAAACAGCGAGAAATCGAGCGCATATTTCTCCTTAGAGCTGCACGATTTGGGGAAACATTGACTCGCGATTTTTATGACAAAAATTGCAATTACGATTTGATTTGTGATTTATTTTATTATAATCAGGGTATAGTCATTTTAAAACATATGACGCAGCATGAGAGACCATCAGTATTAACTGGTCTATATTCTAATGCAAGGATGAGACTTTAAAGATGTGATGTGTCAGGTTATATACTTTAATAATGAAGGTCGAAGTTTCCACTTTTTAACTGTAAAAGGTTATTTTCTATACAAATCAATTCAGGTGAAACAAAAAATGTACATGTTCATGGTTGCAAACCCTTTCAGACTATCACGTAAGAAATCTTACGGCAAACCTATATTCCATTCTGAACTTAAAATTAGCTGCATCAAAAACGTTACAGAAGTTTGTAAACCCTACAGACTATTTACAAGGTAATAAAACTTACATGCATGAAAATGTGTGTGCAGGAGAACAGAAAATCTCACTCCATGCAGCTGACCAAAGTTGCCAACCCTGCATTTTTTTTAAAATGATTAGTAAAATGCAGTTTCAGACTGAAGCTGTCACGCCCTCGCAGGCGTGACCCGGCAGAGGCGTAGCAGTCTGCCAGATCAAGCATTCTATAAAACAGGCCTCCCTCGCACCTTGTGAAGTATTGAGCCAATGTCTTTGAGCCTTACTAAGCGTTACTTTGTCTCTCATCTCCCCTCACTCCTTGCCCGGTGGTGTCGGTCTGGTGTTAATCCATGGTCTCACCTCTTCCCTTTCCACAGCCCTGCTCCCGTACCTGACCCGCTCGTTCCGTCTTACCCTCCCTGTGTGGTTGTGTGCCATGCTTACCTGTTGGACAGACTCCCCGGCTTCCGACCTCAACGCCCGTATCAAGACCCTGCCTCAGCCTTGCCCTTTCCTGTACCGTTGCCTCGCTTTGCCCAGTAAAGGTTTTGTTTCCCTGCATTCCTGGATCCGTGTCTCTCTGTCTGAGCTCGCACCACTGAAGCAGCTTATCATTCCTTTGCTTTGTTACTTGGACAAATACAAAATGAATGATTAAACATTATATGTCTCTTTTTGCATGGTTTTCTAAATAAGACCACGTGCCCATACCCAACTGTAATAGCATTTAAAACAATGTATTCTTTTAGTATTTATCTTAAAGCAAGACTTTTATTTTATTAGTGTTGTGGGATTAATCTTTGGAAAAACTTAAATTTAATAAGCACAAAAACATATGACAAACACGACTATTGTGGATTTTACGGACTCCGCTGCTTTGAGAATTACTGACGTCTTGTTGTTTTAATGGGTTAGCGGTATACTAATACTATTGCCTATTAACAAAAACCAAAGGTTTGATACACTGAAGTATATTGCAGCTGGTGTTTAAAAGGAGCTCGCTGGTCGTAGTGATTATACGACCTTTCTGAAACAATCTCGAACCATGAAATAGAAAGGCAATTCACTTACAGTTCGGAGCGGAATCAATATTTTTTATGCACTGTGAATGCATCATTTTCTTTGGGTTTCATGTGTTTGCTGTTTGTGGGCGTGTCCGTCGCCTCGGGCCACTTCTCATTGGTGAGCATGACCATCACATAAGAAGCACAGCGCTTATGATTGGTGAGAACAACTGTCACATGATCAAGGCATGAGTTTGGAAAACTATTCATACAACGGGTTTAAACCCTGGGTCCGACATGCTGTATAACGTATGTCCTAAATCGTGGCCTTTGCGATTTACGAATCGCGTTCTTTCAAACAGCGATTTCAATTTGAAAACAAATCATTCACCCCTATCAATGCTGCTTCTGCTGGATCCGTCTTACCAGTTAAGAGCACAAGACCTTCCTGACAGGCCTGCAAACGATCCTCTTTGATATCACCTAATGAGAACAGAAAGCAATCCCTCTATCCTGTCAAAGGTACCCTGACAGATGCCAGAATGTAATATGTGGAAAGGGGGACGAACAGCAAAATCTGATCAAAGGCACATTCAGAAAACCTCTGGGGTCCTGCTCAGCATGGGCTCCTAGGTGATGTTCCCCATGTCCTAGGCAAACTTGTTCAGGAAACAGATTGCTTAGTGAAGACTTGCATTTTACAAAATATCTACAATATAGCATAGAAAGACAATTTCAGTCATATGACACCTGACCTACAAATAAGTCACCAACTGAGAAACATGGTGTCTTCAACCTCAGGAAGAACAACTAGTGAGTTTGGCAAGACAGAAAATGTACTAAGTGTACTTATCCGTGCCACTGTTAAAATTCCTTTAGTTACACATAGGGCTGTGCAATACATCCATAAAATATCATGTTGTAATTATTAACATTCATATCGTCCTCAATTTTGTATTGTGGTATAGCCTAAACTAACAGTTATAATGCACTATTTTAAAACAAACTCCATCAAAGTATGAGTTTGCTGTTGGTATAATTTATCATTATACCAGTTACATGCTCCATAACTCTTAGTAAAACAATTTTGTCATGACCAGAAAAACTCAAAATCACCTGTCATATTATACTCTTATCTATATATGGATTTTTGAATATTGTGGTGAATATTGTTAGAATGTCTGATAGCATTGCGATTTCATTTGTAAGGCATTTCACCCAAGCCTATTCAAACCCAATCCCTGGAACGAACAACGAGGCAGTCAGAGAAAAAAAAACCTAGTGACAAAAACATACTGTCAACATTTTCTAGTACTGCGCCGTATGATAAAAGTTTATTTCTGTATGAGTATTTATATTCGATTTGTCACCTTTTTCACGTTCGGCATGTGTTTTAGTGCAGTTCTAATGGAATTTTAAGTAAAAATGGAGCATTGAAATAAAGATATCATTATTTGAATTATGACAGAATAATTAAATGTTGTTTGATATGGCCAGCCCTAGTTATACATGCTACATCCATGTAAGGCAGACATCACCATCATACACATCTTCATTGATTTAAAGAACACTACAAAATTCATTTGTTTGGATTCATTATAAATTATCTAAATATACACAATTAGTGAAAGCTATTTTTGGCCAAAACACCTAATTTGGTCATATGTCAAGAATAAAATGCTTACAATAATAATCAGCAAAAAGTTTGGGGAGGGTGTTTGCCAAACTTGTTGAATATTTACATATAGCGACTCGCTTAGGAATGCGTGTATCCTCCGAAAACACCTGCGCAAACATGATCAGGTCAACGGTAGGGAAACTGGGGCATAACAGTGTGGATCTTGATGATCATACTTCATGGGAAAACCTTAAAAACAGGTCCGGTAAGCCCCAAGCCCGTCTCTCGCTTTTGTCCCTCAGACCCGTGCTTTTCCCTCTCCCAAGCTCTTACAGCGATAAAGCGACCGACCAAGGTGACCCGCCGCCTGCCGAGAGCCAGGCCTTTTCTTGTAACACCTGCGCCACCGACGGCACCTGCCGGGCCTGGCTCGCTTCCTTTCATAACCCAAAAAGCAGAGGGTGGGGGGTATAATTATCAGGTAGTCAGCTTTTGCCATGGAAACCCCCCCCCCGAAAAAAAATACAACAAGCAAGGTCCAGCTTATTTACACTGCTGCCAGCTCAGGAAGAGCATACTGTCACTACTGCAGATCACACACGCATAATGATTACTGCCTTACTGCATTATGGGTCAGTGCCATTTAGCCAGCACACTATACAACCACACCCAACCCAGACTTGGCAAGAAAGGGTCCTCCGACGCAACAGCTCAGACACAGCAAACAAACAGCGCTGTATTTAAAGCCTGTAAAGATGAATTAGGATTTAGGCCCACAAAGACCACATTCTTTTATACTTTAACCATGTGGCCGGGGCATAAAAGGGATTTTGTGCCGACATGCATTCGTGAAGGCATCCAGATGGACAGCCTGTTCGTTTTTCCGATTTCCTTCCAGGCTAAAATTCAAAAGCTGCACTGTGCATAAGACTTCTCCGCAGTAAGTGTGCGTTACATTTTCAGATGCAGCATTCTGGCACCAAGGCCCCAACGTGCTTCTGTTTAAGCTTTTCTTTTCTTTTATCGAAAGCTTGAGCAGTGTGCAGCCACTGGCCAACCTTTTGTAGACAATCTTGAGGTCTCGCCACTCCAAGAAGCTGCACATCTTGGGTTTGCGGGCCAGCACGGTCTGCACCAGCTCCCGGGTGATCTTCTTCTTCTCTTTGTCTGAGAGCGGCACGTACCACTTCTGCAGTCTCAGCTTGCCTTGTCGGCTGAACAGCAGCATGAACTGCATCTGTGGGAGACGGCAGGGAAGGGGGGGGGGGGGGCAGAGTGAGCAGGGTCACTGGTCATGCCAAGCCAAACTGCACTTAAGAGGATTACTCATCACCATTGCAGGTTTCCGCCAGTCACATGCCGGACGTGATGCTTGCAGCCCCTAAAGCTACCCAACACCCATTTATCACCATGAACAATCTGCTGTCACTTTGAAGAAGTTGCTGCTGTGTGTAAACTATTCCCAGCTGTGCATTACCCTCACCACAAGCAATCAAACCTGCATGCATCCGTTGTTTTTTTAAATCCAAAGGGGACAGATTCAGATTTAACCTATTTAGACATCTAGATATTTCACTAAAGCAACTACAATTAAGTACCTTATTTGATGGTGCAACCCACCCTTGCCCACCCCTCGGGACTTAATCCAAAGGACTGTGTCCCTGTATCCCTTTGATCTTTAATGAGACTACCCCCATGCCTGCCCGGAAAGAGCTAATTTCAAAACCATCAGTCACAATGTGCCAAAGTATAAATGATGGACTGTAGTGACAAGGGCAACAGTGAAGGCTGTGCCCCCCCCCCCATCAAAGGGGTTCATGCCCACCACCTCTCTTTGTCCTTGACGGAAAAAAACACGAAAAATAACACCAGCATTCCGTGCAATCTCATCGGTTTAACATTTAAGAACCTGTAGGAACACTGGGATACAAAGACTTTATGAAATTACTTCAAAGAGTCAGACTTGACAGTTTATAGGTTAGCACAGTGAATTTCGCATTTTGGACACGAAACGACGATGTGCAATTTGCACGACATTCCGCAAATGCCGTTAAAGAAATATCATGATCATCCAGAAAAAAACACAAAAATCACTAAGAGAACCTGCAAAAGTGTAAGAGGAAATAAATGGTCATTTCACGTGGAGTGCCTGTCTGTAAGCATGCCTTTTTGTCAGGGTGCTGCGGTGGCAGCCTTTCAAAGGAAGAATAGCAAAAAAATAAAATTAAAAACAACGTTGGGTTTTTGGGCCCATCAGCATAATGTGAACCAACCGAGTCCCAGGAAACCGAGTACATTTAAAGGAAAAGGGTTTAAGCCGAAAAAGGGTGTGTGGCATTGTGGCTGCACTGCCGGGCCGGCGCGTCCCTCCCACTTCGCTCCCACCAGGCCGCCCCGAGTTACTTTCGCATCCGCAAAACACCCTCAAACCTATTTATTCAAACTACAATCCACCGTTATAACACTACAGGAGTTGACCTGCAAATAAAGTACTAACGCGGCAGCTCGGCGCCGTTCCGCGGCTCCGCAGCGTCCGTCCGCCCCCGTTACCGATGTGGCACCGTAGTTTTTACAAAGTGAAGCGGCAGATTCATTACCCACCGCGGCCCGCAGCTCCGAAGGGGAACGCTGCGCCGGGACCTTCTGACAAGCAATAATGCCCTGCGGCTCACCTACATTTGAAAAAGCCATTCCCACGTCGCTAAAAGGGACACCGCTCCCAAGCTTACCATGAATTATATTCAGGCCTCCGACGCACAAAAACTTGTAAATTGAGCCACCGACATACAATAACTCCAGCTTAGTATTCACAGTGCTCTCCTCCAGTCTCCTAGTCGTTGTTTTCTGGACGCATCAGTTAGGGTACTCAGAAAAACCTCTATAAGTTTATTGGATAATGGTCTAGTGTCCAGGTTTGTTATTGGCTAAAAAAATCCGTTATCCCCGCCCATAGCCACACAGTTTACAGAGCGTATGGCTGTGTTAGGCTCCGCTCTTTGTCAATCATATTATTATAATTGCGGTTTGTGTTTTTTTGCATTGTTCTTAGAGAAACAACACATTTCAGTCGAGTTGAAAACAGTAAATAAAGCACAACGAATGGTATGTCTAACACCAGTAATTCTGACGCCATTCTTTTTCAACAATTATTGTTAATCGAAGCAGAGGTATGTACTGGTATATATTCGTCTAATGTTTTTGTTTTCGGAACGACATACAATTAATAACATATTAAATAAAATTAATAGTTCTGCTTGAACGCTTGGTTGAATTAATACAACAAGCCTTTAAGACGTGAAATAAAATGTAGATCCTATTTCACATGGACAGACATAAATACATAATCATTAATTCATTATTCTCGTTTTGTTTTTCAGAATTGGTAAAAATGTTATATTTGCACGAGGACAAACGTAAAAGTCATTTATGAGAGGTTCTGCTTATCATAATAAATTTGCTGTATTCTCTTAGTATGTGTTGGAGAGTCTACAAAACACTAAACCGCACTATAACCACCGCAAACTGATTGTTCGCTTGCGTTTAACAAGCTTACATTGGATTTAAAGTTATCACTTATACAGAGGATACGGACCAAACTTATTATTGACCTCGCCAAAAATATGAAAATGATGGTATAAAAAACAGCATATGGAAAAACACAATAAATTACATCAAACATCAAAAAAATTAAACCCACTTTGATACAAAGCTGACAGTCCCATGTAAATGACATATGCATATATACACGCACAGGTCTAGAAACAGAGTTATGGCAGTTTTGAAAGAAAACGTACTTTTTCTAGCAGAGGAACAGCACGTTCTCGGGGGCAGGGCGCCCCCTCCCTATCTACAGTGAAGCATAAAGGCATAAACACCGTAAGCAGATTGGCTGCATTCGGCACCAGGAAGCGGCGAAAAGACAAGGTACAGAGGTATGACCACCAAATACCATCCGGTGAAAATTTGCTGTGGTTCAATATGTTGGCGAAGGGGATGCAATGCGTTTTGCAAAATAAGCTGGGGAATTCGGTGTCATCGTTAAATCACGGATAGCATATTGGAGCTGTCATTGCGTCCTGTTATGCTACTGGAGGTGGCTAAATACGAAATTGCTTCAGCGTATAATATTAAACAGTATAAGGGTGTTGTGATACTGGTGAGGAGTATTGTGGATTAGGTAGATTGGTTTTCTAATGATACGGCGACCAGGTTTGATAACCAGATGCCGACACTTGGCTGTGTACAGTTATTGAAGGCTACAGTAGTAGCCTGCTGTCCCACAGTTTTAGGACCCGGGATATCACAGCCTCCGCTGAAAACGTTCCATAGTACATCTCAGGGCAAATTGTTGCGTAACTTATGTCCTGCTTGTCACCGTAATAATCATGAATCTATTATTGTGAAATAATGAACTGCCCCCCCTCCCCCCCAGAATCCACCCCTCCCCTTCCAAATTCAGTTAACCTGAGAGGAGAATGCGGAGTCGTAGTAACTCAGGAGTGAGGCTGGATGGATATGCCCGGCTTGTTCAGCAGACAATCCTACATCATCAGGTAAACTTAAGCTTTACAGTGTGTAACCACCCTGCCATCCGCTGCTTTGCCTTTTCTTTGTACAGTCTAGTGCAGCGCCCCGGAGACTGGCAGTTGCACTATGGATAAAAATAAAAGCTCAAAGAAAGGACAGGCTAAAAATAGAAGGGTGAAAATGGAATCTGCTTTATCTACACCATACTTGTGTATGTGTGTTGAACACATGGCGTGTTGATTTGCTTTTGGATGCCGTCCATTCATTACACGCATGCTAGACCTTAGAAAGCCACAGCCACGATCATAATATGCCCACTCTGCTGATTAAATATAGTGACTGCTAGTGGATATACAGGTCGTCGTCGACTTAGGACCATGATTGGTTACGACTGACTGGTCGTAACACGATTTGGTCGTAAATCGCATATGTATAGCCTACTGTACGGTAATGTATTGTATTGTTATAAAAAATCTTTGTCATACCTTATCATAATTTTCGTTGTTTATTATGTATTGTTATACATCATACTTTTCTCTTTTCATTGTTATATATCATGATTTTCTTGGTTCATTATAGTTATACTGTTACTGTATAGCCTACTACATCTTAACTTTCTTTGTTCATTATTGTGATACTGTACCATATCCATTGTATCACCAACGTCTAAGTACTGCACAGTAGTCTACTGTGTACTAATAAAAATTCAACCTTTTTAGTAAATTAAATTTTCGTCCTTTTTACATATTTTTCGTTAGACATTATTGTATTTTTCTTATTTTCATGCTTTCTTTCATTTTATACATTTGTATCATCTATACATCATTTTGTTTCTTATTTTTACATTCGTCAGATTTAGGTAAAACACCGCATTACCAGTACAACTGGTTTAATATTTGCAAAACATACATACGCCCAGCTGGGCAACATTTGCGCTGCCAGACATACAAGCTGCGATCATGGTCGTGAAGTCGATTGGTCGTAAATGAGATAGCTCGTAAGTCGACGAGGACCTGTATAGCTAGCAGTGTTGCCAATTTAGCGACTTTTATCGCTAGATTTAGCGACTTTTCAGACCCCCTCGACGACGTTTTTTTTTTTTTTCAAAAAAGCGCCTAGCGACAAATCTAGCGACTTTTGGACAAACCTTAGGAACTTTCCAAATGTCGCCAGTACTGTACTGTAAGCGCGAGGTCTTACTTTCCCGGTACAGTTACTCATCTCCCTGTAACTGCTCTGATCAGTCAGCGCTATCTCCGGCTGAAAGGAGCAGCATACTTCCGTACAGTGTTAGGATGTATTCTCAGTTAGGATGTAACTGCTGGTTAATAAGTTCCGTTGTGTTGTCTGACAGAAAATATGTAAAGTAATTGATAACAGTTTTATATCGAACACGTGAGGAAGGATTAGGGAAAGCACGCAGAATGCAAATACGACGTAATTGCATCATCAGTATGCAAATATGTGCTTGACGTAATCTAGCGACATTTGGCTTTAGCTACTTTCCATTGAAAATAGTTGGCAATACTGATAGCTAGATATTTTAAAACGGTATTAACTCTCCGTGGTCATGTGTCCACATTTTGGTCACTTTTGCCCCCATTTCCAGGCTTATCTAATACCTATATCAAAAATCGCTCCTGAAGGGACTTTATGTGTCTTTGGCTTCATCGAATGGGATTGTGATTGGGTTTGTTTTGTGGTTACGGTACACAATCCGGTGACTGCACAGGAGAATTGTCACCACTAGGTGGAGCAGTGCATTTTTCCATCCATGCAACATGCAGTCACGGACTCACCTCTGGGTGCTGCTCGATCATGTCGCTGAATTATGCCTATTACATCATAGCACAGTGGTCGGCAACCCGTCACTGTAGTAGGTTAGGTGGCACAGCACTCTTTAGGAATCGGATCAATATACAGTTTTGTGTTTGTGTGTGTATATATGTATTGTATTTTGCGTATACATGTGCATTTGACTCGGATGATGAGCTGCAGATGACGGTTGTAACGGTCACCATAAAACTGGCTAATAGTTCATATAGGCCTGTACGAGACACGTGGCTCCTCAAGTTATCCGTAATATATATCTCGTACTGTACATACAGTAAGGTCAGACACCCCTGTTACAGACTGTGGAGCATAATCAGAACCTGTGGATGACAATTAGGTTCAAAATGTAGGTTTTAGGGTTCAGGATGGAAGGTTTTGTTGATTGACTGAGTTTATAACAGCTGTGGAATTTTACCAGGTAAGGTGGTAATATAATTAACATTTAGGCCCTCTGTGCCAGAACCCAGTGACGGGTCTGCTGCCGGCCAGCGAGCAGAAGAAGGATGCCTGGGTTCGGGATAATGTGTACAGCATTCTCTCTGTTTGGGGTCTGGGGATGGCCTACCGGAAGAATGCGGACCGCGATGAGGACAAAGCTAAGGCCTATGAGCTGGAGCAGGTGACTATCCTGCCGCCATGCTAACTGAGGGATGTTAAGATGCACAGGTATGCTAACTGAGACGTGATTACTGGGGGGAGCTAGTTGAGGTATGCTAACTGAGACGCAATTACTGGTGTGCGTTAACTAAGGTATGCTAACTTGAACACATGCATGGTAAAGCGAGGCCATCTGTCCATTGTTCAGCTGGTCATTGCACCTTTTGATTCCACAGAGTGTTGTCAAACTGATGCAGGGTTTGCTGCAGTGCATGATGCGACAGGTGAGCTCCAGTCAATTCGATGTCTGAACTGCTACTCTCACTTAATAGCGACCATGATTAGCATCTACTCCCGGCCTCTGCATCACACTGGCTGGGTGCCGCTGCAGGTAGAGAAGGTGGAGCGGTTCAAACGCACTCAGAGTACCAAGGACTGCCTGCATGCCAAGTACCACACCCCCACCTGTGCCACCGTGGTGGGGGACGACCAGTGGGGGCACCTGCAGGTGGACGCGACCTCACTCTACCTGCTTTTTCTGGCCGAGATGACCGCCTCAGGTGACCCACTCTCCTGCAAGTCAGGGGTGTAGCTTGTCACACCCAGCTCGTGTTTACTGGGACCCAGAAACAGCCCTCTCTCCTCCCCTTGACTGCAGTTCTTCTGTTTACTTCAGGCCTGCGAATCGTATCAACCTTGGATGAAGTGGCCTTCATACAGAACCTCGTCTTCTACATTGAGGCAGCTTACAAAGTTGCAGTGAGTTTACCTACTAACAGCTGCCAGCCAATAATCCAATATATCCTTCTTGTTATGATAAACAAATTAATACTTTTGTTCCCTTAACAAACTGCAGTTTCTGTACTGGTTTTTCCAGTAATGCTGAGTGTTTGATCCTAATATACCCGTCACTTTATACTCTTTCATGTTGTAACTGGTTCCATTTTGTTCTGCCAGATCTACCAGGTTTCCTATGACATCCACACTTTTACAGTCGTTAGCTCTGCAGTTTCATCATTGGGCACGGCTCTAGATGCTAAGAAATGTAACCATAAAGGTTCCTTCTGTGCACAGGATTATGGGATGTGGGAGCGAGGGGACAAGACCAACCAGGGGATCCCAGAATTGAATGGAAGTTCTGTGGGAATGGCTAAGGTATGACTGTGTGAATCGTGGAATGCTGAGATGGACGTGTAGTGGATGCTGTGCTGATGATCACGTGCAACATGTCTATAGGCTGCGCTGGAAGCCATCGATGAGCTGGACCTCTTCGGGGCTCATGGGGGACCAAAATCTGTCATTCACGTCCTGCCAGATGAAGTGGAGCATTGCCAGGTATGAGCTGCCTCACCACATGCTTCATATAACATTATATCTTCTGCTTTGTGAGCTCCTGCAGGTCAACAAGTAGAGCACTGTACTATCAACCCTATGGTCATGGGTTCAAATCCCAGGAAGTACATGTGAATCGTCACTTTTCCTTCTACTGTTGCCTTGAATACTTGTCAGGTAAAAGTCTTTTTTTTCCCCTAAACATCCCGTATGTATTTATTTCAGTCCATTCTGTGCTCCATGCTTCCGAGAGCTTCCACATCTAAGGAGATTGACTCTGGTCTCCTATCGGTCATCTCTTTCCCGGCGTTCGCTGTTGAGGACCCCGACCTGGTCAGCATCACCAAGAGTGAGATCATCAACAAGCTACAGGTGAGGGGGGAGTGGGGGGTGCAGTGACGGGAGGGGGCGGGGTGCTTGTTCCACTCTGTCTTCTGACACCCTTCCTGTGACTGGAGCCTGATGCCACCATCTTTCACATTGTGCTTGGCGACCCCGTCAGGGACGATATGGCTGCTGCCGCTTCCTCAGAGATGGATACAGAACCCCAAAGGAGGTACCCCACGCCAGTCGGTCTGTCTGTGTGAGCCCCCGTGTGGGTCAGAGTGTAACAGCATCAGTGACATTTTCTCAACGCACTAGGACCCGTCACGCCTCCATTACGACCCGGCGGAACTGAAGCTCTTTGAAAACATCGAGTGCGAGTGGCCCATCTTCTGGAGCTACCTCCTGCTGGATGGCATTTTCAACGGGGACCAAGAGCAGGTGAATCTTCTGTTTCCGACCCAGCATCAGTATTTTCATCCCTTAAAAATACATTGACATTTGATCAGCATACTTTACCATTATTATAAATTGTTCACCTTCTTCTAAATAAATAGGTGCAAATATATATAAAAACTATAAAACCTGGGAATGTCAAATTCAAAATTTGCCATCAGTTTGATAACAAAGTGTGACACGCAGGTTTGTGCCCTCGGAAGCGCCAACACGATACCCCTGTGTTTCCAGGTACAGGAATATCGAGAGGCTTTAGATGGAATTCTGATTCGAGGAAAAGATGGAATTCGACTGATGCCGGAGCTCTACGCTGTTCCAGCTGACAGGGTAGAAGCGACTTGCTGCCTTTGCTCCTCCGCCGAAGTCGACGGCTCAGGTCTCTATTTATGAATGAATGATTTTGGGGTATTTGAGCCTGTAGGTGGAGGAGGAGTATCAGAACCCGCACACGGTGGACCGGGTAGCCATGGGAGAGCTGCCCCACATGTGGGGCCAGTCCCTCTACATTCTGGGCAGCTTACTGGCTGAGGTAGGTCCCATGTTAAAGGACCCCAGGCCACACTGTATGCTCTAGCAGTCTGAAGGGCTAAGGATGGATAGTAATGGGCTTTAGACACTAGCAGATAGCAGATTTACAGTGTAGACAGGGAAGTACTTCTTACTAGTTAGATATGGTGAGCATAAATGGTTAGCGATTTTATGCTAAAGTAAAGGGTTAACAGGAAGGGATGCAGGACCGATAACAGCAGGGCTAGAAACGCATAATGTTTATGTAAATGTCCCTGATTGGTCCTCCCCTCAATGTGCTTTTATAAAATGATGTAAAGAAGGAATAACGACTGACAGGAAGTGGTTCAGTGGCTCATTCTGAGTGCTTTGCTGCTTCCATGTCCTGTGGCTCCTTTCGCAGGGATTCCTGGCCCCGGGGGAGATCGACCCCCTGAACAGGAGGTTCGCCACTCGGTACAAACCGGATGTGGTTGTCCAAGGTGCGTCGAAGGGTTTGATTTTATCTTGAGTGTCCCCCCTGATAGTGCCCCCCCCCCCCCAGGGAATTATGGGAGATGCTACAATGGCGAATGCTCAGATTGTATGCAATCACAGAGGGAGGACACTAGTTGGGTTTGAAACAAGTTGTTGATATGATTATACCATCAAACATGGACTGGTTTAACTGCGTACTGTGTAGTTACGTCTTAGGTTCTTATTACAGTAGGTGATGCACATTGGCTAATTAGAGTAAATGATGCATGTAGTAAGTCACTCTGGGGCCTCCTCTGTCCCATAACTCCTGCCTGTGGGCTTGTTCGGTACCCAGTGTGCGTGCTGGCAGAGTCCCTGCACATCCAGGACCTTCTGCGGGACAGCGGTATGGACGTGCAGACGATTTCCCAGGTGCTGCCCATCCGCGTCATCCCAGCCAGAATACTCAGCCACATATACGTCAAGCTGGGTAGGGCGTAGTCTTCTCTGGTGGACACTTCATTCTACTCATTCATTTGCTGCCCTCTGTGGCCCCAGTGTAGCAGGCAGCCAGTGGGTTAAAGACCATGTCTGAGTAGAGTTTGCCAGGTTCCTACCGAGGTTCGGAAGTACAAATACTGAAAGTACAAATACTGAATACTGTGAAGCACTGGATTACACTGGTCTCCAGACTGCAACCATTTAGTCACATCTTGCGGCCATTTCACCAGTATGACTTGCCTTTTATTTATCTGTTTTATTTTTTTTTTAAATTTAGAACCATCATTGTATGTTATGTGAAGCCTCAGGAGGCAGCAAGGATTGTGTGTGGGTTTGGGTATTGAGAACCGGTACCAAATTAGAATGGATTCTAAAGAACTAGGAATTTGATAAGACGTTTGAATTATGGCTCAGCTTATCGATTACTACACGCACATTTTTAATCAATTTTGTAAGGGTTAATGCATGAAAACTCTGTTTACACATTTGTGCTTGAAATTATTTTCACGCTTACGAAATGAAAATGCATTTATTAATAGAAATACTATTGAGGCTTGGCTGGTATTATGGCAGCACAGCACAATATTTCCTTTCTGTGAAACTGAATCTTGGGGGATTTCAAAATACGTGACCCAAGCTAGCGTGTTTAATTTGATAGTACTCCGTTAATCTAGAAATAGCCTGCTGCTAAACCCAAAGGGATTGTGAGCGTGCTCAGTATGAGGGATTGTGAGCGTGCTCAGTACACACCTGCCTTTGCCTCCTACATCTCTTCATCTGCTTTCTTCACCAGGCCACTCTAAGAAGCTGAACCTGAGCGGCCGGCCTTACCGGCACATCGGAGTCCTGGGAACCTCAAAATTCTATGAGATCAGAAACCGCACCTACACTTTCACACCACAGGTAGCCTCCCTTGTCCAGCTTAGTGTAGCATCCCCATAAACGCCAAAATGCTCTCCTACCTCTTCGTCAGCTAAAGCCAGCGGCGATCTTTACAGTTCATCGACCAGCACCACTTCTACCTGGCCCTGGATAACCAGATGATTGTGGACATGCTGCGGACAGAACTGGCCTACCTCTCTTCCTGTTGGAGGATGACTGGGCGGCCCACACTCACCTTCCCCATCACCCAGAGCATGCTGGGTAAGCACCCATGACCCATTCTGAGATATGCTTGTTTGTTTTAAATCCCGCCTCTGTGCCCCAGTCATACCAGGCTGGCTGTCTGATCTCCCCGTCCCCCCACTCTTTTCCAGTGGATGACGGTGAAGCTATTGACCCCTGCGTACTGGCTACTCTGCGGAAGCTGCAGGATGGGTACTTTGGGGGGGCCAGGTGACCTACCCTGCTTCATGCATGTGTGTGTTTGGGAGGTAGTGAGTGTGTCCATATGGACTGTGGGGGGGGCAGTTGGCACCTCTCTGCCTGGGTACACTGCACTGAGACTCCCTGCTCAACAACCTGTGTAGCTCTGGCCAGATTTCTGTTCTCCGCCTCCTGGAAGTTTCCCTTATCGTGTTTTGCACCAGTCTCAGGCATATGGGAGGTAAAGGTACTTATTCAGCTGCTCACCCATTTGAAAATGCTGATGCCTGACTTGGTCACAGCTGCTCTGAGACAAACATGAAATGTTGGGGTCCTTTTGTGCCCCCGTAGGTGATGCAGCTATAAAGTGAAGAATCCAGTTGCAAATTAATGTAGGGTGACTGTCTCTGCTTGGATGATGCTGCAGGGAATGCAGTGAATCAGGTGGATACTGGATACTGCAACTGCACTGGAGTTTGTTACCTCAGAGCTGCTGTCTGCAGTGTGCTTTCAGTTATAGCTGCAATGTGTGGGAAATCAGGGCTGCGGTATGCAGTGTTCAGTGACTTATATGAAGTATTCTGTCAAAATCACACTATTAAACAGCATTAACTCAGTGTGACAGTAAGCAGTGAGTCAGATCTGCAGTATTAAACAGGCATCGGGTCAGAGGCACAGTAAGTAGTGTGTCAAATCTGCAGTGTAAAACATTGAAGTCCAGAGCGACAATAAGCAGTGAGACAGATCTGCAGTTTTGAACAGCTATTGAGTCAGAGTGACGGTAAGCGGTGAGTCAGATCTGTAGTATTACACATACATCAAGTCAGAGTGACAGTAAGTAGTAAGACAAATCTGCAGTGTTAAACATGTATTGAGTCAGAGCAACAGTAAGCGGTGAGTGAAGTCTGCAGTATCAAACATGCACTGGGTTAGAGGGACAGTAAGCAGTGAGACATATCTGCAGAGTTAAAGAGGCCTCGAGTCAGAGCAACAGTAAGTGGTGAGTGAAAAATGCAGCGTGCAAATGCAATGAGTCAGAATGACAGTAAGCTTTCAGTGATCTCATCCTCGTGTCGCTGTCGCCCGCAGGGTGCAGACGGCCCAGCTCTCCAGCTTCCTCACCACCTCCTTCCATACACAGCTCAGCTTCCTGGATGCAGATCAGGATTTGCAGGACGAAGAGGAGGAGGAGGATGACGGGGAGGAGTTTGATGGTGGTTACGAATGCAGCTCTACCCCAGGTGCTTCCACTGAACTGCATCTATCTGTGAAGACTGACCCCCTAGATTAGACAAGGGGATCAATGTACTGGTAGACAAGGCCCATGCACTTCCTGTGACAGCTACCCTAGACACTGGACTGAGTCTGTAGAGAGGGTCTGGTGCCACTACATACAAGCACTTAATGGCTGCCCCCCATCAGCTCTCTCAGAGATGCAGTGTCCTGCAGAGACACGCAGCTACAGTACAGGGCGGGAGGGGACTGGGGTCTGTCTGATGTTTAGCCAGCACATCCTCCATGTGTTTCCACTCTGTCTGCCTCGGTTGATTTGCCGGGAGTCTGGCCATCGTACCAGAGCCTCGAACTGATCTGGAAAACAGATGCAGTGAAAGGCTCAGTGGAATGGATTGTCCAGGACCCAGAAATACTATGTTCGGAATAGCGTACTTCTGCACTAAACCATATAACAGAATCGTGCTTCTGAGGGATTAGTGAGTCCGAAACCTAAGAATTCGTCAAACGATAGACGAAAAGTACCCTGATGCACAAGACATCCAACCAGGTGTGAAAGCGTGCAAATGTTGGGCCCTATTCTATCCCAAAAATTCAGTTATATGAAGGATGCGTGACTTTCAATGGGTCGATTAACTTGATGAAGAGAAGGAATAATAGAGAAGAATCATTGTAAGTTTGGTGTCTGTGAAACTGAAAAAGATTCACCCAACATTTATGGGTTTAAAACAGAATTCTAGCACTATGTGTGATCTGTACTGAAAATGAAATGCAATTATGCTTGAAAACTATCTGGATATGTGGTATATTATCATGATTTATTGCTTTATTGAGTGACACCCCAGGCTGCAGGTCATAGCAGTGCTTTCAGTTTTAATGATGCATATATTTATCAATCTGTTTTGCAATAATGGAAGTTTCGTAACAGCCTCCTATTTTGTGATCCATGAATTCTCAGGTGGCCCAAAGGACACATTTGACCAGTACATCTCCCAGCTACTGCAAAGGACGGCTCCTCGGTGCTATCTCCCTCCCATCCAGAGGGGGCACCAACACGTCTTTAGCGCAGAGCACACCACTCGTGACATTCTGTCTCTTGTAGCCCAGGCACAAGGTGTCAAGATGCCACGTAAGTATGGATATATCATTTCATGGGTAGGGGAAAATTTGAAAGCCGGATTGCTTCAGGCTTTGTTGATGTATTTAAAAAGTAAAACGGTCATGGGGTCTCCTTCTACAGCACTAGAAAAGAGCCAATGGTCCATTCAGTGGGAAGGCACCACACGACATTCCTGCTTTTAAATATTCTCACTGAAGTCAAGTCTGTAGATAAGTAATTGAATTGTCATTAAGAAAAGTATGTATTTATTAACGGCTTACCTCACGTTGGGTTTGTATAAGCGCTTTTGTTTAAGTTCTCTCTGAAATACACACAGCTTTGCTTTTTGGGGGAGACCGACTCGGATTGTAAGGTACTTGCTTCCCCTGTAATCAGTCCCTGGTACCTCTTTGCAGAGGCATCCATGTGCCTACCAGTCACTCCCACGGTGAACAAGTATCGCAAGTCTCTGAACCTCCTGGAGGTGCCTCACCCACACCATCACCATCACATGCCACATCCAGCCAAGGTCAGCACCTGCCTTAAAATATGAGCCCTCCCGGTCCTTTGGTTGGGTAGCAGGCTATATAAGGACCTGTACCCTACATGACAGGGACTGCTGTAATACCTGTGACAAGTCTATATAAATGGATAAGAAACTGGTAAAGTCTTGGTTAAGCTTACAAAAGTATTTTTTTAGCCCAAGAAAAGTACATAACTGAAGTAAATATTTCCTCGAATCAAGAAATAGTATTGTCTCTCTGAGTTACCTGTTTACGGAGAAGGAGATTCTGTTGAGCCGTCATGCTCCAGTAAGTAGCAATCAGATGAATGTATGTTTCTGCTCCTTAGACCCACAGCGTTGACCTGCATCTGCCCCACGACACCCATGGGAATACAGATTTTGCGTCCTTGGTGGCACAGCTGAAAGAGTGTCCCACTCACCAGGACCAGGCTGACATCCTTTATATCCTCTATGTTATGAAGTGAGAGAACCAAGCATTCTGGGAAGGGGGGGCGGCCAAGGCAGGGATTTAGCCTGGTCTCCTCGGGTGTGCAGTCGCCGTAACAGTTAGGAAAGATCAATGGCTCTAGACCTCATGCTGTTTCTGCACAGAGACCTGCCTCTAGACTGTATGATATTCATACACAGAGAATCTGCCTCTAGACTATATGATGTGTGATACAGAGACTGCCTCTAAACTGTATGATATGTTGACCACCGTTAGACTATGGTCAGTCTTTAAATGTTGTGTTGTGTTTTTCAATAGAACAAAAGTGTTTCCACATGCACTTTAAAACAACATGGGTGCTGTGAGAGAAGGCCAGTCGTGTTCAGTATGCAAACAAAATCAATTCAAATTAGCTTATATGAGGATATAGCTTAAGTGAGTGTTAAAGTGTTAATTCAGGTTGAATGCACACCTGCAGAGACGCTGGTCCATCAGGGGCAGGGTTGAGGATCATTCATGTGAAAGGTGCTTATCTATGAGTGAAATTAGTATTAAATAAGCATTTATAATGTAAGATCAACACATCGGGGTCCGTCACATTGAAGCTTCATTGGGTATTGTTATATCTCATGGTGATACCCCTTTTTGATAGGCTGAAGATCACACTCATGTGTGATCTGTGTCGCCTCCCCACAGGGGAGCTGATTGGCTGGTGGACCTAGGGCCGGCGTCTGCCACGGTCCGCTGCCTCCTTGAGGAGCTCTACAGCAAGGCAGGCACGTATAAGGAGTGGGGGCTGATCCGCTACATCTCCGGCATGCTGCACAAGAGGGTGGAGGTGCTGGCGGAGGTAAACAGGCGTGTCTAAATCCCGCAGCCTAACTTGCAGCACGGTGAGGTCCTGCTCCGGAGGTCTCATTCCTGCGGGGTGGGGTGTCTGTGCTCCCTAGGCTTGCACGGACCTCATCTCCCACCACAAGCAGCTGACGGTTGGCCTGCCACCCGAACCCAGGGAGAAAGTCATCACCGTGTAAGAGGGCCCCGCCCCGCCAGTACACATTCAAACTCTACTGTGGGCTGACGTGTGATGTTATCTCCCTCACTGTTTATAGCCCGCTGCCCCCAGATCAGCTCACCTCCCTGATTTATGAGGCCAGCGGGCAGGACATCAGTGTCGCGGTCCTCACTCAGGTCAGTGGCTGCTCACGGCATGATGGGCCAACCAATCACATGTCACGCAATAAATTTATGACTAAATATCCTAAATATTCCTCAGTGGGGACATGGCACTATTACAGTAACTTAGAGTGATAAGTTACATGTTCCACCAGGGATAAATATGTGACCCCCCCCCCCAATTTAGGAGATCATGGTCTACCTGGCCATGTTCATGAGGTCACAGCCAGCACTGTTCGGGGACATGCTGCGCCTAAGGATTGGCCTCATCATGCAGGTGATGGCCACTGAACTGGCTCGCAGTCTCAACTGCTCTGGTAAGGGCTCCTGGTGACATCACTTCCTGTTTATCAGCGTTGACGGCATCCGCTTACCGATACCCAAAGACATCAGTGGTGCCGTGGACGTGCCTTCCGCCGGGGACATCATGTCCCTCTCTTGCGTGCTGCTGTTAGCGACGTCGTCACCACCAAGCGCCGCATTCTGACCTTTCCCGGTTTGGGACCTCACTTCCAGGTGAGGAGGCCTCTGAGAGCTTGATGAACCTGAGCCCGTCAGACATGAAGAGCCTGCTGCACCACATCCTCAGCGGCAAGGAGTTTGGGGTGGAGAGGAGCAGTGAGTTTTCACTTACGGCCATTAGAAAGCGGCCCCGCACTTTGCACCCCCATCATAAGTTTTGGTGGCCTGCAAAGCCATCTGCCCTCCGTGAAAATCCCCAGTATGCCGGAAGGCCAGTCTAAAGCAAAGGTCAACTTAGTTCAATCGAGTGATCACAGGTACGATGAAACAAAATCCTACCTTTACAACCTTAAATGATGCTTTTTTTGCGGAGGTGGCACAGCAGTGCGGTAATTAGTGCTGTTGCCTTAAACCTCAGGGACCAGGGTTCGAGTCTCCACCATGGCTCCATGTGCGTGGAGTTTACATGCTCTCCCTGTGTCAATGTGGGGTTTCCTCTGGGTACTCCGGTTATTGTTACACAGTCACAGTCAAAAACATGCTAAGGTATTTTAGAGTTGCCAGATTTTCTGAAGTTATTTACAGATTGATGCTCTGGATATAGATGATGTACGGATGCTTCTGTTTTAGGGACATTTTACCCATTAATTTAGCAGAGTATTATACAGGTTAAGTACCTGGCTGTGGGGTCCAGTATGCCCCCTGAATAACCAAGCTGTTTTTCTCCACGGTGGTTAGCGACTTTAAAGCATTCTTCAGCTCCACCCCCATGAGGCAGCGGTGAGGGATGTTTGTCCACCTGGTGCTAACACTCCCCCTCCGCCCCACTCCCAAGTACGCCACACCGAGGTGGGAGCCATCAGCCCCGGCATCTCCATCCGCGAGCTGGGCCACACCGGAGCCACCAAAACCGAGCGCACTGGCATCAGCAAGCTGAAGACCGAGATGAGACAGGTGGGTCTCCGGCACAATGGAGCAAGAAAACAAACCAGTCGGACCAACATAGATAAAAATCCACACGTTCCTTTCGGTGCAGGAATATATTAAAGCGATCCCTGTGCAAAGTAGGGGGGGTCACCTCACCTTAAGTAACTTTTAACCACCCGCTTGGCTTTGAACTCAATGATTTAATCACAAGAGTAGCTTCTTGTTCTGCTTCGACGAGGACTCATGTGACTCCTTTTCCTGGTGTTGATTGGCTGGCCTGTATGTCCCAGCTCTCTCTAACCATCCTGCTTCACTTTGATTCCAGCTGGATGATTCCCGGCCAGTGAGCGTGGGTTGAGTTCCTTCACGTGTATTTTTTCCTGCCGGCATGTTGCCCCATACCCTGGTCCACCATGCAAGCTGTCTCGCGATCTGTTATGGACGCCGTGAGCAGGACTAATCTGCTGCTGCTGATGTCCACAGTCTCTAATCCGGCACTCTGTGCAGTAGCTGCTTGTTATGTGGACGTGTCACATCTATCTTCTCAGCAGTGTTACGCTGTTCTGTTTGAGAGGATGGATCGTTTGCTCTGGCCTGTTTAGCCTGCTCTGCTCTCTCATTGACCGCTTTCCCGTCTTCCGTGATTCTGTGTGAGCCGCTCTTTCGCTCGGGCCGATGCAGGCGCTGCAGGGTTCCACTCTCCGCTACACCGCGGATATTAATCAGCCACTTCATGAGACCCCGCACTTTTTCATTCGCTGCTTATGTCATCATCTTCCACAAAGTCCATGATGAGGAAGTGAAATGAAATTCAGATCGGCCCGAGTGGGAGAACGACCCGGGGGGGGGTGTTACTGTCAATATTTACCTGTCCTGCCCAGACGCGTCACTCTCTCCATCTCATCTTTTTTCGTAGATCTTTAGCAGTGGCTATTCCATCAGCAGCACCGTTACCTCACCTCGCTCCACGGTAATCCACCCTCCCCCCACTGGCTTGGTGTAGCCAGCGCACCTGGCCAGTGGTACTACTGAACAGCATATGAAGGAGGACAGCGGGGCTGAGGACGTTAGAGTCTAAGGCCCCTTCGGCAGGGGACACAGGAATCCATGCAGAAATGGTGATGTCTTCCCCTTCCAGCAGTGTTTCCTAATCCGGTCCACGTTTTTGCTCCTTCCCATCACTGCCAGACAGTCCACATTATTGCTTCCTTCCATGAGGGAGGCAAAAACGTGGACCAGATCTCAGAGGACCGGATTTTGAGACACTGTGCTTCCAGAATAGCTGAAACGCGAGGCAGAAGCTACCATGACCAGCGTGTTAAATATGTGGTCTGTTCATAATTAGCTCAGACTGCTTTGGGCCGTCTCCTTGTCTATACAGTAGGACTTCTGAAATGAGTTAGCAGAAAATAAAAACAAGGTATAAAAATATGTTTAGATATTAAAATAAGCTTTTTGACACATGCAAAAAGCGAAACTAGGCTATATTATTGACTAACTAAATTAACATATTAATTAAATGTATGTTTAAAGCTTAACTACAAGCGTGCACTCTTGTAGTCCAGTTAGGTACTGATAACAGCATTACAAACTGTGTTTTGTGCATTACTTTCACATGTTGCACAAGTCGCTTTGTGATTTATATATACTTGTCGTTTGATGCCGGATAATACTGCTGTCGGTTTTTTTTCACTTCAGACAGCAAATTATGTTTTTAAGTGGGATCACTTTAAAATCTGTGCCTTGTATTCATGCGTGCGACCCCGGATCCCTATGAGTGCCTTATATCTGTACTGGCGTGTTTGCGTTTAACCTCCTGCATCTACCTCTGTAGGCATTCATTATTGACAGCTCTGCCTTTGATGTTGCCGTGTATTAGCAGGCATGACCTGAAGCTTTTCTGCTGGGCTAGCATGTATGTCCGTTACCATGTCTGCAAAGTAGCATGGATGAGAATTAGTGTATGCTAGTGAGCATGTGCGTATCTGGCTTGTACACCAGTACCACTTGGTCGCAGCTGGGATCTGACTGGGGTTTCCTCTGCCATCGTGACTGTAAGCCTTTTAACTTCTCAACAGTGTTCATGTTTTGGGTTCTTACACCATAACTGTGAATGTTATAGCTAGAGAATGAGGTTCAGAAGGAGGCTGTATTGTGATTTTTGTAGTTCTGTTTAAGAGTAACTGTAATGCGCCAGGAATTTAAAAATGTCCTGTAGCGTTAAAATGTTTGCGGTCATGTGCATACACGTGTGCGACCCTCAGCGCTGTAGCAGCCCTACCTCCACACCGAGTGGCGCTCAGTCCCCCACGGGCCCCGGGGCCCCGTCCCTGCTGCTGGAGGAGCGTCAGGGTCAGTGGTTGCGCCGGCGGAGACTGGATGGAGCCATAAACCGCGTCCCAATGGGCTTCTACCAGAAGGTGTGGAAGATCCTGCAAAAATGCCACGGCCTATCCATTGACGGCTACGTGCTGCCGTCCAGCACCACCCGCGAGGTCAGGGCGCCATTCCGTGTGTGCTCCCAGGGGGCGGGGCTTGGTGTGGGTGTACCTCAAGGCCTTCATTCAGATCGACTCCCTGCTAACAGATGACCGAGGGCGAGATCAAGTTCGCCGTCCACGTGGAGTCCGTGCTGAACCGCACACCGCAACCTGAGTACCGGCAACTGCTGGTGGAGACTATCATGGTTATCGCGCTCGTGGCCGATGTGGAGGTTCAGAGCATCGGTGCTATCATCCACGTCGACCGCATGGTCCATGCGGCCAATGAGCTCTTCCTCCAAGACCAGGTGTTTATTGCTTTGCGCATCGCACTCTACAGTTCACCACCTCCAGAAGAGTCATGTGACCGCCATAATCAGTCAGAATAGCACAGGTGTTCCTTCACTGTTTTCTTCCGAGTGGCATATCTCATTTGAATCTTCTATATATGGGTTCACTTTCTGTAAGTGTCCAGCACGGCGTGTTTAAACCCTACCCAGCATCGTTAACCGGAAGTTTCCACGCGATGCTGCAGATTCCACTGGCTGAGCAGTTATGTGGCAGGGTGTCCACAATGATCAGATGACACAGGTGTCTAGGCCACAATCTCTTTATTGGAAACGCTGTACGCAAACAGTAATACTCCACACTAATATGTGTTTTAGCTAAGTAATTTTTTGTCCATGAATTATAGGGTAAGGCAACCTCAAGGTGTTGTAGTCTCTGGTTACCATCTTCATGTCTTCTTAATACAGAAATCCCTTGGAGCCAATGAGTACTTCCTGGAGCAGGACCCGTCCACAGGCATCTGCAACCTGTTCTATGACAGCGCCCCCAGTGGCCGCTATGGCACCATGACGTATCTCACCAAAGCTGCGGTCACCCACATGCAGGACTTTCTGCCCAACGCCAGCTGCCTGATGCAGTGATGTGGCAATATCGTCCACATTCGGGCAGGTCTGTCCGTATCGGGATCGTCCACATTCGGGCAGGTCTGTCCGTATCGGGATCGTCCACATTCGGGCAGGTCTGTCCGTATCGGGATTTTCTGTAGAGAGGTGATTTTGCCTGTAGCATGACATAGATCTGCCTGCAGTAGCTGGAGTTTGAAAGTGCTGTACCTCAAATCACTAATGAGCAAGGCATTGTTTTCCTAAACGCCACATTCACTTTTCAGTTTATTCTGTTTAAAATAGAATTTTATATTATATTTATTCGTTCCCTTTAAAGACTAATGCTTACTGTAATTATTATTTTGTTTTAACAGTTTTAAACCATGATATGAATGTCATAATATGTATGTGGAATTTGGTATAATTGTGCTCTGTGTCCACTGTGCATCCAAACTGACAGGGGGCGCTCTCCTTCACTACGTCCTTTTTACCTCAGGTGGAGTTTTTATTTACATACACAGGGTACATACTTTCTAGGGGGCCACTCATGGATACAGGGATTTTTCCTTCAAACTTGAACAGCATTGCTTTCTGCCAAAATGCAGTCATAGTTCTGGTATGGTTGGGTTTAAAGGGCACTGTGTGATCCACCAGTGACCGACAGCTGAATGGGAATAACCCCAGTCGCCACTTTCAGACTGACGCTCACTCCCATGCCTCTATGCTGTGTAACTCCACTAAACAGGAATGTGTGCTTTCTACTTTTAAATGAAGGATATGTTGGTGATTTTAAAAAGGTTGGCATACAGTATATGGCATAGAGGTCTAAGAATTTCGAGGACCACTCTAAAGATTAGTTTGGGGAGGAAATGCGGTTGACCTATATATTTATTCTGTTATTTATACAAGATATACAAGCTACATGAGCATACCTACATTGCACATTTTAATAGTAATGATTTGCAAGCAATCTGAGTTGGATACTGACCCTCAAAACACCATCAGCTACTGCAGACAACACCAAAGCAGTGATGTCATAGAAAACAGATTTTATAAGACAGACAGCCTGTGTGACAGGAATCCGTAAAACTCTACAAATTTACGTCTTGCTTACTACATTTTTACCAATGCAACACTGTTCTTGGGATGGACCACTTTGCTTCCAACGGGAACTATTTGTCATTATTGAGAATGATCACCCTGTGTGATATACTTACAACCAACCTAACAGCATTGCCTGATTGTTTAGAAATGTATGAAATGAGTATTAGCCTAGGGTCCTGGGCATTGACGGACTTGTCTGTTTGCTGTCCTGCTAATAAAAGTGTTTTATTTCGGTCTCTAAATAAAACCTGTATCAGACAGCAGTTATAGTTTAACCAGCCGAAGATCTGGAATAGAAATCGTAGGTTTGTGTTTGATCTCATCTGTACTGATTGGTTGACAACTGAATAAACTGGTTTGAAATGTTTTAATTTTGCTAAGGGAGAGATTATGTACATTAGGGGCAGCCAACCCTGATCCTGCAGTGTCTGTACCCATCCTACTGTACTTGGTCTCTGAGGAACCACAGCTGATCTCAGGCAGATAATAACTCATCAGGTATGATAGCAAGCCTGCTGAATGCTGAGCATTCCAGGATCAGGGATGCCAACCCCTGGCATAATTTGCTCTGCTTAATAAAGTGACGGTTGTCCCTTACAGTCATTGCTGTGCTCTGCTGTCTCCCCTGAGGCCACATTATGGAAAGAGGCAGAAGCTTCTACCTTGCAGTTCACATTGGTTACAATGTTTGAAAAATAAGACCAATCATTTTCTGTATGTAAACAAACAGCTCCAAACAAAGGCAAGAAACCAGTTTCAAATTTTATTTAAACAGATATAAGCATAAATAAAATTGAAGCAACTCATATTACTGGGCAACTTTACTTCTTATTAATGTATTTATATATATATATATAAATACTATTGAAAGAGCTCATTGTTATTTACTGGGATATTTACAGCATTGGTTGTGTGCACTACAATAACATCATCTCTAGACTGCCTAGTTTTTTTTTTTAACCTTTGTTAATGATATTTCCCATGAGCAGTATTTCTGGTTGCTTGGCAACACAGTGTCTGAAAAATAAATCCAGATTACGAGGAGAAAACGTTTTTTTTTTTTTACTGTAACTTTTTATGCAAGTCATCTAACTTTTGGCTTTTTTGGTCTGAATTCAAGGAAGAAAGCACTACATCATGTAATTAGCTTTAGAGGTAAAATTACATGGTAATATATATGAAAAAGTGGATACAAACTACAATTTCTGTAAACAGAATTATACAAATTTAGCTTAACATTATACATACAAACCATCTGCGTGCCCCTAATTGGTGGGCTGGCACCATTTTTTGCTGAATGGAGACAAGCGGTAGAATTCTGGACAGCCACATTTGTAGCCACCTCTGTAGTTGATACAAGTGTGAGAACAGCCCCCATTCTCAGACACACACTCATTGACATCTGGAGAGGAATTGGGAAAGAATTAAACTGCTGCCATCACAGCATACCGGACAGATTATTATTAATGCAAATCCAAGTGAAACTGATCAGCATTGTTCCATCGGTGTGTTGCAGCAGGTTAGAGTAGCCCTTGCCCAGGGCACACGGCTATAGGAGCAGGGAGCCACTTACCTGTACAGTGATAGCCGTCCGAGTCAAGCCTGTACCCCCGTGGGCAGATACAGTGGTGGGACCCGGGCAGGTTTGCACATTCCCACACGCACCTGTGCACTTCCTGGCACTCGTCAATGTCTGCAGGTGGGCGGGAGAGGGTCACTTCCAATACACCCCATACGGATCAGCTTTTTCAGTAGGATTTAGTGGGGACCTGTTGGGCACTTGATTGATCCCCATGGGGGGATCCTCTCTTCAGCTGCCCCAACTTGCTCTCCATGTCACCTATATAGGTGAAAGCAAGCCTAGCAGCAAAGGGCAGCCACCCATAGCAGCACCCCTGCAGCTGGGGGTTAAGAGCCTCGCTCAAGGGCCCACAGGCGTGACTATTCTGCTGAGGCCAGGGTTCAAACCAGCGACCTTTCGATCAGAGGCACAGAGTCTTAGCCCGCTGAGCCTCATGCTGCTTCATGTGGCCACCCTGGGAGAGGTTTATGACCCCTCCCCCCTTTACAATATCAAAGAATGTGTACGGATGGGGGGTAGCCACCTAACAAATCGATTTATTTTTATATAGCGTGTTTCACTACAGAGTCACCCCGGGGCACTTTACATGGGTGTGTTGTGATGCATTATGACACAACAATATAAAGACAGGGAAAGAAAAAGAGAAAACCAAGATGACAATGGAAGAGAGGAACCTAAAATTCCTAAGTAGGGAGACAAAAGTCTCTGGGGGTCAACTGGCTGCCCTACACCCCTCCCCGATCACGCTAACATCATAAAAAAAGCTATTTTAAAAAGTTCAAATGAACTTGGGATAGGAGAAATCATGCTGAGGCCTACAGCACACATCATTCCACCTTGGGAGGGTTTCACCCTTTGGGTACTGCCAGTGCTTGGCAGCCCCACACACTGAGGGACTCACCCCCACCTACCTACCGACACAATGTGTTTCGGGAGCCCCCACAGCAGTGGCGCCATCTAGCTGCTTGCGGTACCCGGCCGGACACTCAGCCACACACGAGTGCCCATCACCTGCCAGCTGGTAGCCGAAGGCACAGGAGCAGTGGAAGGAGCCGGGCATGTTGTGGCATGCCATGTCACATAGGCCCCGCCCACCATTCTCGGCACACTCGTCGATATCTGCAGCGGGGGGAAAGGTAGTGAGAAAAGGGGGTGAGAAAAGGTAGTGAGAAAAGGGGGTCCCATAGCTCCCATAGAGCCCCCCCCCCCCACGTGACTGGGCTCTGACCACGGCCCCTAGTTGGTACCCCTTGGGGCAATAGCATTGATAGCTACCTGGCATATTAACACAGCCAAAAAGACACATGGCCACACCCACAGGAAGTTTGCACTTATCTATGTCTAGGGGGAGAGTAACGGGAAGTGGGAGGAGATGGATTGTAACAATTCTGACCAGCAGCATTTGTATTATTAATCTGTGACCTTAACCACTATGCCACCTAGTGGACACTCAGGTGTCGATTTTCTTGATTCCCAGTACCTTGGCAGGTTACCATGTCATCTGCAAGCTGGAACCCAGGGTGGCAGAAGCAGCGGAAGCTTCCAGCAGTGTTGGCACAGTGGTGCATACAGCCGCCATTGCTGACCGCACACTCATCTCGGTCTGTGAATGGGGGTCATGGTTTTACAGCCGTATGATAAATTCAATAAAACAAAAGATATCTCGGGGGGATGAACCAATGACTCACATGAGAAAAACCGGGATATTCAGTTAAAGGGATGGAATTTGCTAGCATGTCTCAATCTCTCCCTTCTAATTGCTTATCTAAAGTAATGGGGGCCAAGGTGCATTCTGGAAGCTTGGCCACTAACCAGAGCAGGTCTTCCTGTCATTAGACCGCAGGTACCCAGGACCACAGTGGCACTTAAAGGAGCCGAATGTGTTGATGCAGATTTGGTGACATGAGTGGGTTTCCTCTGCACACTCATCTTTGTCTGAAAAACTCAATCATATTGGATCGACATACAGGGGACAAGAACACATACATGCCATTACTGATTTCCAGGGAGCAGGACTGGAGCAGTTCTGTGTATGTATAACCAGAAAGGTTGTCACTGGGATACCAGAGCCAAGCAAAAGAGCAGATGTTAGCCGCCATGCAGCTGGGGACTTCAGGATGTTTTGTATCTCTGTTGCTCTGGAAGTCTGCTGCCAAACAGGGCTGTTGAAGCACTTATCAGCAGGACCTGCTATATCTATAATTATATTTGTCCCTTTGACGGCATTTTTATGTCCACCAACAAACTGCAGTTCATGCTTCTACATTATACATTTTTTTCAATATTCCAGCATAAAACATTATATATATATATATATACACACACACACA
>JABFDZ020000082.1:2810396-2829838 GCA_019775955.2 Pollimyrus isidori
AGTCCAAGTCGAGTTGCAAGTCTTTTTATATTTTGTCAAGTCGAGTCTAAAGTCATCAAATTCATGACTCGAGTCCAAGTCACATGACTCGAGTCCACACCTCTGCCGGCAGCCTTATAGAATTATTCCCTCACCAGCTATGCAGTGACTGGCTAGGTAGGGCAGGTCAGCAGTGGGGTGGGCAGGACACCCACCTTTGCATACCGGCCTGGTGGTGTTCCAGACCCCACCCTGGCAGTAGAGCAGCTGGGGGCCATAGAGCCGGTAGCCCCCATGACACGTGAAGGCTGCAAAGGAGCCTCCCTGGGTGACAGTGCTGTTGCCATGCTGGGGCTGACCAGGATCCGGGCAACCTGAGGCTGCAGGAGAGTAAGAGCAGGTGGATACCAAGGAGGCAGTGCAATAAAACAGAGCAGTGCTTCCCAATTCAGTCCTTGGGGACCCACAAACAGTCCACGTTTCTGCTCCCTCCCTGCTCCCAATTAAAATGTGGACTGTCTGGCAGGGAGCTGGGAGAAGCAAAAACATGGACCGCTGTGGGTCAGTGAGGACCGGATTGGGAATCACTGAATTACAGTGTAGAGAGATCAACTGTCATCTTTAATGATTCATTCATAAATCTGAAATTTCATATTATTAGTCACAAAGGTCTCTGGGTCTCTTTATGCTTTTAAGCCCTCCTTTTACAGGTTTGTAACGGCATAAAATTTCTCAGTGCATTTTCTGAAGTCCACGTGCATGCCTCCTCACCTCTTAGGGGAAAGCCAATTCATATAACAAATTCGGGGTTCTTCACCAGACCTACCAACACACACAGGGGGATCCCGAATCCAACGGCCCGACAAGCAGCCACTGGTCCGATGGCCATGGAGCTTGAAGCCCGGATTACAGGTGAAAGTGACATAGAGCCCCCCGTACCGGAAGAAGGTGCGCCCATTTTCCAGATGTCTAAACCCATTGCAAGTTCCGACAGCAGAGCCTACAGAAGATCAGAGTTAAGCATGGGCACCTTAGACAAGCTGGCTGTGTCCGAATTCAGAAGCTGATGTCCTTCAAAGGGCGGGGTCTGCATAGCATTTGTGGGCCAAATCTTTTCAAGATTCTTTAAAGATCACCGTTAAGAATGGGCACCTTAGATATGCTGGTGTTCCACTGCCGTGACGCATTCATCACATGCAGCCATAAAAGAGCCCCTGAATTCAGACAGCTGCTGACACATTATCCTGCTGTCTTCAGACACCTTTGGCCCTCTGTGAAATGTCACGGTTTCTTTAATTGCATCATTACTAGGAGTGCAGGATTCCAGAGATAAGGGATTATCCAGGGCTCTCCAAGATTCCAGAAAAAAGCACACCTCTGTTCTCCGTGACAACAAATCACAAGAGATGGATTCTCACAAAACCCAACTACTCCAAATATTGTGAACACAAGTGGAAGATCAGAGCAAACATGCATTCACTGTTAAATTATCGCATATTCTTACAAATTTTGCACGCTTTTGAATAAAACCAAAATCCCAATGAACTGATTATCTTGAGAATAAATGTTTTTCTCTAAAACAGAAACAGCCAAATAATATGTGGAAAGTAAATTATTAATAAGTTAAAAAACTTTATAAAATATATACAGTTACTTCATCCCATTTTAGGGAGTAATGCATACTATATGCAAAAAAGTAGAAAACTATATAAAAAAAAAAACTAAGTGAGGAAAAACTGAACTGAACTGCAAATTAAATTAACATATACTCAAAGGCCACACATAAATGATTACAAGAATTGCAGTGTTACACACTCTCAGAAATGTTCCAGCTGACCAGTTGAGACATGATTTCGGTTCCTGTGGTCAGGGAGCTATGCAGAGGTCAGGGGGCAGCGGCCTTACCTGGAGGGAGGGTGCAGGACAGGGCCAAAAGCCCCACCAGCCCCACCAGAACTCCCATGTAGACGACGGATCCTCAGAGTGGTCGAGTGGAGTTTTGGGTGATCTCTGCTCACACTAACAGCGACTAAAGGGACTGCCCCTCCTGTAGGAGGGGGTGGGACAAGGATGGGGTACAACTTGCTGGATTTTTACTGTGGACTGACACCCACTCCTCCCCCAAAAGGTTGAAAAGAAAAGCTTACAACTAAAAAAAATAATCTCAAGGTTTTCCCATAAATTCTCTGGCGGTGAAGACTCTTCATACGGCAGGTTCATTTCCACAGACTGTTATCCTGCAGGAGGATTTGAGAGCAAGAACTCAAAAAAACATGGTGATAAACATGGCAGATAATGAGAAGTGAGCAGTAAGGAAGCACTGGGCCACTCATGCACATGCATGCGGCTGTCTGGGGCAGCAGGTCGCAGCAGACGCAGTGAATTATGCAGGACTCCTGTTCTCCTCCCAAAGCCACTGTTTAATTCCTTGGTCTGTCATTGAAGTTCTGGTCAGAGATTCATCATGGAGGCCAGTATGTCCCTCCTCTCTCCTCCTGGGGCTGCACCATCTTATTTTCCTGTTGATTCCACACCTCCTGTCGGTCAGTGCAATGAATACCAGGCATGGTCTGACTGGACTGGAGGTGCTGTCTAAATACCCAACAATGGAGCTACAAAAAGGCGACACTGTGACACATGGCCTGGGGGGAGAAGCCTATTCCAAGGAAGCAGAGTGTGTGTGTGTGTGAGCACATACACATGCACAAATATGGAGGCACATTCCCAAATGGCGCACTGAATGAACAGCCCATCAACATTTCTGAACAAAGGCATCTCCTTCCATGTCCATAGTGGTGAGGTGCCTTGGGAATGCCGTGAAGATCTTAAAATGGAGATTATATTATGATGGAAATAAACCCAAGCAGGCTGTTGGTCACAGAATATGATTGGGGAACGGTTGGAGCACATTGATCTATCAGACCGGTCAGGTGATACAGAAGAGAAACCAATTCAGGTTTTAAAATATTCAAAATCCCAGTGTTACATTCAGCTTGTTGCACGTGTCCAGACACGTGTGTGTTTTAGTTGATTTAGTCCTGGATCGATGACAGTGCAGTTAATGAGGCTACGGCGTCGTTTCAAAGAGTGCAGTTAGACTACGTTTATAATTTCAGACAGAAGGAATCGCAAATGAGAAACAACAAAAGACCAACACAGATTCAAATGAAGCAAAGGCCGCATGCACGCTGCAGACGGGGCCTGGATCTGCATAACAGTCCACAGTTCTGTCACATCTGTTCAGAAGCCTGTTTGAAGGTTCAGGGGCCAATCAAAGCCAGACTACTGGAAGTGTAAATGCATTTGTGTGCTGAGCAGGCTTTAAATGCCATATGAACTGGACAAGATGGTTTACTGGCAAGCAGATGGTCTAGTTCAGGGATCTTCAAATCTGGACCTCGAATCTAAATCCAGGCCTAGTTTACAAAGCTGCGAGGTAGTTGGTTTGATAATTACTGATTCTTATTGGTCACAGAGGTTTCGTACCCACAGGTAACGGGAGGTTGGAAAATCAGCAGGGCTTGGACCTTGAGGATCGTGATTTGAATAGCCCTGTCTAGTTCACATAATTTAAATGTTTTAAAGTGCAGCTTTCGGTCATGCATCCATTTCAGTAATCAATACGCCTTTGCCTTGTTCAGAGAGACTGTCTATCCAAGGTTCTCTAGACTGCTCAGACCAGCAGTAAGCACACAAAGTTCAGGAGAGCTTCTCCACCAAGACACCCCATGGACTGTGATTAAGCTACTAACCGCCTGCCTGCCCTCTATCATCCCTGCTGCTTCTCCTTGGTGTCCAGCTTGTGCACCACCCGGAAGGCCTCCAGGAATTCGTTGAAGTCGATGCTACCATCCTTATTGTAATCAATGGTGCGTGCCAGGTCGTCAATGGCGCTGTCGTCCACATCCACGTTCAGGTGCGAACTGAACAGCTTCCAGGTCTGGCGGAACTCATCGATGGAGATGAGGCCTAGGGCGTAGGGGTTTGGTCACGTGACATCCCAGAGAGAAAGTAAAGCCGGCCAGAAGCCGAACCTTACTCAACATCCTCAATGAAACAGGAATTAGTATTTGACTAGCATTACCTGAATGATCTTTGTCAATGATGTTAAATACAATTTCCAGGTCAGTTCGGTATCTGTACAGAGTTTCTGCCAGGTTTGGAGAAATCTAAACCCACAAAGAACATAATCTCTCAGACATGACTGGGCTCTTTTCGGATGTTGAATGATACCTGTCACTGCAGGATCTGAGTCAGTCTTGGATTTGAGTCATGCACGTGCAAGCTGGTCTTGGGGAATCGTGGTCCCCCTTATGATATTAAACTATTCAAGTAATAAAGGACTTTAGACCATCTGCCAAACCTACACCCTTACCAATAATAGACAGTTAAGGCCCATCTCATGTACTTGCATAATTTTTCATAAAATGGCTGATTACCTTCAATTGTCCGTATTGACACTGGCAAAGTCCCCACACGGGAACTGGACATACATTTTTTCTATTTAGCTTGCTTTTACTCAGTCTTAGTTATTTTTCAGTTAGATTTAGTTCATTTTTAGCTGCTAAGTACTTCAGTACTGGTGCATGTACGACTCAGAACCTGTAGTGACGATGTCTACTGTACTCTGCAGTAGAAGGGAGGATGGCCGGGTCAGACCTGGGGAACAGGCTGGCCAGCGCTCACGTCCTCAAAGCAGGACTGGTACTCTACAGCGCCATCTGGGGCCAGGCGGGCCAGCCGCGGCCGCAGCGTCCTCCAGGGCAGGTCCAGTTTCAGTACCGACTCTGTGGCCTGGGCCCAGTCGGTGATGGAGATGCAGCCTACAGGGACAGAGGCGCGATTGGCGTCTGGGCCGATCATAGCAGACAGCAGGCATGTGCTATTTACTCATTAATCTGCTGAATGGGAGCATTATATGGCTTGCAGTTTTTGTCTCTTTAATCTGGCAGGCTAGAGGGGCTCAGATCTGAGTGGGGAGGCCAGGACCTCACCTGTTTTGTTCACATCATATTCCTGGAAGGCAGCCATCAGCTCTGAGCGATGAGCAAACAGCTTCTCCTTAAGGGATTTTAGAGCAGAGCTCTCAGCTACGCTTACCCTGTGAGGACACGCATACGATTTATATCAAGCTCATGGAGACTCATCACTATGCAGGGTGAGCCTTTGATGAGTATCTATGATCAATGAACTGTGGTCTGACCCTGAAGAATATCAACAACGGCACATGATCAACCATCAGAGCCAGCTTTTGAGTTTTTGTGAAAGTGGCTTACAAGAGATCAGAACCTTCAGGACCCATCAGACTGACCTCTGGTGCAGGGTGAGCTTCCTGGTGCAGCGGCTGACCTGGTACTGGAAGAACCGCGGCACCATATCTGGACCCAGTTTCACGTAGGCGCCACGGTTGCTGCCTTCTTCGTAGTAGTTGGAAGCAGAGAAAATGGTGATTACCTTTTGAAATACAACGGGGAGAACATCTTTGACAAAATGGCCGACCACGTACAGCAAGCATGAGCGGCTTTTAGGTGGCGTCAGTTTTCACTCAAAGGGTGAATTCACAGGAAACCATAGCATCAAGTAATAAAAAAATAAGGTCAAGTAAATATTAGTACCCTTCAGAACTCCCAGTGGGTGGGACTAGTCTGCAGTATCAGACACTGATTGGGCAGCCCTGCCTATAAATGACAACCGATGGCGCCCATTAAGTGAAACCGGCACGAGATGGGCAGCAAACAGTAATCCCACGCAGCAGACATCATAATAAAAGCTGGTCGATATCCTCTGTGTGTATGTATGCATGTGTGTATGCGTGCACGTGTGTGTGTGTGTGCACGCGTGTGTGTGTGTGTGTGTGTGTGTGTGTGTGCACGCCTGCAGCACCTGGCCATCGTGGCAGAACTCGTAGCCCTCCTGCTTGCACTCGTGTGAGCGAATCAGCAGCTGCAGCCCGTGCCTCTGGAGCAGCCGACGAGTCACATCAGGTCCAAAATAGCAGCCACCCCCACGGAAGGTGTTGGCTGTGCAGCCGTCCTGCTTCTTGGGGTCACTCCAGAGCAGGTCCACCATCTGAAAAAGCCCCTGGTGATACTTCCTTGCCTTGAAAGTATCCAAACCTGCCTGTACTTATGTTTTCCATCCATCTGTCCATTTTCCAACCCGCTTATCCTCGCATATGTCGCGGGGGGTCCGGAGCCTATCCCGGAAGCAACGCGCACAAGGCAGGGAACTACCCTGGATGGGGGGCCAGCCCATCACAAAGTACATTCACACACCAACCACTCACACATGCACACCTATGGGCCATTTAGGAACTCCAGTACTGATGTTTTATGATGCATAAAACATCAAAAGTTAACCTGCTCTGTCAGAATAATGGGGGGGGGGGGAGACGTAATTTAACTTCTGTTTTCAAACTCTGGTGAGTTTTTTTCAGCTGGGGGCCTCCGGGACAGAGGAATAGGAGCACCTGACGCACCTGCTTCCACCCGGCCTCCTCCCTAGGGGGCCCCAGGCTCGCCACAGCCACCATAGAGTCCAGGAACGGCAGCTGTAGGATGTCGTTGGGGCTGGGTGCCCTGGGAGAGGGCAGCGGGCTGCTCCAGACCTGCGAGGCACCACGTGGGGAGCAGATCGAGGAGGACGAGGAGGAGGACGAGGAAGATGAGGAGGAGCCACTGCTCGGCTTCCTTCGCCGGCACCTCCTCTTCCGGGCCCCCCCGCTTAGACCGCTAGCTGACCGCAGGCTCCCCGCTTGGCCACAGATCTTCTCAAGTCCCCTCTCTACCTCAACATCCTCCAAACTCTTCGGCAGTCTGAGCACAGACTTTATCTGTAAGAAAGGAAATGCAGATGCATGAATGTCCAGGCGCCAGAAGCAGTGGGCTGGGCTTCAGACAGCACATGGCGGGTCCCGGTCCATCCTGATGGAAATCATGTCCTGCTGAAGAGTCACTCTCCTTGCGCAGTGTTTAACTAATTTGCTATTGGGAAGAATTGTAACTGTAAAAGAAATAGATGTTCCTAATTGCCTTCGAGTTTCCTCTTTTACATAATTAAAGCAGCCTTGATGTAAATTAATTACTCATCCACAGCCCTTCAATGATCATCTAAAAAGGCATAAATTAATTTTAATTACAAAATATAGGCTATTCAGATTACAAACTACCAAATAATGGAAACAGATTCACACAAATTTCTGTTCTATTAAAAAACTAGAATCTTCAACTTAATGTAATCCGTAATGTGACTGAGATACATCACATTAATACATCACACACCAGCCTAATTAGCTTAGATATCTGTACCTCTGGAGGATGCAGTCACCTCCTAGCAGCTGCTAACCCAGGCAGGCTCACCTTTTGCCTCTCGATGGAGCCCAGGAACTCCAGGTCTGTCATGTCAGAGATGCCGCCGTGGACGATCAGCACTTTGTCATCGATCACCGTTGCCACAGGCAACCAGCTGAATATGTCCTGCAGCAGCTGCAAGATCTGCCTTCCGTGGGTCTGGGATGGACCGTAAAAGGGTTTTTTTTTTTCTTGACAGGTAATGATACACTTCGAACTTCCCTCAAAACTAGGCTTCTATTTCCGTTTAAAGAAATGTTTTCCCTTCATTGCCAGAAAAAGACCACTACAGAGCACCTTCCTATCAGTATTAGATTATGATGATGTAATATACATGCACACACCTTCATATTTAAAGAAACACGATGTTAAATATCATGCAGCATTGAGGATTATAACTGGCGCAACAGCAAGACCACATCACTGTAAGCCATATGAGATGGTGGAGTGGTTGTGGATCTTAAAAGGAAAATGCATTGCCTGGTTTTTATTGCAAAGGCTTTAATGGACAAATTACCTCAGAATATATGTAGTTTGCTGACATTCTACACTAGTACATACAGAACCGGTTCATCAGTTAAACTTCTCCTTCAGCCTCCCACATGCACAGAACTGTGGAAATCTGCCATTTGTTCTTATGCATCACATGTGTGGAACATATTACAAGATATAATAAAATTTAAAACTCCTTAGCTTCTCTGAATGTGTTTAAAAATCTCAAACTCTGAGCTTAAAGAACTGTGTCATTCTTTCATATAAATTAATTTTATTCTATGTATAGTTTTAGTATTTGTATATGTTTTAGTCTGTGTTCATATTAATCATGTCTGTATGCATGTATATGAAACTTGTCTTTTTTTCTTATTACTGCCATCTTGGCCAGGAGTTCCTGGAAGAAGAGATATTGTATCTCAATGAAACCTTCTTGGTATAATAAAAGATAAATAAAATAAAAACAAGGACTCCACTAGGAGGCAGTACAGTTGTACGTTTGATCAGTGGTTCTCAAACGTCTTGTCTCGAGTCCCCTCCAGTAAAAAACAAATAAATCTTGCGACCATATAATAACATTTTTGGAGCAGGGAGAGGGCTCCCTTGATAAAACAGAAAACGTTTTGTGACTCCTCCCAATCATTCATACCCAACATTTTGAGAACCACTGCTTTACATGACACTACTATACACGAAGCACGTCCCACACATATGCATGTAACTGCTGCATCTATAGCACTGGCACCACCAACATACACTCCTAACCATACAAATGCTACGCTGTCCCTACCCTGTATTTCTGCATAACTTCCTTTGTAAATCCGTATCTGAAAGACAGGAAGGATGTTGAGGTGTCAATTGTATGGCCTACAAAGATCTGCGACATTCAGCTGGAGCGATCGAGGCCACCGCACCTCAGGTTCATGATGTGGTCCTCATGGTTGCCTCGATTTAGGTGCATGTGGTCTGGATAGAGGAGCAGGAAGGCAAACAGAATGATGATGATCTCTATGGACTTCTTCCCTCGGTCCACAAAGTCACCGTTGAACACATAAGGGTTATCCGTCGAGGGAAGGCCGTTCTGTATCCAAGGCAACAATGAATAATATCCTCAGTGAGTATCCATCCCTAGGAAAAGGAATTTCAGTACCCATCTAGGATTGTACTGAGGGATATATGATTATATATCCCTCAGTACTCATCTAGGGGGGCTTCATTGTTGAGTATCCATCCCTCAGTATCCATCTAGGGGGGCTTCATTGTTGAGTATCCATCCCTCAGTATCCATCTAGGGGGGCTTTATTGTTGAGTATCCATCCCCAAGTATCCATCTAAAAGTTCACACTGCAGTTGTCTGTCTTTATAAATATTCTCTAGCTGCTTCTACCACTGGATCCATGCAGAAGCCTACCTTATAGAATATGAGCAGCAAATCATCCAATCTTCCATGCAAGTCACCTAAAAACAGGAGAGATGTTTAATAAAACAGCTCAGATCAAATCTCGTAAGTAAAACAAAAGCACAGAAATGTACAATGCTAGACAAAGGGACAGATTTCAGGCATACAGCCATTAAGCTCCTTCTGTGGGCCAGGAGATGTGGGATTTCATGATTTCCTGCATAGCGAGGTCCTACTCCTCGTCTCACACATGCTTCAGGTTAATAAGATGGCTATCGGTGATGAAGTGTTCATTCAAAGTGCTTTATAAAGAGTCTGTCTGAGCGGCAACTCTGGGACAGTAATTTATCTTTACTGAGTTTACATTTCAGGATTTTTTAAAATTGTTTTTTAGGTTAGCTCTGATATGTTAAGATGTGCTTTATTAATCCCACAAAGGCAGTTTCGGAAACAACCAAAGAAAGTATGAAGACAAGAGTCGCTGCAGCAGGCTGCATGTCAGCACGGCACCAAAGGAACCATTGATTCTGGGTGAACCCGCCTCTGTCCTGCCCAAACTCTGCCCGATGCCCTACCGCTGACCTCCGCCCCATTGGCTGCCACCTCCCTCCATCCCACATCAAGCGGCAGGACTCACCGCACACTGTGATCTCCTTGGTGTATGACGTTGATAAGTGTATGATGTTCGGCATCTGCTTCAGGAACCGCTTGGTCTCATAAAGCAGCTGTAACACGTACCTGGCGTGCAGAATCTGTAAAAAACAAAAAACAAGAGGAGAAACCGTTTTTACTGCTCCAGTGGGCACCCGGCAGGACACACAATCACAGACGGTTTGGCATTACTTCTGAAGGACCCATAAATCTATGTTGGGAGTGTTTCAAATTGCAGGCCTTCCTTAATGTGCCCAGAAATAATCAGCTCTCAGTCTTCGATGCTTCAGAAAACCTGCTACCCGTATTCCAGTGAAATCCAAACTCATTGGGCCTTGAGGAACAGGGCCAGGGCCAGATTAGTCTCCTAGACTTCCTGGCACCTTCACATTGAGTTAGTCTCACATCACATTTGCGGGGGGTGGTAACCTGCTGTGCTTTGAATGCACTGAGCAAAGTGTTGGTGTCAGACACAGTCAGGGGGAAGGAGATGTGGGGGCCGCTGTATGAATCAGACACCTCGACCCCCTCAAACGTGGCTTGCTTCTCCTCCTCTGTCAACGCAGGGTCCAGAAGATGAGAGATCAAATCTGAAAGAAATGAGGCAGAGCCCATCCTCATTCATTATTAATGAATTGTGATGCATCTTTTATCTCATGTAGCTACTATATTTCATGATTTATACTCCAGTAGTAACTGAGTTATTGCCAAGTATTTTGCCCCATGAAGAAAAATGTTACCAACAATTCTAATCAAAACTGTGCTGTCCCTACAAAAGGAATATAAATGTAATGAACTGTACTAAGCCCAGACAACACCCATGTGCCCCTTACAGCATAGCACAAAGACGCTAATTTCGGAGAATAAAAGCGAATCCATCCAGAGATGGTGTGTTGGACGCACATGTTCAGCAGGGTTCCATGTTGAGGCACAAGTGGCCACTTCCTCCCTGGAGTGCCTACCATGTGACCCCTGCTAACCAATCAGAGTACTGTCACGCTTAGTTACGTCTGTTACATCACAAAGCAGTAATGGGAGGAGGGGGACAAGAAACGAGGTGGGGGGGGGGGATTGCCCGAACAATGGCTCCTCCTTGTAGTCTAATTTCTTACTCTTCTGAACCTAAAAGTGAACATTAACTGCCACAACAGCCCTCTAGGGAGGCTGGAAAATGAAAATAAGAAATAAATATACAAAGGCAGTACATAAAATACTTGACAGAGCTGCTCAAAACAGACAGGGGCTATAACAATGAAATGAAGTCTTTTAAATATGATTTGTACCCTTTAAAACTAACTTTCGAATTTAAGTAAAACTGTAGCACCTTCAATCTTTGGAGTGTTACCAACACTTACAGATGTCACCAGTGAAGGCTGCCCGTACTCACAGTTGCACATGATGTCACCATGAAACGTGGCATCAAACGACTCACATTCAAAGCCCACCCACGCCTCAATAATGCAAAGCTTGCACAAACAGCTAACGGTTATTTTTCTATCTACCGTAAGTCTTACAGGTGGTGGTGGTGGGGGGGCGGTTAGCTGTAATATCAGCATAACAGTATACCCAGCGCTGTCTGGTGCTGAGCGTGGGATCTCTGGTTGCTTAGCAACAGTGTTCCCCCATGTTTTTTGGCATTATAAAAGGAGAAAAGGATCAGTTATCTTTACAACAAAGGCCCAAATCACAATCAGCTGTTAAATTTACAGCCACTTAATTCTTGAAGCATAAATCATCCAAATAACACAAACATCAGAACTAACACCAGTGTGGTTTTTTTAATCTGGAATGTGGTTGTAGTTTCAGTTTCTATAGCTACAGCTGTGTGATGCATACGGTGAAACGAATTAAATTAATTTGCTGTGAATTAGTGTTTGTCTAATAAGCACATGAGGTGGCTTTTAGCTTTCCAGAGAGCATAGTGTTTCAAAACATGGCTTCAGAATCTGATCCGAGCACAGGAGTCAGTACATACAGTAGTTTCACATTGATACCCCTCCTCCCCCATGCGGTTGGACATCTTTCATATCCAGCCACCCAAAAACTATGACATCTACCTGTGCCATTCCCGCTGATCTGTGTGAAATTGTCCAACATAAAGCTGAAGAAACTGGAGAGCTGTTGGGAAAAAAAGGCAGTCAGCCTGTGGTGACCTTCCCTGTAATCATCATTGCGGCTCTGCACATAGGTCACCAGGGGGCGATCTCCCACAGTCACCTGCAGCTGATCCTGCTCGCCAGCGTACTCGATGGACTGGAATATGCTCCAGGTGTACCGGCGTCTTATTTCCAGCCGGGCCACGTAGCGCCGGTACCAACGTTGGATCAAGATGGCCGCCTTCATGGCTACAAGATGTAGCAGAGATGAGACAAACATACGTTATGTACTGTAAAAATGAGAACAGATGAGTCGACATGGCACTTTAAGCAGACAGGGGGCGCTCTTGCCATATTCAAGCCTTGAATGTCAACATCAGGAAAAAAACGTTATAAAGACACATAAGTACAAGGCCCCTCTCAGGAGTTCCAGTTTTTCCTAGGTAATGCAGCTTAGAAATAAGTTGGACAAAATCGCCGTCTTCTCAGAACCATGCCATTATTTACCGTTACACAGATGGAACACATACTTAGGCCCTGTATTGTATCCTGTAAATGTCTTTCCTGTTTTAAATCTGACAAAGTCCATACAGAAATTACCCCAGAGGGAGATGTAACACACATGCAAACACATACATAAAGACCGTGACACACACACACACACACACACATGCCCAAACATGCATGTGCCACACAAGGGTACATTCGCCTCTCCTGAAGAAGCGTGGCTAAAATTAGGCAGGGTCCCAGAAGGGCAGTCACTACTTACAACATAATTAACTTCAGTAACGGGGTGTGACGTTAATGACTGCAAGGACTCTGGGTTTGAGGTTTTAAAAAAGCCTTGATCCTACAGAACTGGGTCACAAAAAAAATCAAGCAACAAAACTTCTATTTGACATGGAAGAGCAACATGGAGAGATTATTCGCGTGAACCATCTGCTTCACTTAATGAAAGACAATCGGGGAAGGTGGGAGACCGAGAGGGCAAGCACACATGATGTATGTCTACTAAGACATTTGATTGCAATCAGCAACCAATAGGAAGAAAGAGCAGAGAGAGTGGTTCTTACTTATCGCTGGACTGGGAGCCTTTATGGAGTCATCTGTGTGAAGAATGATTAAATAATATAATTTGGGAGGCTGCTCTGGGGATGTACAAAGGGGAAATATAACAAGGCACAAAGGAATACAGCAGAAAAACAGGAGCAGGTGATTAAGCAAGAGCAGATTCAAAGCAAGAGTGTCAGAAAAAAAAATCTATTGATCTTATTGAGAACATTTTCAGCATAACTTTAGATTCGAAAAGCTTGCGAGCTATGTCTTAATAGAAATGTCTAATAGTTTATCAGGCAGTACGCACTAACAACTCACGAGAAACGATAAAACCGACACCTTTCTCTGAAAGTCTCCTTTGAACCTCCGTGGCCACTGAGGTTCCACACCCCATTTCTGGGGTCGCCAGCAGCTTACGAGTTCCCGCGCAGTCCGCTCGGCGACAGCTGAGCAGGTGTCGCAGTCCCGCGGCGTCCGACGGGCACGCAAGAACCTCACATCAACCAAAACCTTTCGAGCGAATTGTTCTTGGACGGACCTTGCACTCAGCCAGCCCCGTTGCAAAAAAAATAGATAACAATATGAGAAAAGTGGAACAAAAGGCGAAGGGAACGGCCCTTTCCCAGTGACTGCACCTGGCGCACCGGGGGAGCCGCTTCTCTGCCAGCCAGTACCTACGCACGTGCACGTCAATACGCACGTGTGCGCGTAATGCCCGATCCCGAGGCAGTAAGCAGCACGTGCCTCCTGCCATTCCGTATTATTTTCGCCACAACACTCCGAGCTGGCTAATGAAAGGAATGCCCCGCTCCACTGCGCCGTCTATTCCGGACGAGGAACAAAGCTTCCGAGCGCGTCGCTTTCATCTGCGGTACAGCACCTTTGATAGCCCACTTAGGCATCCCTGTCGGCACAGCGTTTTGGGAATCAAACACCCTCGCCACAGAGTGATGAAAAACAGGAGAGGTCGTGTGATGTTCGCATGGCCATCCCGCCCCTGGAGCGAGGATACAGACATCTTCTACTAAAACGTGTGAAGGAAGTTATTTTACCAGAAACACAGAAGCTGACAAATGTTAAATAGCAAAGTAAAGGCCCCGAACCATTTTTTAATATATAGCCTATTTTAAAGACAGTTCTGTGGTTAATCCTTGCAATGAAATGACCTACTCTCCGTTTTTGAAATAGCAAATCCCATCTGCCACGTCGGGACATGAACAGCAGTTCGTGAGATGAATTGGAGACTGCCATCATAGATACCAAGAAAGTCATTGCGAAGACAAGAACTCGAGTCGCTGGCGACAGGCTATTGGCAATTCACACGTTAACATACGCACATCTAAAAGATTCGTGCCGAGGACATCAGTGCATGAAGCAAGAAAACCACGTATTCGAAGAACAATGCAAACCCAATAATATGTACGGGGGCTACAGGAGAGACCTACAGCAGGCGAAGCTGGGGGCACCGCCGCCTTCCGCACAAACCCGCAGCATTTCCAAAGAGCGGAGTGCGAAGATGTATTGGCAACGCGCATTAACGGGGTGCGGTGGAGGAAAAAGAAGAATCTTAAATCGAAGCCCAAGTTTCACAGAACATGCGTTCATGCCAGCGCCAGTCTAAACTGTTGGGAAGCCTATTCCCAGTTAATCTAATAAACTGAAAAGGAATCGTGCATTTTTTGTACTAGTTTTGGCGCCCGTAGTCTCTTCACCCAACCTGATAGCTAGAAGTAACTTTATGATTAAGAGGCTGAAGCGCTTTACCCTGAGCACAGCCTGTCAACGTCACTCCAGCAGTAACGGAATAAAGAGGGAAAGGAAAACAGTTACTACGCGTTTTACTGGTGATATTAAGACCACCAAGATCCAGCATGTGCAACATGGAGACGTTTGACTTTATTATGAATTAAATAAACCTTTATTTAAAAAAAATCTGCTTAAAATGTTGACAGCAAGTTGCCGGCGTAGTCAGGCGCCTTGATGCGCTGCGTGCGTCTTTGGGCGCAGGAGTTGCACGGCGGAGCGCACTTCCCTCCTGGTGATAGTCCGGCGCTTGCTGTGCTTGGAGAGCCAGGCTGCTTGCAGTCCCACCATGTACAAGATGCCGACGTTGGCGTGCCTAGGCACGGGCACGCGCTCGCTCACGCCAAGGAGAGTCTGTAACAATGCAGAAGGGGACGAGTTACACGCGCAAAACCGCAGTCTTACCAGAGAAACATGAGTCTAGCTGGAGAGACCTCTTTCTGAAAGCTGTACGTGGCTGCGGAGTACGCCTTAGCTCGCCTCTTCTCTGTGCGCCTCAGTTTACTGGCCCCTGCGCGTTTAGTGCCAGACATCTTCATACTCGCTGCAGAATAAATTCGCGATTTCTCCATCAAGCGCATCAACCAGTACGAATAGTATCATTTTGAGAGCATATACTGGCAGGTTATACTTACTTACCACAACTACTAGCAGCAATTATCACGCTTAACTTACTACAGTTGAATGCCACTTATATATACTTGTTAGCCCTTTACATGGATCAGCTGGTGTTGCTAAATTTGTCATTAATGACTGCAAGTTTCTCGGTATAACATTGTATCAGTAATTCAAAGGCTGGAAAGAATGGTCAATTAGAAGTCAGGAGAGTTTAGATACTACAATTAGTAATGTGGGGATTTTTTATGAAAGAAATATCAATCAATTAATTTAATTAAAAGACGTTTGACAACCTTTCTTAATCATCCATGATTTCTAGGAAAAGTGCTTGTGATAATAACTTAAACCTATAAGGTTTTGTCCATAGAATTTTCTCATTATAGAGCATCATTCGTTACTACAAATTATGTATCTTTCGACAGGCCATTTATGCATGGTTTGGTGCAGCAGATACACGGTGAATAAACACGTAATAAGGACTATAATATTACATAAGAATCCATGAGATATAGTGTACGTGTACAAACATTTCCACGCACAATTATCTTTTTTTAAAATAAAAAAACACCATCTGTATTCTTATTGTTATAAATGCGTTGGGTTTTGCAAGGGTTAGTTTAAAATCATAAACAGCATTAATCTGAGAATCACTGGGAAGCTTTTATGCAGAAATACAAATCTGTTTGTGTGTCTTGCCACGATAGGCTGGTCTGTGGTTCTTTGTGTGAAATACCCCTACCACTCTCCAGAAGGCGCCTCTCCCGGTTAGCCTGTGCCCCACTTTACTGGCACCATGTCCGGTTGGCTGTCGGTGGACAAAATTCATCTGGTGGGGCCGGCGCCTCCCCCCGGGAGCCACCCGGCTGCAGGCAGGCGTATGCTGGGGACCTCTATGCTGCCTCTCGGAAGAACGGCCTGACGTCAAAAAGCACAGCGGGAGACACGCCTGCTACTAGGATTGACCCACGCGCATCCGACAGCGTGACCGCTGCTGCCCCGTGGCCTTCTGGCAGCGCGACACAGACAGCGCGCATGGACAGGAGCCGATCAATCTGTGCGGTGCATGGAGAGCACTGGGAGCACGGAGCGACAATGAGCCACCATTGATATAAGCTAACACAAAATAATTACAAAAAATACTCTTCCTTCTGAGAAAAAACAGTAAATCTCTACATTTCTGCCTAATTCATGAGTTAAAAAGGCAAAACAGAAAAATAGCAACATACAAGTCTGTTCCCAGTCCCAATTTGGCTTGTTTGAAGGTACAAGATCTGCAGGTTTTTGTAAGGGAGGTGCAGTTGGGCTGAGTGACTAACGCTAAATATTTAGCATTATGTTCTCCATGGTAGTCTGGGAGTAAGTGCCAGGCCATTTTCTAGGTTACAAGGCTGGATGACTTTGCTGTAATTCACTAGGCGGGGGTAAGGAACGTGACTGCGTGTTTTCCCGTGTCTCCTTGTAGGGAGGAGGTTGGCTTCTAGAAACCACATTGGACAGCCGAGTGGTGGGCAGCTGTGGGAGGGGCTTCGTGGGGCAATGAGGGGATTTAGAAAGGGGCCGTCAGTGTCCCGTGGATTACAATAATCCAGATCCCCCTATCACCATGAGCCGTGGCACCGTTCGGTCTCCAGCGCCAGAGAAGATGGAGGTCAGCGCTCTGCACATCCTGTTGTCCCTTCTGCTCCTGGCTGAAGGTACGTCCTCGCAACGTTACGCTGTCCGTGGATGGCGATTGCCTAGGGACGGGCTGGGAACGCGTACGCTGGACGTGATTGAGCGGTGTTCTGTCTGGAGGCTGCTCCACCAGGGCGTTTTCATTTGAAGCTTTCTGGGTAACTTGTTGTCGAAACATTCGCTACATAATCATGTGCAACAGAGTCTTGCTTGATTAATGGAGGATGACCTGAGGTGCTTGGATCTTCAGGCATGATTCACGACTTTTCTAATTTTCCCTCGGTAATTAAGCACATATTTAAAGAGAATCGGAAGGTTCCGGACCATCTGTTATACATTACCAGAAGAAGGACTGATCTAGCAGTGTCCTGGTTCCTCATGCCATGTGTCACTTTTAGCAGGTCCCCAGGTGTTGGCCAGATGCTGCTTTTTAGAGGTTTTTAAGTGCTCAGTAGAGGGCAGCGTGTGTGCTGATCACCTTGAGATAATGTTTGTACCCTTCCTCCTCTCCTGGACTGGCTCTGTGGACTGACGGGTAGCCCTGACTGGTGCTCTCACACAAGGGGTAGGTGTTTCCAATGCACTCTGTCCGCCATCATTGCTTGATTGAAATTCGACAATGGGATCTGAACCTTGTGTTCCCCGTGTCCCCTCATCCTCTCCCCTCCCCATGTCCCTTCCTCCTCTCCCCTCCCCGTGTCCCAAGAGGAAGAGGAGGAAGCTCGCGGAATGTGGCAAAGCAAAGCCTGCAATTGTGACTGCCCGGGGACACCCCCCATGGCCTTCCCCACTGACACCATGCTGGCTTCTCCCTCACCCAGAAGCAGCTTAATGGACTGCATGCCAGGTGAGTACCCCTCTCAGAGGTCAGCTGATCAGCTCCTGGTATCCTATTGGCTAGTCTGTCCACTGATTCTCTTAGTTGAGCTACAATAGACCATTGCCATTTTTCAGATCCCTTTCTGCACACAAAGACAACAGCAACACCATTACCAATACTGGGTTTGTCAGCGTGCCACTGAGCTGAAAGTGTAAGGTATGATGAACCAGGGTACTCTATGTTTTCTCTTTGGTTGTAGCTGAGACCCAAGTACCATTGATCCAAGTTTCCTGAATTAGATATCAAAGGAAAGCCACAAATGACCTGATGATGGGAAACAGGTCTGGGCACCTGGGGCCTGCCTGATCTCCGTGGATGAGACATGGGTCACCAGAACCATGGGTTAGATTCAATGTCAGACTGGGACGTGGTTTTGTCACTCATGGAATTGGACAATGATCTTCTTCCCTACTCTTTAATTGTCTTGTTTCTTACTTCTTTGCTTCAATTCAAGGAGAGACAAATGGGAAAAGGCAGAAAACAGACTGATAATCCCATTAGCAGTGCAGCATCCTGATTCTTAGATCTCTGGGCCTGATACAGGGTCAGCCTTTAGCATGATCGCTACCAAGTACCATGGCAGAACTTGTGATCTGGCTCATTAGTCACCTGATCCCAGACACTGATGTCATCTGTTGGTCTGTGGGCCTAATATTGTACCGCTGTACCACCCTGCAAGTGCCGTAGCTGAATTTATGCTTCAGCCCAGAGCAGGAGAGGCAGCATCCAGGAAGGCTGAGCTTCCGGACAAGGACCATCTGTCACACTTTGCTCTTGCAGGATGTTCATCCTTTAACACTCGGGCTTAGTTGCCAAAATGGAGGAGTGGGGAGCAGCAACAGGATCAGAGCTAGACCAGCAGTTTTTAGGATGCATCTGAACTCCCGATAAGACTTTACTCTTTATGGCGGTTAATCTGGGATTTGACCGCTGCTGCGCGGGTAGCCATGGTTACCGTATCACCTGTGTGTCAGCCTGCTTTGCCGGCTGCCCATGTCAGGTGATTTCTCTAAGGATATTGTGACGTATACAAAAACCCAGCTGAATGCTTTTCCCAGAGAACTGTCCAGACGAGGGTTCTGGCACACTGCAGCAGTGGCTGGTATTCACATAGTTTGAGTCCCCACCCCAGCTCTACATGTGTGGAGTTTGCATGTAGCTGTACGTGTGTGTGGTTTGCATGTAGCACTACATGTGTGTGGTTTGCATGTAGCGCTACGTGTGTGAGGTTTGCATGTAGCTCTACGTGTGTGGGGTTTGCATGTAACCCTACGTGTGAGAAATTTGCATGTAGCCCTACGTGTGTGGGGTTTGCATGCAGCTCTATGTGTGTGGAGTTTAGATGTAGCTCTATGTGTGTGGAGTTTACATGTAGCTCTATGTGTGTGGAGTTTACATGTAGCTCTATGTGTGTGGAGTTTACATGTAGCTCTATGTGTGTGTGG